>CM032333.1:95551601-95866601 GCA_019022515.1 Quercus aquifolioides | reverse complement strand
TTGATAGGAATTGTGCATTTATTCCTCTTGGAGATCCGAATTGATGAAGATTGAAAAGTCTGGCTGGAGACTATAAAACAAGCGCTTATGGGAGGCAGCCCATAAAACTTTCTTTTATTTTTATTTTTTATTATTTATTTGAATAATTTGGATTTTGATGCAGGTTTATCTGGCATGAATAAAGAGTAGAAAATTATAAACTAATGCGGATTCACCATAAAACCAGGGAAGTTCCTTTCATTTCTTCAATCTGTCTCACTTTTGAATTACAATGAGGACATTGTTTGGTTTGAGTTTGGGGGTGTAAACTCCTATAGTCTTGAGTTGTTGGATTCTCTTATCAAGCATGTATTTGAGTATGATTGAATTCTCTATGACTCTAAAATTTGTGATTAAGGATGGTTTTGAGAAAAATTTTCAAAAAATTTGTTATTATGTCAGGCAGAGTTTTGTGGGTACTTTGATTTAAATCTTTGTCCTTGAAAATAATTGAGCACATAGTCAATTTTTCTTTACTCCATTTTGGCCTATGAAGAGAAGGAGTTGAATTAACTGGGTCAGGAAAGTTCAATCTTGCTTTGCTCTAGAATCCGTTGATGGATCCTTGAGGCGAAATCCTAGTTGACACCAAACATTAGAGAAAGGATCTAGGCAATTTTTTTGTCACAACCAAAAAGCTTTCCCAGCCGTCCTGATTATCACGCCATCATTGCATGGTGTATTCCCATAGTCAACCCCCTTGAGCCTTATTTTACATGAGCCTTTATTTGTTCTTTTAACTACATAAACCATTCCCATTCTAAGCCTGAAAAACCATGAATTTACCTTACATTTTGAGAAAATATTTTGGTGGAAATTTGCATTTAAAGAGAAAGTTAGTTCAAATTAAATTATCCACATTATGTTTGCTCTATTTGATCAAAGTGTGAAAAGAAAAGAAAGTGAAAGGCAAGAATTGAAAAAGGGTTAAAGTGGTTGAAAATCAGAAAAGGCTATGAGTATCAAGGTGGTTAAAAAAAAAAAAAAAAAAACTCCACTTATTGAGTATAGCAACAATATTGTCATCAGTATGAGCATATTGTCGAGAAAGAGCTATGGTGTGGATCTTGTGGATATCTCTTTTATTGTTCTTTCTACCAAATATTTTCCCAGTTTGCTTTGATTTCCCATATCCATTTCTTTCTTAGCCCTCACCCTGTGGCCTGTCATTACAACCTTGATTAAAGACCTTTTGATCTCTGATTTTGGTGTTTGATTACATTAGTGGAGAGGATTTCTGAAAATTGGACTTATGGGGTGAAGTTTTGAGAGAATTATTCTGATTTCAGTTGTTCTACTTTTATCTGAATTTGCTGGTGGTTTGGAGTTAAATTGACTATTTCACACACACACTCAAGGACTTAGCTTTAGGTTGAAGTAAATGCTTAACTCTTGCTTGACAAATTGCTAAATTTTTGATTGATTTTCCTGCTATCCTTGATGTTAAAAGAGTAAGTTACTAGTGATGAAATCTAAATTCAAGTTATGGCTTGGTGAGTGATGATATTTCTCTATGGGGTCTAGCTGATAGTGCCTATAGTTGTCTTTTACTTTATTTTCTTTTTCTTTGAGGACAAACAAAGTTCTAAGTTTGGGGGTGTTTGATGACTTGCATAATTTGGCATAATTTATTACTTCTCAATTTTAAACTTTAGTCTAATTTTATTTATTTTTGTTGATTTTAGACTTCATTATTGTTATTTAAATTTTATTGCAGATTTGAAGGAAATAAAGATTTAACCAAATAAAAGAGACATGAAGCAGTTAGAGAGAGGCAGCTGAACACTACAAAGAAAGAAGGCTGAAACAGAAAAAAAAACGTTGGAGAAAAAAGGCTGAAATAGAGCCATGTTTTGGGCTGAAAAGAGGAAGATTTTTGGGCTGAAACAGAGAAACATTTTGGGCTGAAAAGAGGAAGATTTTTGGGCTGAAAAGAGGAAGGTTTTGGGGCTGAAAAAGGGCAACACGTTTAGAAGAAAAGGGAGGCGCTGAAACTGAAAAGGGAGGCTGGACTGAAACAAGAGAAAAACGCTGAAACAGAGGGGCTGAAACAGAGGAAAAACGCTGAAACAGAGGCTGAAGCAGAGGAACGTTTTGGGCTGAAACAGGGGCTGAAAGGAGCAACGTTTTTGGGCTGAAAGGAGGACGTTTTTGGGCTGAAAAGAGCACCAAGTCTAAAGCAGAAAAAGGGCAACACGTCTGAGGAAAAAAAGAGGAAGCGGAAACAGAAAAAAAGAAAGAGGCGCTGAACCAGAAAGAAAAAGCGCCGAAACAGAAAAGAAAGAAAAGCTGAAACAAAAAAAAAGAGAGGGCTGAAGCAGAAAGGAGGCTAAAGCAGATTTTTGTGTTCCTTTTTTCCTTCAAATCTTCTCAGAAAAATTATGGTGAATTCGTTTATGTTGAATTTAATTTTTAGCATGAACTAAATTTTCTTTATTCTAGGAAAACGATGTAATCTAGTTCCGAACTATGCTTGCTTTTCTATGTTAATTTGAATTAATTCTTTTCATGTTTGTCTGATTTATTCTGAGTTTATTGCTTCTAATTAACCAGCCATTAATTAGATGATTTTGATCTTGTGATTTGCTGTGGAAAGAAGGAATTATAGGATAGATCTTGAATATTTCAGCATAGGTAAATATAGAGATCGAAATACTTGTATGAACCTATGTAGTATTAAAATCATTGGTTTTAATGCTTTCTTGCTTTATTAAATTGCGTACTCTTGTGTAAATTGATGAACAAGAATGTTTCCAATTGACTATCGAAAGAGGCTTTTGGATGTTTATTGGAGATTGCTAACAAACAGAGAGAATTAAATTAAATTAGCTAGATGAGTAAAGCATAGTGAGGGATTAGGTGAAATCGATTTCCTAGAAGTTTTCTTCCCATTAATTTGATCTTCGAACAACATCTTTCTTTTCCTCTGCTTATTTTATTTAATTTTATTTTATTTTATATTCCAATTACAACAACCTTAGTGACTTCTCTAGATAAAATCGAGATTAGCATAATTTTGGTATTTGTCAAAAGTAAGTTACCAATCCCTGAGGACGATACTCTTCTCATCACTTTACTATAAAACTACGATACTGTGCACTTGCAGTTTTGCACCGATCAGGCAGGAACCTCATATAATGCCATAGTGGTTTTCAAGATGAATATTGTTACAATACTAGTAAAGTGATTAAATTCACCTTTTCCCATCAGTGGTTAGAGTAGAATGTTTTGCGTTTAAATTCATGCTGAGCCCCACTTATTGAGAGTACAAGAATAACATTTAAGTGATTGGATACACCATTTCCAATTAACTTAAACTTTTGGAATAAGTGGTAGTTTATCAAATAGAATTTAACCACACACCCATTAGCATGACACCCTCAAACAACAGCTAAACAAGTATGCGCCAAATGTCTCATAAATTAATAGCTACCAATATGCTTATAACTTATACAAACACCATCAGCATCATTATGATTGTTATATAGTTGCAAGACCCTAAGGAAGATATTGGGGGTGTATAATTCAAAGCATCTGAGAATATAACTTCATATACAGCTATAAAAAGTGCAAGCTGGGTTGACAGTTCAGTTATCAGCTGTATGAAACAATAGCATATCTTAGCGGGCTATAAACAAAAAAGGAATCAAAGTGAAGATGTAGGAAAGAAGTGTAGTGCCAACAACCTTGACAAGTACTGTCTGCCTCCACATAGGATAGCAACCTTTCATAGTGGTGTTATTTAAACATTTTCTTTAAATAGTGATTTGATTCAAGTTGATAGAAATAGTAAAAAATGACTTAATACTTAAGGAGTTGACGTAGAATATAATACTGGATAATATACGTAAGGGTCATATTTGTAAATTGGCATATTCCAAGATAAACGCACTTTATGTGTAATTGAGTATTAGTCTCTAGTGTGTTCAAGAAGACCGTGAAAATTATAAAATTGTGGTATGATTGAAGACACAAGAATGCTTAAGAAATTGCTCAAGAAAAACTAAATCTACAGGTCTCGACACCTGTCAATCTATTGAGATTTTATGAACCTCGATACCTAGCTTAACACCTTTCGATCTATCAAGTTTTAGGATAACTGAATGTTAAGTTATGCTTTTGACCCATGATGATTTGGCTTTCTAGTGCACTAGGGTTCTAGAGCATATAAAAGGTATATTTTACAACCGTTATCACAGTTACAGAGAGATGCATAATAGAAGTTGTTGCAATGATTTGTGCGCCTAGGGTTTTGTACTAAGCTAACTCTAGTTCATCCAAGTGTGGATTGAAGAACTCTACAAAAGCTACAACAATCAAGAAGATTGTTGTGTAGTCAGTCATAGATATGGAGATTCATGCAAAGGAGAAGTCTTTTATAAGATTAAGTCCAATTAGGGATTGGAGCTAACACTGGTATAAGTCAGTAGGTTCTACTGTAGGTAGGTATTCAGGATAGACCTGTAAGGTAAGATTCCTTGTACTTGAAACCACTTTTTCTTGTTAGTGGATTCTTTGGGAGTGGTGACTTAAAATTCATCCAATAGGGTTTTACTTGCTAGGGTTGTCCCCATCATGATTAAATCGCCTTGTTAAACTCATTTTCCACTGCACTAATGGGAATCAAGATCAATTGAGTGAGAACTTGAACTAGAATTGCATTAAAATTAAGAATTAAAGCTGGAATTACAGAGAAACTGGAGAAACAAGTTTCTATCCAGGTCTGAAACTAAATTATATTCACATCAAAAACTGATTGTACTCTTACATAGCTAACCTATTTATAATCTTTAACTATTAGGAAATAAAGTAGCCAATAGTTACATAAGTCAAAGCTGTAATTAAAGAGGATACATGGTAAATATTAGAAGCCAAAATAAGGGGCTGCTGGCAATTCTAAGAGGTCAGAAAGGTTGGCTGGCTGGTTGTCAGTCCTAATGGTAGAGGAGCGGTACATGGCAAATATAAGAGTCAAAATAAAGGGCTGCTGGCAGTCCTAAGAGGTCAGAAAGGTTGGCTGGCTGGTTGTCAGTCCTAAGGATAGAGGGTGGCTGCATCATGCACTTAATTTAGTTTGGTGATTTGATTGTAACTTAATCTAATTTACATGTAATATTGACTAATTAATCAACTTGGATTAATTAACTGGGGTCAATCTATAACCCAACAAGATAGAATGGTAGAGAAGAATGCATGTAGCTAATCTCAAATAGTCTGTTGAGATTTATAGCTAATCCCGAAGTTTTGGGACTAAGGCTCTCTTCTTTTGGGAGGATAGAAAATGTTGAATATAGAAAATATTTGTATTTTCATAATGTGTGTTTGTCTATTTGGTAGAGAGGATGGAAAAGGGAAGGATAAAGAATAAAGGACTAAGATTCCTTTATTATTAAAAGTAGAATGATGAAAGAGTGGGGGTAATTTTGTACTTTTTCTCTCATTACCATTTTCATGGTGCCCCCAGGTGGAAAGTTCCATCCATCCAATTTTCTTTCCTCTCTATTTTCACTCAAACCAAATAATGAAAAATCTCATTTTCCTCTCACTTAAACATTTTATATTTCTTCTTCATACATCTGAATTTGTAATATCCCCACCAAAAAAAAAGGACTTAACAAGTGGGGTATTTAAGTAAACGTTTTTGTGAGGCCAATTTTAATAATTAATATTATTACTAAGAGAGTTTTTAGAAAATAAGATTGAAACCCTAGCTATATATAAGCTAATTAAGTCAGAGTATAATTATAGATATTTTAAGAGAAAGGACTTCTCAGTATATTCAAGTAGAGAAAGACTGACGGCACACTTGAAGTAAGAACCTAAGAAATCTCATCCTCTATCAAATCTAAGCATGGTTTTAAAAACTGGACTGAAATGGCTAGTCTGACCGGTTCAACTAGGAACCAGCCATTAATCCGATCCGGTTATCACTAAAAATCGAAAATCATCCAAAAACCGAGAATAATCGGGAACCAAACGATTCAACCGTAAAAATTGGGAACCGGTATGGTTGAACTGGTTATTGGCTGGATGTGTTGAAACCTAAAACTATGCTGTTTTTGACATTTTTGCCCAACCTAAAACTACGTCATTTTGGGCAAACCTAAAAACTCTAAGTCTTTAACCCTAACTGCCTTACGCTCACACCTGTCTCAGTCTCAAACTTGCCTTCACCCTCACTGCCTCAGGCCTCTCTCGGTCTCTCTCATTCTTTCATTTATTGTTCTTTGGTTTTGGAATTTGTATAGATATGGACAATGAAGTGGTTGAGGATGATGACATTAATTGGGAATCATTTCATGATGAACGTGTTGCTCCTCCTGGATTTAGAGATAAAAATCATCCTATTGAAGTTGAAGATGAAGAAAATGAGGATAAGGACGATGATAATGATGCTAGTGGTGGTGGAGCATTTGGTTCACATAATGATATTAATTTCAATTATTTTTATGATAATTGAGGCTTGTGTTGTTATCAAACGAACCTTAAAACTTAGTAGTTCTTTGTTTGAAACTTATTTGCTATTTGGATGTAATGAACTCATTTATTTAGTTCTCCATTTGAAACTTATTTGCTATTTGGATGTAATGAACTTACTTATTTGGTTTTCTGTTTGAAACTTATTTGCTATTTGGACGTAATTAACTTATTTATTTGGTTTTGCGAAAGTTTATTATGTTAAGGATGATTAGTTTGTAATGTTATTATGTTAAATTCTTTTAAAAGATGTTATATACTTATATATTTTTCATTGGTACCGAAACTAGTTTCATCTGGGGCATCACGAGTCTATCGTGCTTTTGGATCCAGCTAATGGGGGATATATGGTAGCACGGAACTAGTTTCATCTGAAACTGATGCCCAATCACAAGAATATAATGTGATCATAGTCATAAAAGATTGTTAAGAATGAGTTTTTTTTAGCACTGAATTATTTTAAGTTTGAAACTTCTTGTATTTATTTTGAAACTCATAGTATGTTATATAACTTTTGATATATGTGAAATATTTTATCTTATTTAAAATGTATTATTTTGTCAATCTGTATACTTGTTTCAGCTAGTTAGGATTTAGTTACTTATTGAGTTGTCAACTCACCTCACTTTTTCACCTCCAGTTTCAGATTATGAAAAATAGCAAGGTGTAGGACTTTTGCTGAAGGTGTATGCATGAAAGGAGATTAGGAATTTTTGGAATAAGATGATCTTGTAATAACAAGAATATCTTTTGTTTAATGGTCATGAGGTTTGGATTGTTGTTTCTATTGGTACTTTGAATATCTTTTGACAATTGCATTAGTGAGGATATTTTTGGATTTATTGATGAAAATTTCTGTGAGGATAATTTTTTAGTTTGCTAAGCAGGCATTGCACACTTGTAGGGACTAGGGTGAAAACTTTATAAGCCTGCGGCCATTGTTATGCGCCTATCTTTATGGTTGGGTTCGGGCCATGACAAAATCCGTTCCTTTGTTTGCCTACAACCTAGATTTGTATTTTTAATACATCACCTAAAATGAAGAGAGAAAAAGGAACAAAAAAGAAAGGAAATGCCCAGGAAAAAAAATAATAATAAAAAACCTCCCTAACTAAACTTAAAAGTGAATGGTTGTAGATACAATAATCAGAAAAATAGTTACCTCGACTTTGGAAGATGCCCAGCATGAAAGTCACATTTAAACAACAGTAGGTTATCATCAGTCTTCCGATCCCTCAGTTTCGCTACAAACTTAGCAGGTTCTGAACACATAACACGTGAATCTGCCACAATGCACCAGGGTTCAGATTGAATGATAGAAGAAGGAATATATGAATCATATATGAAATTAGAACATCTTTCTCTGCCGTCAGTTAGGCATGCATGAGGGTCAAATTGGTAGACCAGCAATAACCATCCAATGCAATTAAATCCAAACAAACATTAATTTGACAAAATTGCATCAAGAAAGCAGGTCAGACTGCTCAGTGGGCTACCTTATTTGGGTATTTTAACTAGATTGCGCGACCCAGCATCTTGAACAGATTATTTTTAGATACTTTGCAGCATGAATTAGAACTTAAATCCGTTTGAAATTTTAGTGCATGCTGTCATGTTGATTTGCCAGAACTAAAAAGGTACGAACCTAGTTATAGTTTTCATGCCAAAACTATGTCTACTAACCTACTGGCATCATGAGTGAGGCCAAGGGTTCAAGACTCACTAAAGGGCATGTGTAACTAACCAATCAAAAAAACAGCCTACTGATAATGAAGAAATTTAAAATCCACATTATTAAAATAATGGTTATTTGATTAGATATAAATATATATTTTTACTTACAATAGAAGGGCTTCTATCACATATAGGTGGTAAGCATTTTGGCTTACCATTAAAACTAGTTGTTACAAGAATGTTGGGATAATTTGTTGCCTTGACCTGTGTAGTATTGTTAAAGGTCAGATCAGAAAGTAGAATATTGAGAATCTGCAATTATGCACAACTCCAAAATCATGTTTAAATGGTGAAAATGATGATTAGTCTAGCTTCACAGTTCAGAGAATACTGGTCGACTATATGTAAGGGAACCATGTAGAATTATATGCTTCTCACATTATCAACAGGGGAATATGACTTCATGTATTTGTAAAAATCCTCCTCCCGGGGGTCACCCCATTCCTGCATTAAGAAAAAGTAATCAACTAAAAGAAGATTGTCCACACCAGCACTGTGAATTAAATGGAACCAGATCTACATGCAGCACCCACTAAGAGTGAATTAAAGTCTTAAGAGACAGAGGACAAGGTGAGCTAATTATATTAGTAGAACCATGAACAATGTAAAGAACCAGTGATCACAAATACAAAAAGTCTAATTAAAGCATTCCAATATTTCTAGAGGGCAAATGAAAATGCAGGACCTCAAATATGGGTGAATCCTATCTTATATGTATAGCCTCGTATAATGATATAACATGGTCCACGAAACAAGAGATCAATCACATGTAAGGCATAGCTGCTAGTATAGAGTCTCATCAAATGGTAAACGCATGGATATACTTCTGCTTGTTTGCACATCATCTCAATGTTCATATTTGCATGCATTACTTATAATTTAGAAGAAGACCTATCTCACTAGTCACTTTCTGTGTTCCGCCACCCAAAATCTAAAAATTTTCAAAGATTGAGATAGCAATAACATTAGAATACCACGAGAAAAAGAAACACACCTCCCACTCCAAAGTGGTCAGGGGAATAGTTGGGTCCAACATTGTAGTCAAAACATCTACAAAAGGTGCTTCAGCCACAGCAGCCTTGAATAAATCAGGCCTCATATTAAGAACAACACCAATAAGCAACCCTCCTGCACTGCCTCCAATAATGCTCAATTTTTCCTTCGGACAGTACTTGTTTTCTGTTAAGTACTCAGCGCAACGAATAAAATCGGTGAAAGTATTTTTTTTCTTCAACAACTTCCCATTCTCATACCACTTCCTTCCCATTTCACCACCTCCACGGATGTGAGCTATTGCATAAATGAAACCCCGATCTAATAAAGACAGCCTTGATACCTCAAAACGGGGATCTGTGCATGTCTGTTCAGAACAAGAAAGTTGAATTCTTCCATAAGAATGGGTGGAGGGTGAGGTAGTAGGCTCAAAATTCATTGGTTACATGAGTAACTCTACAAGGGACACAACAAAAATCACAAAAATTTCATAACATTCCCAAATTAGCCAACCACTTGACACATGAGCTATTGCAGATTGTGGTGGGCCCATGTGTGAGGTGGTAGGCTAATTTGGGAAAGTTGTGAAGTTGTTGTGAATTTTTGTTGTATGTAGCTTTACTGAATATTTATAAAAGGATCATTTTTAAAAAATACTTAGATATTTGAAGATCTTATTTTGTTAAAGTATTACATAAAAGGATCCAGTAGTCTTTTTTCCATAATCGCTATGGTACCAAAAGCATATAAATCCCCAATTATGCCAATATCCCCAATTAAATGATGAAATCTTTTATTACCTCATAAGAACCATAACCATTAAGTAGTAATGGAGCTGACCCATTGAGTTCCACAAGATCCTGACGATAAACAATTGATATAGGAATCATAGCGCCATCTTGTGCATCTGCCCATTTTCTTTCAATAACATAATTTGATTCATCAAAATCTTCCAACACCTAAGAGAGATAGAGTAGAAAATTATATGAATAATGACATACAGATTTCAATGTAATTAGGCAAAAAAAATCAATAAAATGACATAAAGGAAAAGGAATTAATTAAGCATTAGAAAAGTAGTTATGAAGCATAAACTAAGATATTGTGCACCAATTTTCCTTTGTTTACTTATTTCACCAGCAATAAGAACTCAATCAGTACATATATTCCAATCTATCACTTACATATATTTGCTACATAATTGTAGAAGCTCTTTGTGTGGAAGACAGCCCCTTTTGTTTAATGTGAAAATATGGAAGGAGATGATAATTGAAGCTTTAACGACAAGGAGTCGACTATTTTAGAATTGAAATCTTGTTTCCTAAGAAATTTGCTTGAGTGGTCCCACATCATAGGCACTTATAACTCGAATTCTGTTTCAGATTTTATTAATTCACGCTCTCTTTGTAGACAATGTTGGAATTTTGTACCTTTTAGGAGTATTTTGTGTGCAGTCTCTGTGTGCATAAAGTATTTCCTTTTTTCTCAATTAAAAGTTATTACTTACCCAAAAAAAGCCCAAATTTATTTAATGAACTCTGCATACTTGCGATACAAGCTATTTTTCAACCAATGTCAGATGAAATCAAGCCCTCTCAAATTTTAGTCTAGATCAATCCAAACTTCAAATGTATAAACAAAAACAAAAATAAAAAATAAAAAAATTTGGGGGGAAAAACAATATACACAGATTTCAGCCCTCTCAAATCAAAATTGTATATGTACTTGTAAAAAATAAAAAATAAAAAATAAAAATAAAAACTCAATTAGAAATTTGTATGTTCCATTCTTCAAGATTCTTCAATCCCATAAAGTTAGAAAATCCATGAGATAGTGTACATGAGAGCTTGGCCTTAGGGGTTACTTCAGGGAATAATCAGCCTAATCCAGACTACTAGTACATTTGGAGCGCCATCAAGAGATCTGTAATGGCTGAATTGGATAAAATGAAGATGTGAGAGGAACAAGAACAGTAAAGGAAGAGGAACGTGCAATACACAATAAGCTATGTGGAAAACCCCTTTTGTATGGGGTGAAGAACCATGGTGGAGCAAAGATTGAATCCTTTGCTCTTGAGAAAGTTGCAATTAATGGAAAAGAAAAGAATATACAGAGTTTCAATACAAAGCTCTCACTCTGCTCTACCCAAGAACCCCTTTTCTTCCCCTAAACAGTCCTCTCTCTACTGCCTTATGGTTGTCTCTTACAGCTAGTTTTGAATAGGGATGTATATTTTGATATTTTTTGAAATGATAGAGCAGGATTTGCTACTAAAAGAGAAGAGGAAGTAAAGGACATTGAAATATCTTTATTCTTATAGTAACTGGTTTTGTGAGCCGATGGATAAAGACATGTTTGTATTACATACAAAACATACGCAGGGAAAAATTAACGGATCTACTTCATTCACAATTGATAACATGTTCTATGTAAAATTTCAGAATACAAGAACAAGAGAGTGTACTTTGGTATAGTGAATTTCAAAACTAAAATTAGAAGCACTTGGGAACACTTATTAATCTTCACTCCAATTCCACAAACACCCAAGAAGTGTGGTCGTTCAATCAGTTATATGAGTTTGTTCTAGAGAGAATGAAAGAGTGTCCAACACTCACATACAAACCACTTCATGCACTTGTAGTTGTTGTTACAAAATTCTGTATGTTTCTATCCTAATAACTGCTTATATAATTGGGCTAGCTTTTTGGGCCTTTCCAATTGGGATTTAGTATGTGGCTTGGAGTGGGACTAAAAAGGAATAAATAAGACACTAGCTCCAATGAGTATTGGGCTTTTTTTGTCAACTCTTAACAAGTCCAAAATTACCATTAATTATATTTAATATTACTATATAAATATAATTGCACTCTATGCCTTATTAATAAATTATATCCCAAGACTTTATTGTACATGCAACATCTTCATAAAATATTCGTAATAATACAAAGTCATGAAAGTAGACTACCACTTTGTAAATTACTACATCTTAATCTTTGAGTACCCGGTTTAATCCTTTAAGTTATTCATCGTATATTTATAAAATTCAATTTAATAAATATATACTTTAGTAACTATTTACTAAAGTAGTTAGGTCTAACATTCTGAATAACAAACCCATTAAACTTATCTCAAGGGAATATTTTGTATCTCAGCTAAGAGACTATGAATTCCATCTTAAGAATATATATTCCATCAACACTAAATGTGGTTATCTAACATACTGAGATTTTGACCATTACTTTAGATCTCACTCCTGATATATCAAAACAACCTACACTTCATAATTAGGTTCATTATTCTTTCAGGATTAAAAGTTCATGCAAATATAAGTCATGAGATTTATTATTCAATTGACAGTAGTTAGGAGGATAATAAATCTCACAGCGGTCCAGTTCGATATGTCTTAACTCTTAAAACATATCAACATATCAATTAGAAGTCACCACTTCATGATCAAGACAAATCATCTTAGTTAATATGTTATAGTTTTCGCAGATGAAATGTTCAATTTCATCACCGACTACGAATTAAAATTCTGAATTTACAAAGAACCTGTGATTTATATCTTCTGTGACTTTTCACATAAATCACATACTATGCATCTCATGTTACCATTATTTCAGATAATAATAAAACAACTTTATTAATCACAATATTAAGTCATACATAATGTCATACTTAATATCATACATAGTATCATACAATAAGATTTAATGACACCAATGCTAACATGAGCCTGGTTTCCCTAATAGTCTGAAAGAGAACACATTTATTAATCTTAATTACTTACATTTGAGTATCAAAAAAAAAAAAAAAAAAAATTACTTACATTTAATTTCATTACATCATACTCAAAATTGGTTAACTCCACATTTCCTTGATGTTTTTCTACAAATATTAAAATCCTACCTTTAAAAACCCATCAGCAAAGTCTTTGTTTCCTCACTTTAATAAGCTTTTCAAGAATAACCTCACTTATTTAATGTATATATTTTTTTATGCCATCCCGTTCATTTGAAAATTCTTGGCTTAGTTAATGCTTGAGCAAGTATTAAGGAAAATTTTATGAGTGAATAAAATGGAGCAAGCATTTAAATTATGAAGTTAAATCACACATACAGAGGAGTAATTCAAATTTAATCTCTTGGTAAGTTGCAACTTTTAGTAGAAGTAGCAAGCTCTATAATTTTGCAACACAGAAAAAAAATGCACACGAGCACTCGAGCACACACATATATATCCAAAGATACAAATAATACTCCAAAAAACGATCAGAAAAGACATATATACCAAGTGTCCTAATCATGTAAATCACAAGTCAATGCAGAACACAATAATTTGATTATATAACTTACTGTTTCACTCTTCTTGACCATTTTGCCTGTCTTCATATCAACTTCATACTCTGAGGGAGGAGTCTTCAATGTGCTATAGTGAAGTTGTAAAAAGCTGGAATTAAACTCTGACCCTAATCGTTCCACAAAGTACGTAGGATCATCGAACTGAACAGGAAAACAACGTTGAAGGCTCATAAACGGTTCAACATTCTGAAGGTCATAAATAGTTACTATTGGAAGACCATTCACACGCTCATATACAACGAGATGATCCTTAAAGAGTTCTATATCCTGAATCTTTACCCTGGACAAAATTCGAAATTAATAAGCTTTTAGACCATGGAGCCTCATGCCCTCCAAGAATATTGAGAAAGCAGTAGCACAAAAGATATACATTTCATGCAAAAATTTCTAAAATAGATACACAACAAATAAGTTCACAAAATGACAAATTTGCACAAACCTGTGTAAGTTGTTGAAAGAAAAAAAAAAGAAGCCGAAGGCCAATTGTGTTACAAATGTTAAACTTGTAGAAATGGATTATTACCTTTCCCTGTGTGGAAGAACTATAGTTTCCTCTGTTTTATCCAGAAGACAAGCTACAACTTCAGAATTGAAAAACTCATCAGTCCTCCTCATGATAAAAAAGTGATTCCCACGATGGCTGACATAGGTGTCAATGCCATCTTTACGAGGTGTGAGAACTTCAAGTCGATATTCATGCTTCGAAACATAATGCTTTGAAACATCAAGATAAAAGTTGAAACTTGTAGTTTTACTTGCAGATGTAACAAACATAAATTTCTTGCTCTCAGAAGCACGAACTTCAAGAAAAAACTTATCATCCCTTTCTTCATAAAGAAGGGTATCGCTTGCTTGTTCTGTTCCCAACATATGTAAATAAGCCTGTGGGCAAGAACAATAGTTTAACAGTCTTTTATTAGCCAAGAATAAGGATTATGTAACTCAAGAGATATTGTTAACTTTGCAAGTGAATCTTAGCCCTTTATTTATATTTTAGAAAAGTACCGGTACGTCTAGGATTCAGCCCGGATATGGTAGTAACACAAATTTGTGAGGATTTTTATTTATAATTTTTATATATTGTTTTTAATGTTGAACACATATCTAGTTATATTTTATTTACTCTTTTGGATCTTACATTGCATTTACTCTTATGAATCTTTGATGTAGAACAAACCGTCATAGCCTTCCTATAACATCAAGGGCGCCTAAAATCAGGCAAAACTTGCTAAATAATAACTTTTTAAGAAAATTTTAGGTGAATAGCATGTATTTGAAGTTATTTAGTTACGTAGACTTTTTTGGAACTTGAGTTTGGCAAAGTCGAGTTCCAACCCAAAATTGAGTTTAGCAAATTCAAGTTCTAATTGGTAGTCATCTGACATGGATTTAAAAAAAAAAAATAACAAAATAAATACCACATGGAACTCGAGTTTGCTAAACTCGAGTTCCAACCCAGTAAAAAACAGCAAAAATCCTTTATTAATTTCTTTCATTTTCATCACATTTCTCATCAACCAAATAGAAACTTAGCTCCACCTCAATCCGTCATTTGACATTAAAACAAAATCCAAAGTAAAATTAGAATTCAAAATTTTCTCAGCAACCAAACAAAGACTATAAGAGAAAGAGAGAGACCGTGGAGAAGGTCGTAAATGTGATCAGAGGTTTGGACCAAGGTAGGGGCGGAATCGACGGCGTCGGGAGTGATACCATTGCTGCGTGGATACATAGTGGAGATGAGAGAGAGATCAGCTGGTCTGACCAAGGTGGAGTAGCTCTCGAGCTCGACGAGCTTTCTAGGGCAAACAAGGATGGCTCCGAATTCCAACAGGGCAAACCCTTGGCTAGGTCGGAACTGTGGTCTCCACGTCAAAGAATGGGATTTTGGATCTTTCTTCTCTGCTACTCAAACCCATTGTTTTTGTTTTTGAATTGTACTAATTCTCAAATGTGTATGTATGTATGTATGTATAGGAGATTCAAGTTTCTTTGTGAGAGAGAGAGAGGGTTTTAAGTTTGTGAATGTAGAGAAAGAGTGTTGAAGAATCAAAAGATATAGGATTTTTGCCGTATTTTACTGGGTTGGAGCTCGAGTTCCACGTGGTTTTTTTTTTTTTTTTTTTTTTTTTTAATCCATGTTAGACGACTAACCAATTGGAATACAAGTTTATTAAACTCGAGTTCCAAAAACAGTTCAACTAACTAAATAACTTCAAACGCTTGCCATTAACAAAAAAACTTCCCAAAATGTTACTATTCAGCAAATTTTGCCCCTGAAATCATGTAAGGCAAAAAGGCACTAACAGAAATCATTTTGGCGATGAAGTTAGAATTACATGAAATTTGGCAGGCTGAAATGAAACGGTCTTCTAATCAATAGTTGTCACTTTGCCCTGAGCTGTGCCCTGATTTTGGCAAATTCCTTCATTTAGCCCCCGAAAACAATGATTTTGCCTTTTTAGTCATTTTTGTTTCTTTAATAACTTTTTACTCAAAAGTTAGAATAAGGTACCGCTTGTTTTAGGACAACTTTAAGGTTAGTAGTTTATGATTTTGCATTTAACTCAATTTTACCATTTTTAGTAAAATTCAATATTTTGCCTCCTAATCTCGTGATTAGTGCGAATTGGGGTTTCAAACAGTTTCCTAATCGTCCTAAGGTTTTACTTCTTTCGTATTTATATGTTTTGTAGCCTCCAAAGGAAAATCAGATTATTGTCAATAAAATATAGACTTTTGTCAATTGTTTTCCTTGGTGGATTCCAAATTTATCACCTTGTGGATTTAAGGGACCCCTCGCAAATTCAAGATTTACTACCAAAAACTAAGAGCTTAGTCGTGTGTGCTTTCTTCAAGTTTCTTCAAGCTTCTGTGACATCAAACTTGGTTTGTATTCTAGGCATCATTTAATAGTTATGGATTCACTTTATGATCTATTATGGCTCTTAAATTGATACATGCTTAACAATATACGAAACATATTTAATAATTTGTAAAAGAAGAAAGAAAGAAGAAGAATTAACCTTGTAAGGGCGGAGAGTTTTTTTCTCCATGGCGATGTAAACCAAAGCTTCATCATTAGCCCAAGCAAAACTGTTAGTGACACCCTCAAGAGTTTCCACAGTACTTTCAGTGCGATCAAAGATAGAAATTGTATAAATCTCATTTCCTTCAAAGTCCTCAGCTTTCACCTCCGGCTTATAATAAAGCTCAAAACGGGACCCCATGTTGAACCCCGCAGCATTCTTGCCCATCGGACTCCATCGTTGGTGGTAGTATTTAGGCCTTCTTCGCTCAGCCACAATCTCATCACCATCATCCTCTTTCTTCATCTTCCCTTTCATTTCCTTATATAGATCATCTTAAAACTTTTTGGAATCTATATAAATTAAATTAATTAAGTTTACGAATGAGTAATTAAGTAGAGCAATTGAAATTTAGGAACAGTAAATAAAGTGATTACCGGACAGCATGAACTGGGTATACATGTTCTCACTTTCAAGGTAAGATTTGAACTGGGTATATTTGAACTGGGTATACCGGCTCTCCCTTTTAAGGTGAGATTTGAACTCGGGACTGGATAAATTTCGAAGCCAGGAGTATGGGTCTTCCCGCACATCTCCGAACCTTTCTATCACATGATCCTCTTTCTTCAACTTCGGCGGCTTCATCATTGTCGGAATCCCGAAGAACACGGCTCCAAAATCAGATCTCAGAGATCCCAGATTCCCGGGTCCCGAGATCTCAGCTAAAAAAGTACAAACAACAGAATTTTTTGGGTCTTAATCGTGAGTAATTAAGTACGGAGAATGGTCCCACGGAGATTCCTTTCACGATCACAGTGAGATTTACTCATTTATATCAAAGAGAATAAAATTGGTTGTCTGAAAAACAATTATCTTTATCATTTTTCATTTATTTTTACAAAGCTGTATTAAGTACTAGTACAATTTAATTAATGAAGTACTAAAAATTAAAGTTCATTCTAATTTTTACTCTTAAAATTTATTATAAAAAAAAAGATAATTAATATTATATTTTTCATAAAAATAATGAGTAATGCTAGAAAGATAAGTTAATTTATAATATTTTTATAAATTGTTGATGTGATGTTAATATTTTTTTAAATAATTATTGGTAAATATAAATGTAATATTAGTGGTAGACCAATATTAAAATTAATAAGAATTTATCACATCAATAGTTTGTAAAAATATTGTAAAATAATTTATGACCATAGTATTATTCAAAAATAATATCAAAACTTTTACTAATAGTTTATTAACAAATAATAAAGTCACCTCTTAGTCAAACCTTTTAGTATTAAAAAATATATTTTACTTGTTTTGAACACTAAGGGTCTATTTGGTACGTATGTTTAAACAATAGTTTTTAGTTTTTTTTTTTTTAAATACGTGTGGGTGAAAAAGTATATGAAAATACGTGTAATGTTATTTAAAAACTGAAAACATGTGTTTAAACTTGTGTACCAAATGAGCCCTAAATATTATTATTGTAATTAGATTTTTTTTTTTTTTTTAGTTGTAATTAGATTTATTATTAGGCTATTTAAGACCTATAGTTAAGACTAGTAATGACCAAATATTCCTGAGTAATCAAGAATGTTTGATATTAAAACTTAGCATAAAAAAATATCTGAATGGATTCTACACACCATTTGATATGGTTTCCCCTCAAGTAGCAAAGGAAGTTCGAAGTAGGTTGGGTGAGGTTGAGGAGGTGGAATGGAAGAAAAGGAAGGACGATATTAGTATGTTTATGAGAGTCCGAATGGCCTTACCAATCTCAAAACTGCTTCGACGAGATATGTTTATTGCTAGATCGGATGGTAAGAAGTCATAGGTGTCCTTTAAGTATGAGAGGTTGCCCATATTTTGTCATTTTTGTGGAATTTTAGGTCATGATTTGAAGCATTGTGCAGCCCATTATGTCGTGGAGAAAAATGGAGGACAAGTCGAGTATCAGTATGGTGATTTTCTTAGGGCAACGAAGGGTTGCTCAAGGGCTTCAGTTAGTAAAGATGCAAGTCATATGCCCAACACAAAGAAGGGTACGGGACATGAGGCAAAGCTGATTTCTGGCTAGGCGAAGCAGGGTATTTTGATGGGGACGACAGCGGCGAGGGTGGTTAGTTCAAGAAACCCTAGTAATGCTGATAAGGGTAAGTCTGTGATTCAAGGAATGGAAGCTAAAATCACACACAATAATAGTGTGAGTAATTATTGCCATGCAGACGTGAAGGAGACAAACACTAGTAGAGCAACTTAACAAGGATTTAATTGAAGATATTGTTAAAGGTTTCTCTCCTTTGAAAACGGATGAGGGTTAAACGGATACTACATCCCTAGTACACCAAAGTCATAAACATGATAACACTACTACAATACCGGACATGATTGAGCCAAGTAATTCTAAGCCCAAAGGAACTTGGACTCGTATCAATAGAATGGACTTTGGTTTGAGTGGTTTAACCAAGGCTATCACATTACCTGGCTTAGGCAAGAAAGAACCACGAGAAGTACAGGAAGGGCAGATTGAAGAACAAACCATCAAAAGAGGAAAAGTGAGTAGTGTTGAGGAAAGCAAGGACCATGTATCGATAGGGGTGGAGAGCCACCCTTGCCGGGAGCAATGAGGCTATTAAGCTGAAACTGGTAAGGGCTTGGGAACCCTTGGACAGGTTGAAGCCTTCGCAAGATTGTGAGGGAGCAAGTTCCCACGATCTGTTTTCTTATGGAGACAAGACTGAACAAGGAAGGGTTTGAAAAATTGTATGGAAATCTACTGTTTCAGAATAAGATTATTGTTAAACACCCTGATTCGGGTGGAGGGTTAGCACTTTTGTGGAAAAATAATATTCTTTTGGAGGTTATCAACTTCACTATCGACCATGTTTTGGCTAAAGTCACGGAGGAAGATGGTTTTGTCTGGTACTTGACTAGTTTCTATGGTTGGCCAGAAGCACATCAGAAGGAAAACTTGTGGAGATTATTGAAGTATTTATAGACTTTTGTGGTGGGACCATGGGTGGTAATAGGAGATTTTAGTGTGTATCTACATGCTTCAAAGAAGAAAAGTGCAAGACAGCCACAAAGCTCATAGATTGAAGCTTTTAGGAAGGCTTTGAACTCTTGTCACCTTCATGACCTTGGGTTTAAGGGGTATCCTTACACTTGGAGCAACAAGAGACCTAGGAAGCTAATACCAAGATTAGGCTTGATAGAGGTGTGGCTAACAAAGAATGGACCAACAAATTTAGATGAGCAAAATTGTACACTTGTCAACACATGCATCGGACCACCTTCCAATTATGCTACATGTTCAATCCTATTCCTAACCAAGGCAGCGACATGAGAGAAGCTTCAAGTTTGAGGAATCCTAGTTGCTTTGGAGTGAATGTGAATCTGTTATATAGGAGGCTTGGGGGAAGGTAAGAGATGATAGGGTCGGGTTGGCATCAATACAGGAAAAAATAAAGGTGTGTGGAGCAGAACTTATGGCTTGGGGTTCACCAACAACTAATTCGGATACCATTGCCATCAAAGAACTTCACAAGCAGCTAGACAAATTGAATGAAGCCAAACCTACTAAAGCTGCCAAAGTCGAATTCTTGGAATTGAGTAAAAGGATGGATGAGCTATTACAAAAGCAAGAAATTTTTTGGGCTCAACGGTCTAGAATAAATTGGTTAAAACATGGGAACAAGAATACGAAGTTTTTTCATGCCAAAGCCACACAAAGGAGAAATAAAATCATATAAGGGGTATAAAAAATGCACAAGGGCAATGGGTGGAGAATTTGGAGGAGGTGGTTGAAGAAGCTTCAACCTACTTTGATAATCTTTTTCATGCTAGTGTGGGGGATCAGATGGAGGAGTATCTGAATGCAGTGCAGAGTATGGTGACTAATGACATGCAGGAATTTTTGTCCACTGAGTTTACTGCTAAAGAAGTGAAGGTGGCTTTATTTCAAATGGGGCCAACAAAAGCTCTGGGACCTGATGGTATGAATGCTCTTTTCTATAAAAAACTTTGGCATGTAGTGGGTGATTTTGTAGTTTTAGCTATTTTGGATTTTTTATATAATGGGAATATGCTATCTGAAATAAATCATACAAACATTGTGCTTATCCCTAAAGTTAAAAATCTGGAGAAAATATTTGATTTTAGACCAATAAGTCTGTGTAATGTGATTTACAAAATTATTTCCAAGGTATTAGCAAATAGATTGAAACAGGTACTTCATCAAATTATTTCACCCACTCAAAGTGCGTTTGTACCAGGGCGACTGATCACTAATAATGTATTGGTGGCCTATGAGACACTTCATACCATGCATTCTAGGAAAAAGGGGAAGAAGGGAGCCTTGGCATTGAAGATTGATATTAGCAAGGCTTTTGACCGGATTGAGTGGAAGTTTATTCAGAGCATTATGGAAAAGATGGGATTCCTAGTTGTTTGGATAGAAATGGTGATGAGTTGTGTTAAAACACCATCCTTCTCTATTCTGGTGAATGGGAAAGCTTATGGCATGATCCATCCATCTAGAGGAATCCGTCAGGGAGATCCATTGTCATCATATCTATTCCTCTTGTGTGCAGAAGGCTTCACTGCACTATTGACAAAAGCAGAATCAGAAGGGAGGATTAAGGGAGTTTCCATTTGTAGAGGAGCACCAAAAGTCACTAACCTTATGTTTGCAGATGAATCATTGTTGTTTTGTTAGGCAACTCAAGCTAAAGGAGAGACCATAGCAGAGATCCTCCAAACCTATGCAAAAGCTTCTGGGCAAAGTATTAATTTGGAAAAGTATTCAGCTTATTTCAGCAGTAATACTTCGGACAGTTAGAAATGTCAGATATTGGAGATTCTGGGAGTTAAGGAGATGGATCGCTTTGAAACTTATCTTGGCCTACCAACTTTGATTGGGAGGGCTAAGTATCACACTTTCTCATACTTAAAGGACAGAATATGGAAGAAGCTCCAAGGATGAAAAGGCATGTTGTTGTCTAGAGCTGGTAAAGAAATACTTATCAAGGCTGTGGCACAGTCCATACCTATATACACTATGAGTGTATTTCAACTCCCCTTGAAATTATGTGATGAATTGGATGCATTGTCTGCAAAATTTTGGTGGGGCTAAGTTGGCAATGAACAAAAAATTCATTGGAAGAGCTGGGATAAGTTAACTGCTTCAAAGAAAGAAGGAGGAATGGGATTCCGAGACTTAAGAGCTTTTAATTTAGCTATGTTGGCCAAGCAAGGTTGGAGAATGGTTCAAGGCAAGGACTCTCTGCTCTATCAATGCTTCAAAGCAAGGTATTTTCCGAGATCATCGTTCCTTGCGGCCAAAGAATCACCTAATTGCTCATATGTGTGGAGAAGTTTGATGGCTGCACAACCCATCCTCCAATCCGGTCACTGTTGGAGGGTTGGAAATGGTAATTCAATCAATGCTTTGAAGGATCGGTGGATTCCTAACTTCCCAACAAACAAAATCCTAAATCCGATTCAAGAAAATTGGGATGAACTGATGGTGTCAGATTTGATCAATCCGGAGCTATATGGAGATATGAGGAAATTAAGGCTACATTTCACAAGGAAGAAGTTGAAGCTATATGCCAAATTCTGTTATTGATACTATAATTTGACTACATAATTCAAAGGGCATATTCACTGTCAAGTTCTCTTACCATGTTGCTAGAAGACTTTTGACTGATGGGAATCGGGTAGGAACATCAAAGGGTTGTGCTGGAAAAAATATATGGGCTGCAAGATGGAAGCTTCGACTTCCAAACAAAATCAAAGTATTTGAATGGAGGGCCTGTCATGAAATTTTACCAACAGCAGCGAATCTGACCAGAAGAAGGATAATTAATAAGAACAAATGGTTGATATGTATTGGAGAAACAAAATCAACAATTCATGCGTTGTGGGATTGTGTAGCGGTTCAAGACATTTGGGTAGGAAGTGTTCGAAAACTACAGAAAAGCAAGCATGGGCAATCTGATATGATGCAACTGATGGAAGAGTTAATGGAGCGCCTGACCTTAAAAGAGTTGGAATTGTTCTGGACCCAAGCATGGCTGATATGGAATCAGCGAAACAGCTTGCTGCATGGAGGAAATTGAAGAGTCCGAATAGCTTAAATAAAAGAGCAGAGGAGTATGTTGAAGAGTTCAAATGTGCCCAAACCCAGCTGACTATTCAGATGAGGCAGCAACCCGGTAGAGATGTATGGCAAGCACCACCATCAATGGAATATAAACTTAATTTTGATGTAGCACTATTCTCAGATTTAGGCAGATTAGGATATGGTGCAATTATTCGAAATGAAAAGGGAGAGGTTATGCCTGCTATGACTGCTAATGGACTGAAGGTGAGTACAAGTGATGAAGTTGAAATGCTTGCATGCCGAAGAGCCATTGAATTTGCTGTGGATGCTGGCTTTTCAAGGATGATAATTGAGGGTGATAACATTAATGTTATTCAAGCCATTTCTTCTTCAGTGGAAAACACTTCACTATTTGGCAATGTTGTTAATGATATTCGTCATTTGATTCGGGGATTGCAGTGGTCTAGTGCTTGCTGTATAAGGAGGGGTGGGAATAGAGTAGCACATGCTTTGGCCCAATATGTTAGGAATACATTAGATAAGGATTTGTATTGGATGGAGGATTCTCCCCTACCAGCATTGGAAGCGTTGTATCATGATTTATTATCAATTTAAATGAATGACTATTTCCCTTTCAAAGAAAAAAAAAAAAAAAACCACGCATTGCAAAATACACTTTTTTTTGGGTACGTATATATGTACACTTTTTTTTGGTACGTATATATGTACACCGCGTGGTGTTTGTCAAAATGTCTAATTGAGTCAGTGAATCTTTGGATCTCATGAAGCCCAATCAAAATAGGCAAATTGCCCAAAAGCAACGTTTGCACTATACTTTAATTTTATTAGATTTATTATTCTAATTTGGAATCATATTCCATACATTAACGATTCCTTTAAAAATAGTTTATCTATTGCTTTTACATGTGTCGGTAGTCAATGAGACCAAACTACACTTCATTCATTTCACCTCTTCTTCAACTTGAAACACAAGTCATACAAGTTAACCGAAAGTTTCTCTTTGATTTTAGTGGGCTCCATCTACTCAGCAAAAATCCTCTCTGTAGCCCTCTAAGCCAAATCGATTCACTAGTGAATAAAGTTGGAGTACACGAATATCAAAAAGACCCTCCAAGCCTAATCTACCCAATATACTTAAACCTTCCAAGTTCTAGCTACCAACAAGCTTTACCAAATCATGTCTTCACTAGTTATCCAGATTCCGCAATTAGCTCCAAATTGCATCCGCAAATGGATGGCTTCTTCCAATGCTTCCCACATGCACCAAAACTTCTCTTAACACTCAGATTGGGTGAGGTAAATGTTTGGACTAAGAAGCTCTCAAGGATTTGAGATTGGAAAGGTAGGAGTAAAGGAAAATTAAAAGAAATTGTGTAGATGATTGTAGGTTTACAATCTCTAACTCTCAAGTGTATTGCTAGGGTTTTCTCTTTAAAAGTCTCCTTACAATTTTGTGAGTAATGTGAGCTTATATAGTATTGGTAAAGAAATGAGAAAAACACGCTTTAAAAAGTTCCAGGCAGATAGTTTCACTAGTCACTCGAGACTTGGCCTGAGCCGTGAAATGACTCGTGAAATACAGTCTAGCAAAAGACTGCTTAGATTCCAGCATGTGCTTCTCATGTGGCCTTTTGCGGGTTGTCTACTCGCAAGACAGTCTGGCAAAAGACTGCTTAGATTCCAGCATGTGCTTCTCACGTGGCCTTTTGTGGGTTGTCCACTCGTAAGCTAGTCGCAAGCTAGTCGCAAGCCAGTCTTGAACTTCACTGTCTTCACAATTCTTCGCCAAACTCTCAAACTCAACACTTACATAAAATCCCACAAACATAAAAGGAAAAGATTGGACAAAATACAATCAAATTTGATGCGAAATAAAACCCAACATAAAACATAGTTGTAAATCACAACTTTACAATCTCCCCCTTTGGTTATTCCGTGACAAAACTCCTAAACAGACTCTAGACTTAAAACGTGAGTTTGGTAACAGAGGCAAAATTCACTCACACCTAAATCTAAAACTTGTGAAGAACTTGCACCATTTACACTTGTTTCCTGAAGCACTTGCACATAACAAATAACTTCATTAAATTCGAGACAAGTAGAATTCAAGGCATGTACATAGAGCAAGTAAAATGTGATCAAGTAAAACCAATTGAGATATATACATATAGCATAACTTGATAAAAAATAAACAATCATTAAGAAATAACTATAATGAACATTTATCTAGTAAATGAACACTTGAACATGCAAGCAATTAAGTGCAATGCAAAAACTAATTGTATGTCTAACAAGCATATGATGCATTAAAGAAACTAAAGCAAGAGGCAATAGATAACTAAAAGCATCATAAAGGATATAAAAACCAAGATACACAAGTATTAAAGAAAACATAGTTTTAAACTAAAGTATTGAAAGCTTATAAAAAGCAATGTAAATAAAACTACAAAAGCAGTAAACTACTACTCCCCCTCAAACTGTACTCCCCCTCAAGCTAACACTACTCCCCTTTTTTGACCGGAATGGCCAAAGATGCTAGTCCAAGTTTGCCGAATCTTGAGTTTGAGTAGAGAGAGAAGTGATTTGCTCTTGGAGGTAAGCCAATTAACTTGAGGTGTATACACAATGCTCATCCAAAGTCCTTTGCATAGCTTCTTGAGATCTTTAAGGGTGATCGAATTTATCAAGAAGCATATCGAGGCAGTCTAGAGCTTGAGCTAGTGCCTAAGGCTTAACTTGCGGCTGATCCTGAGGTTGAGTTTGTAAAGGTGAAGCTTGCATGTCATCAGGACCAAGAATGAAGTTATCAATATCTCCATCAGTGTTGCCACCTTCAGTAGCAATGTCCTCTCCTTGTGCTCCTTCTTCTGCTTCTCCTTCGGTACCCAGAAGGCGAGCTTTGCACCTAATCATCATTTGAGCTGAGATAGGATCTTCTCTTCTCAAAGCTTCCCAACCAGTTGGAAAATTTAGCCTTTCTCATTGAAGGATGGACATGATCAATCCTAGGAAAGGTAGGGTCATCCAAGATTTTTTCTTGCTAACACTCCATGCAAGAAGATGATAGATGTGAGCATAGATGTCGATCTCTTTCTCCTTGTAAAGATCATACAAGAATAAAGCCCTTTGTTGAGAAAGTGTAGTTAGATTCTTCAATAGGTAGAGGTTATAGATCATGATATATGCCAAAGCTCTCATTGCAGGAGGAAACTTTGTTGTGTGTAATGACTTTTTCTTCCTCAATCTGCCCAGCTTGTCCGCAATAGCTGATATTGGCATTGTTCTCTCATCATATGGACAAGAAGATTCTGGAGTGACTGGACAGACTTCAAGGATATTTTGAATATACTCGGGAGTGATGAAGAATTCCTTCCCTCGAACCCAGCAATTTAGGCGGTCTCCCTCAACAATTGCATTGGAAAAGAACTCCAGAATCATGGGACCCCAAACTTTTATGGACCCAGTTAGCAGCTTTGTCCAAGTTTGATCTCTGAACACTCTAGGAATGAAGGTATGAGAGAATGATTCCATGTCCACCTCTCTTTCCACAATAATCACAGCCCCACTATAGAAATTTGTGAACGCCTAAACATATCCCTATTTCTAAAATGTTTATCATCAAATCAGATACGCTTGGAAGACTTCTCTGCAACATTTTTCTTTCTTGGAGACATCTACAAAGAAGAAACAAACAAAAACCATACACAAAATGGCAACACACTTGATTAAATGCAAGTTAGTACAAAAATCAAGCTAAAAACTCTAAAAACAAAGTTAAAAGAGCATAAACAAGAGCACAAAGACATGTTATAGATGCTAGAGGTTTGATTAGACTAAAAGCATGAAATTGTGCATGACATGTCAAGTGTGATAGGGTGTGAGTACCAAGGGTATGTGTGCAATGCATGATCAAGTCATGAACAAGCATACATGGGGCAAAGTGTGTAAAACACACTAACAATGATAGAAGCATGTTACAAACAAGTAAACAGGGCAAACCCCAAAGTTTGGTACTCATTGGAGTCCAAACAAGTGTAAAAATGCCTAAGGAGCATTTTATCAAACACCTTATATGCACAAACTAACCCTATATGATGAAAAATGCATGAACATATGAAAATATGCCTTAACACAAGTTCAAAATGCCACATGGGGCCAACATCATCATCAAAAACACAAAAGGGACTAAGCCCAATCAACTAAATTGAAAAAATTGTGACATATATGAAATTTTCCCGACCCCTATTAAAAACAAACCCAACCGTGGGTTTTAAGGAATCTAAGACTTAAACTAAGGATTTGAAAGACGAAATAAGTTAGAAATTACCTTAGAGTAGTCCAAGAAACAAAATTCAAGCAAGATTTGTTGAGTTATGAAGAAATTTTGTGATTTGGGGAGAGGGAGTCGCAAGGGGCAAAAAGACAATTTTTGAAAACTGACATTTCGAGCCTTTTAAAAATTGTCTTTTTGCGCATTTTGTGAGTAAGTGACTCGTGAGCCACTCACAAGTTACTCATGAGCCACTCGCGAGTTACTTGCAAAATGTGCAAATGCATAGGGCAGGGTTTCGTGAGTCAGGTTTGAGTCACGAAGCAGTCGCAAGTGAGTTGCGAAGCAGTCTCGAGACTCTCTACTTGAATTTGTGAAGAAAATGAAACTTCCTCAAATATTTTTGCAACTTGGATAGGAGTGCATCCACTCGCAAAATGATTTGCGAAACTGCCAAATAGTAAGTTTTTCTACACAAAAATTTTAAGATTTTGAGAAAAACTTTTAAAACAAGAGTGACAAAAATCACTTCCAAAAGGAAATTAAACACTCAAAAATCTTTTTGGGTTTGATCAACAAGCAATTGAGCATACACACATCACATTTAAACACATACAATCACACATATAAAATAGATATTTATTGAATATTAGACTTATGTGTTGTGCGTGAGAATTAAATATGAATTAGCCCATAGTCTAGAATGAAACTTTAATGATTAATTCAATCAAGTCATACACAAATAGCACAAAGTCAAGTGACCTATCCCAGTAATAGAATTGAACGTATATGACCCCTCACAAAGGTGTTTACATTGATTGAAAACTTTTCATTTGGCTTCCATTTTTCATACTTTTTGATTAACGCAACTCAATTTTTGAGCATCGATGCCATGAAATTTTTTATATTTCTTTGAAGAATAAGCCTATGGCTTTGACATCATACATTTTGAATACATTTTGCTCCACCTTTTCCTAGTCTAACTAGTTTTCGAAGTAAGGCTTTTTCAGCTCTTTCCCCTTTTAGAGGTTAACGTTTGAAGAGCTTTTTGATAGAAAAATTAAATGTGAGGAGATATATAAGATCAAGTTTACGCATGTATCAAGATCGATCAAGGCTATTGGCTAGACATTCATGTCAAGTTTGAAGATCTATTTACAACAATCAAATATAGATTTCTAGATTTCACTCACATTCAATAAAAGTGCATACATAACAAGTTAAGCTCATAAATACACGACGCTATTAGTACAAAAGTACCAGGCCAAACTCTACATGTGATATGACACAACACAAGCAATAAAACTTTTTGGATTTTTTACTTTTTATGTAGTTTTGGATTTTTTCTTAAACAAAACAAAAGCAATAAAGTAAAATCAACAACTAACAAGCCTTAAAAAAAAAAAAAAAAAACACGTTAGAGAAGTAGCATGATAGTAAGAAGAATGCACGTGATATTATGCATGATACTATGTCCCTAAAACATTGGAAATATTAATGTATGGACATGGTAGAAGAATCATGCATGAGTACCCTTCTTCACCCACACCACACGGGTGTTTTGGGTGAGGTCCTTAAAAGGAAGGGTATCAGCAACATAACGCTCAAACCTCGAGGTAAGGCTAGTTAGGCATGATGAAATGTTCATTAGTATTTTCATGACATCTCCAATGAGTTGTCCTCTATTTTCTTCCTTAGCTTGCCTTCCTCTTGGCATTCCTCTTTCATTTCCTTGAGCACGTTGAAGATCGGCTCTTTTAAGAGCATGAAGTTTGAAGCAATTTGGTCTTGTATGCCCATAAATACCACAATGATGGCAAAAATACTTCACTTGAGATTCCCTTTGATTCTTAGGCAGTGACTTTCCTTTTGCCTTAGATTTTGCCATAATGGCCTTGGTTTCAATAATAAGAGTCTCAACCTTGGGCTTCTCCACAACCTTTGTCGATACAATCTTCAGCTCCTTTCTTGGTTCTTCACTTAAACTTCCTTCACCAGTGTAACCCAATCCGGCTTTGTCTGAAAAAGGCCTTTTGAGATGAAAGTACGCTGTTAAGTTTCTTGGTTATGATGCAATCCACCTTTGCATTAGCTTGAATCACCTCTAATTCGAAAAAAATTAATCTTTGAATAAGCATTCAACAACTCCTCTTTCAAATTCTCGACTTCACATTTGGCATTCTTAAGTTGCACAAGAGTGGATTTATAGTCTTCTTCAATTCTTTTCATCTTCTTGATCGCACTCTTTGCTACTTTGGCATACTTGCCACAATCATAAAGCAATGCATCATAGATAGCTTGAAGCTTCCTATCACCTTCCTCAAGGTATTCTTTCTCATCATCCGTAGCTTCATCTTCTTCAACATTGGTGTGTTCACTGAGTTCCTCATTCAATTTTCTTAAATCTTCCTTTGAGTCAACAGAGATAACTGCCATAAAAGCAGAATAGTTACCATCACCATCACAGCTATCATTTGAATTTGAGCTTGAGCTCTTAGAATCACTAAGAGTGTGTTTGGTTGGGGTGAAAATAGGGTGGACGGAAAATAGGAAGAGGAAAATAGGGTGGAAAATGTTTTTTTTCCACTGTTTGGTTGAGGAAAGAAAATAGGAGAGACAGAAAATAGGGGAGAAAGTTTTCCCTCCTGGGCCCACATTTTTTATCCTCCCAAATCGGGAGGAAAATGAGGAGGGAAAAGTGATGAGAAATGCATTTTACACAAATACCCCCACTTTATTACACTCGCATACCCCTCTCACTTTCCCACTATTATAAAATAAGGACATAATAGTCAATTTATATAAACTACATTTTCCATCCTCCCCTTTTTCTCTCCAACCAAACAAAAAATTTGTCCACCCTCCTACTTTTCCACCCCTCCAACTAAACACACATGAGGGAAAATCAAATCTTTTCTATCCTCCCACTTTTCCATCCTCCCACTAATTTTCCATCCTCCCACTTTTCCACTTCTCCAACTAAACGGACCCTAAGGGTGGTTGTTAGCACTTTACCTTCCTTATTAAATAGTTTGGACACTCATGAAAAATGTTGCTTGTTCTCTAAAAGAAATATTAAGCACTTTAAAGGTAGCATTCTTGGTATGATGGTCTTGTTTATTTCAACTGTTATCCTGATATTACTCTTGCTTTGGATGATCCTAATATTGTTAAAGCTTTGACTTTGAATATTGCTTCATCTGGTTATCACATGGATGAAGGTAGTAAACCTTTTGCTTTGATTTATCATATTTATTACAGACTTTTGGGTACTCAGATTAATCCTGGTTGTTTGAATCACAGAGAACCTTCTGATAAAACAATGTTAATCACATGTTCAACTCTTGATGCTAAAGTTCAAGTTCCAAAAATGATTCAATGGCAAGATGTTAAGCTTCCCACTGAATGGTTGTTGGAACAAGAATCCCCTGTTGCTAAACCTGTTTTTGATGAGCTAGATCTCACAAATATTCAACAATATCTTGATGGTACTGTTAAAATAAGTTTTCAAAACAATCAACCCTTGAGGATCAACAAAGGAAGGCATTCCTTTGCTGGATCTGAAAGTATTTCAAAAAGAGATCAAGATCTCAATGATTTTTTACAAAAAAAAGATGTTTCAAGTGATAAATCTCAAATCAGCACTGTTTTCTATAGCACTAAACCTGAACCTTCTTCTCTATATGGCAGATCTGTTTGTCCACCTGATTCTGGTTTTCCTCCTATTGAAAATCCTGTTTATCAAAATCAATTAAGAGTTTTGACTGTTTTGAATGAAAACTTTGAAATTGATTTGGTTTCCCTATATGATGAATTCATGCTTGTTAAAAACAGAAATAAGAGAAAATATTACCAAAGTAATTTTGCTCAGTTTGAGAAAAACTGTGTTAAAAGAAAACGGTTAGAAAAAATGAATCAATTGAAAAAACATATTTTGTTCTTTGACTTTCTTTAAAACTATTATGTTTCAAAAGATGAAATTTCAAAAAATCATTTGAATGTGATAAAGAAATCAAATTTTGTTAAAGATGACAAAACCACTATTAGGTCTAGTCATCCACCTCTTGAGACTATTTTGATAACTAATAATAAAACTGATGTTAAGGCTTCTCCTTTCAAAATTGCTGATGATCAAACTCTTATTGTTAATCCTATTGAACAAAATAATTTTACAAATGAATCTTTGCATGTTATTGGTCAACAGCTTGACCGTATTGAAGAAAAAATTATTGAAAAAACTGTTTTTGTTGAAAAATCTGCTTCTGTTGAAAAACCTGTTTTTGTCAAAACTGAGAAATCTTTGATTAATTTACCTAGTCATGATAACAAATTTAAGTACAAAACCTCCCAATCTAAAACTCTTGAAATTATTGAAAAAATGCTTGCTAATTTAAAGGTTAAAATTGAGGGTACTTCTACAAGTCTCATGCTGCTTGCACTATTTCAAGAAATGAAAAAGAAATTGTTTTTGATGAAAACATAGATTCTGACACTGTTTCTTTTGCTTATGCAAAAAGGGTTTTTGAGGATGATTTACTAGAAATTAAAAGATTTGTTAGAAATTCGAAACCCATGTTTCTTACTAAAAATTGGTATTCAAAACCTACTCTTCCTGATATGCAGTTTGAAGAAAGACTTTTTCAAACTCAGTTTTTTGTTTCTGCTAATAAAATTTATGAACGGAATATTGATGGTTTTTTTGAACAAGAAATTATTAATAAAATGGGACATATGTCTATGGTTGGTATTGCTTACCAAAATAATCATGATTTTGACCAACCTGAAATTGTTGATTTACTTGCTACTGGTTTTTCTGGCACTCTTCGTGGATGGTGGGATTCATATCTCATAGAAGAATCTAGAGATTCTATTAAACACGCTGTTAAAAAGAATGATGAAGGTTTGCCTATTTTTGATGAATGCATTGGTCGAGGTATTCCTGATGGTGTCAATACCTTGATTTATACTATTATCAAACATTTTGTTGGTACTCCATCTAATATTTCGTCTCGAATTTCTGATTTGCTAAATAATTTGAGATATCCTATTATGTCTGATTACAGATGGTATCAAGATGTTTTCCTTTCCAGAGTAATGCATCAGAAAGATTGTTACAAGCCTTATTAGAAAGAAAAGTTTATTGACTATCTGCCTCCTATCTTTGCTCATAAGGTAAAACAAAAATTAATTGGTAAAAATGATTCCATTGATTATGATAATTTAACTTATGGTGATATTTTAAGTACTATTAAAAAACTTGGAATTAATATGTGCAATGATGAAAAACTGTTAAAACACCAATTAAAAATTAAAAGAAAAGCTAAATATGAAATGCGTAATTTTTGTGAACAATATGGTTTGCCCCCAATCCGGCAAAAGGGTAAAAAACATGATAAAAGTCACAAAAATTATAGTCATAAAAAACATAAAAAATACAAAACTAATTTCAATGATTTTTATGCTAAAAAGAAAAAAGTTTCTAAAAAATATGATAAACAAAGATCAAGTAAAGGTAAATGTGTCAACTGTGGAAAACCTGGTCATTTTAGTAAAGATTGTAAACAAAAACTTGGTAAGTTAAAAAATAAGTTTAACCTGTTAAATATTGGTGATAATGATCAAGAAGAATTATTCAGAATTCTTGAATCAAACAATTCGTCTGATTCCTTGGAAGATGATTTTTCTTCTTCATCTGATTCTTGCTTTCATTCTACTGATGATTCTTCTGATTCACCTATTGTTAAAATTGGTTGTAGAGATTCTTGCTGTAATATTATTAAATCTGTTAATACTCTCACTAAAGGTGAAGAAAATGAAAGTTTATTGGTTAAATTAATAGGCCAAATTAAAAATCCTGAATTACAAAAAGAATATTTGGATAAGTTCAAGAAAAACTTGCTAAAAGATGAAACTAGTAAAAAACTTAAATCAACGATAAGTTTCGAAGAAAATTTGGAAAGATTTAAAAAAAAGAAATCCAAAGATTTAACTGTTAATGATTTACAACAAGAAATTAATATTGTTAAACAAGAGATAAGTGAATTAAAACATGAATTTAAAAGCATTAAAAGTGATGACAATAATCTTAAACAAGAATTGGTATTGTTAAAACTAGATAAAAAATTGATCAAAATAAGTTTGATAATGAACAAGATGAGCACAAGGATGGAGATGAATCTAGTCAACAAGCTCTTCTTTTTGATAAAGGTATTACTGATGATTCTCAACCTAGTCTTGTTAATATTAATAAAATACTTCCCCCAAAATGGTTCACAAAAGTTAATATTGTTGTTTCCCATGATTATCATTTCACAGTTATTGCTCTGATTGATTCTGGTGCAGATAAAAATTGTATCCAGGAAGGATTGATTCCTTCAAAATATTTTGAAAAATTAACTGAAAGACTGGTTTCAACTAATGGTTCTCAAATGAAGATTAAATATGAACTGAATAATGCTCATGTTTGCCATGATAATGTTTGTTTCAAAATTCCTTTTGTCCTTGTCAAAAATATGATTGGTAAAGTGATTCTCGGTTTGCCATTTATAAATGCTTTGTATCCCTTTCTTGTTGAACATGATGGAATTACTACTGATCCTTTTGGACAAAAAGTAAAATTCAACTTTGCTTCAAAGCTTGAAACTGATATTAATGATGCTTTAGATCTGTCTAATGATTTTCCTACTAATATATTTGTTCATGAACCAAGGATGAGTTTGTGCCAACGTTTTACAGAAAATTTTAAAGGTAATACTAGTAGTGCCAAATTGTCAACTATTACCAATTATCCTAACATTCCCAATGGTTCTTTGTAGGAATCAGGCAATGATGATGCGTGGATAAATATCACTAATAAGTGGGATAATAATAATATTCATATTTATACCACTAGTAAGTGGATCATTATGGCTTCCTTGGCAGAGAGGAAAAAAAAGGGAAAAGCTCCTGCATAGGACTATTCTCAAAACAAAAGGCTCCTAATGGGACAACCTTTTGAAATGCACGAAGGCGCATCTTCTGGGGTAAAACCCAGCGGATTAACATCCCTTCAAAAGTATGTCCCGGCAACGGTGGCATATTCCAGTGGTGATATAGTGATTGCTTTGCAGGAAGTTTTGTCTAAAAATTTACAATTCCACAAAGAAACTTATTCAGAACTTCTTGATTCTATCAAATTTATTCTTGTTAACCTTCTGGCTGCTTTTATCAGAAACCACCGTAACTTGTTTGAGAAAACCCTCAAAGCACTCGAAATTCACCTTGTTAACCTTACTGCTCAAAATGAGGCTCATATGAGCCACTATGCTAACCTTATTTTAGAAAATAACCCTGTTTCAGAAAATAACCTTGTTTCAAACCTTGTTCCTGAAAATAACCTTGTTTCAAAAATTGGGGCTCTTGGAAGCCAACTTGTTAACCATCCAAATACTACTGATGGTCCCTACACTAGTCAACTCTTTGGCAAAGAGGATATCCATTCAAAGGATAAAACGACTATAATGGGCACTGATTATGCTAGATTGAGTCTTAAGACCCAATCTATGTTAAGAAGTGTTGTTGCCAACTTGCCTACAGATATACAATCTCGTATTCTGGAAAGCAAGGTAATGTTTAGGTCTTTTGACCTATGGTTCGAATATTTCAAAACACTTGTTACAACTGGTATTCCTGATCCTGCTAATTCAGATGATATTGGTGATATCCTTAAACAAGCTGATTGTAAAGAAAACTTTGGGACTAGTCCTAGAGTATATGAAAAGAAGAAACATCCGTTTCCCGGCCTTCTGATCAATTATGGTGATGGTTTAGATTCAGCTGATGTCAGTAAAAGCCCCAACTAGCTTTCCCAAATGTTTGAGTATGGCTTTATCAGACTCATAAAATTAACAAGTCTTGACCAAGCCAGCCAGCTTCCACAAATCATTCAGACTGCTGTTAAAAATTTTGAAAGTCCCTTTATTTCCATTAGATATTAGAGCACCTTGCCAAAATGGGAAAGAGATAACTGGATGAATGTCCAGCTATCAAAACATCTCGTTCTCATTAATGGGTACACCCACCAGGGACAATAGTATGAAGGAGATTCTCACTTATCCTTTCAAAACCCTTACGCCCTAGCAGAGTGCTGGAGAAACTATTTCAATAATCAAATTCTTGAAGTCATTCAAAACCTATGGAAACATTATCATTTCATGGGAAGTACAGATAGAATTTTTGTTTTTGGCCCCAGACCTTATGCTCCTACCATTACTCATATGCACATAGCAGATCATTGTAATCCAAGAAGTTTTATCACTCCAGGGAAAACTCCAGAGTTTGAACCACTTCTATACTGTGGATTCTGCAATCAATATACTATTTACCATGAACATGAATGTGATTCTCCACAAGGTCCTTTTGATCCATTTGATAGTTATCTATCCAATTAAATGTGTGGCCCTCTCAGGTTACTGTTAAAGCACTACTGTTTTGAAATTCTTGTTTTCACTGATAAAGTTACTTTCCTATGTTACTCCCACATTCAGAAACTGTTTGACCAAGATACTCCTGATCTTTTGCAAATGACTGATGATTGATTTCTCTATTTGTCTGGCTTGCACAATAGCCAAAATGCTACAATGTCTACTCTTTGGTAAAGCTCCTACACCACTATTCCACTACATGCGTAAATAATGATGTTCAAAGAAGTTCTTTATGTGATGTTCAAAGAAGTTCCTTTTGTCCTTTCAAAGTCAGAGATTCCTCTGGTCTTATGCCCATGCCAAAGCCTCAATTGCTGGAGATTTCAAGTCATAAAGCTCCTACACCACTATTCCAATACGATGCTTCTAAAGATTCCCAATAATGGTGCTCACTTGGTTTCCTTTGGTACAAAAGGACAACAATGATGAGGTCTAGACCCTTGAATTAAAGGCTTCTGAACTCTACCTATCCTCCTCATGATTCCCCAAAACTTTGAGTCATAAAGTGGAAAAATTCACTTTTACTATTCATCTGTCACAATTCATCTGTCATAATTCACCTGTCACTATTCATCCGTTATTGTTCACATGTTACTATTCATGACACTGTTCACTTCGAATTTTTGCTTATTTAAGGGGGGTTGTCCCTTAAGTTTAAAACAGAAATTTTGGATAGAATTTTCTCCAAAGAGAGTTTTCTTTCCTTAGAAGCCTTCTTTGAGAGGGAATTCCTTGTTCCTACTACTTTCCCTACAAACCTTGTAACTAGGACTAGTTCAAGCTTTGTAATTGTTAACCGATTCTGAGATCTTGTATTTACTACTACTACTATAAGTGTTTTGTTCTACTTTCAATAACAAGTATTTTCAGTATTCTGTTCATTATACTACTTGTTGCTACCGCCACCTTGGACAGATTATCGCCATCCCAGAAGGTTTTAAATTGCTTTCATTTACTTTAAATTGTTTTGATATATATTGCTTGGCTGGTTCTACCGCCTTGTTAACTTGTTCTAAGATCTTGTAATTTGCTATCATTTGCTACTACTACTGAGAAAAACCGTGTTAAAAGAAAATGGTTAGAAAAAATGAATCAATTAAAAAAATATATTTTGTTTTTTGACTTTCTTGAAAACTATTATGTTTCAAAAGATGAAGTTTCAAAAAATTATTTGAATGTAATAAAGAAATAAAATTTTGTTAAAGATGACAAAACACTTATAGTAGTAGTATTAAATACAAGATCTCAGAACAGGTTAACAATTACAAAGCTTGAACTAGTCCTAGTTACAAGGTTTATAGGGAAAGTAGTAGGAACAAGGAATTCTCTCTCCAAGAAGGTTTCTAAGGAATGAAAACGCCCTCTAGAAAAAATTCTATCAAAAATTCTGTCTTTAACTTAAGGGATAACCCCCCTTAAATAGGCAAAAATTCAAAGTGAACAGTGTTATAAATAGTAACAGGTGAACAGTAACGGATGAATAGTGACAGGTGAATAGTGATAAATGAATAGTAAAAGTGAAATTTTCCACTTTATGACTCAAATTTTTGGGGAATCATGAGGAGGATACATAGAGTTCAGAATCCTTCAATTCAAGGGTCTAGACCTCATCATTGTTGTCCTTTTGTGCTAAGGGAAACCAAGTTAGCACCATTATTGGGAATCTTTAGAAGCATCGTGTTGGAATAGTGGTGTAGGAGCTTTATGACTTGAAATCTCCAGCAATTGAGGCTTTGGCATGGGCATAAGACCAAAAGAATCTCTGACTTTCAAAGGACAAAAAGCCAAAAGGAACTTCTTTGAACATCATCATTTACGCATGTAGTGGAATAGCGGTGTAAGAGCTTTACCAAGGAATAGACATTGTAGCATTTTAGCTATTGTGCAAGCCAAACAAATAGGGAAATCAACCATCAGTCAACTGCAAGATCAGGAGTAGCATGGGAGAGTAACTTTATCAGTGAGAACAAGAATTTCAAAATAGTAGTGCTTTAATAGTAACTTGAGGGGGCCACGCATTTAATCAGTAGAAGGAGCATTAGATGGGTATCCATCAAATGGATCAAAAGGACCTTGTGGAGAATCACAACCATGGTCATGGTAAGTAGCTGTTAGGGTTTGTGCCCTAAATCCAATTTATTGGCATGTCATGAATAATTAAGTTGTTTAATTATAAGAGACTATTTATGAACTAATAGGACATTATCTTAGTCCATGAGATGCATAGTATGTGATTTATGTGAAAAGTCACAGAAAGATATAAATCACAAGTTCTTTGTAAACTCAGAATTTTAGTTCGTAGTCGGTGATGAAATTGGGCATTTCATCTGCGAAGACTATAACATATCAACTAAGATGATTTGTCTTGATCATGGAAGTGGAGACTTCTAGTTGGTATGTTGATATGTTTTAAGAGTTAAGACATATTGAACTGGACCGCTGTGAGATTTATTATTCTCCTAAAGACTGTCAAATGAATAATAAAGCTCACGACTTCTATTTACATCAACTCTAAATCCTGAGAGAATAATGGACCTAATCATGAGATGTAGGTTGCTTTGATATATCAGGAGTGAGATCTATAAGTTATGGTCAAAACCTCAGTATGTTGGGCAACCGCATTTAGTGTTGATGGAACATATATTCTCAAGATGGAATTCATAATCTCTTAACGGAGATATAAAATATTCCCTTGAGATAAGTTTAATGGGTTTGGTTATTCAGAGTGTTGGGCCCAACCACTTTAGTAAGGAGTTACTAAAGTATATATTTATGGAATTGGATTTCATAAATATATGATGAATAACATAAAGGATTAAACCGGGTACTCAAGGATTAAGATGTAGTAATCTTCAAAGTGGCAGTCAATATTAATGACTTTGTATTACTACGAATATTTTAATGAAGGGGTTGAATGTATAATAAAGTCTTGGGATATAATTTATAGATAAGGCCTAGAGTGCAATTATATTCTTATAGTGGTATTGAATATAGTTAATGGTAACTTTGGACTTGTCAAGAGTTGACAGAAAAGCCCAAGGCCCATTGGAGCTAGTGTCTTATTGGTCCCTTTGGTCCCATCTCAAGCCACAAACTAAAGCCCAATTGGGTAGGCCCAAAAGGCTAACCCAATTAGAAATCAGTCATTATTTAATAAGTGTTATTAAATAAAGAAACATGAGAATGGTTTAACGTACGTAAGATGAAAAGAAAAAAAGAGTTCAGTTTTTCTCCACAAGGAGAAGAATATGGATTTTTCTTTGAGAGTTTATGTACAAAAGGACTGATTGAGAGACCACACATCTTGGGCTCCATGTGGAATTGAGATGAAGATTAAAGGTATTCTCAAGTTTGGTTTTGAAATTCACTGCACTAAGGTACGCTTTCTATTCTTTGATTCTAGAATTCATGGTTACATGTTTATCTTTCATGATTGAAGTAGATCCGTTTTCTTCTTGTTGCTTCCGCTGCGTGTGTTTTTGTATGAGATACAAAAACACAGATTTTTTCCAACATTGGTATCAGAGCGGTCTTCAATATCATGATTGTATAGCATGTGATTGGATTTTAGAATTAAAGAAAAATCGTTTTCTTGGTGTTCTAGTTTTCTGCAATAAAATTTTCTGCATAATTGTGTCCTTGATTGTGTTCTATAATGAAAGACATGGTTTGAGTTTTAAGAATATGAATGTTGTTGAACTACTTCGTTTGTTGACAATTGGGCTTAGTTGTTGAATTTTATTCAATAACTATTGTTTATGAATTTATGTTCAGAATACCTATATGCGTCATTCGAAGTGGATCATGTTCATGTTTCTTACTTACAGTGCCGTGCTTTCATAGTATTTGTCTTATTGATGAACACGTTAAGTTCAATTGTTTGGATATGGTTATTGAAATAACTGTCATGTGCGTGCATTTAGTTATTGCACCGGTTGGATATAGATGTATATCTAGGCATGATTTGTTGTTTATTATAAAGCCTTTTTGATTTTGCTAGACGTGCATGTATGAATGAATAGCTTTTACTATTGAATGATGTACATGTACAGATGATATTCTAGTAATATATATTTATTTTATGATCAAACAGTAAGTTAATGCTAGGATTATGAAATTTATTCCTAATGAGATTAGGATTATGTTTTCAAGGGTTTCTAGCATATTATGGTTCTTAATCTTGATATTGAAAACCCTAATGTTTGATCTGAAAATCTTCATTGATAAAATCAAAAGTGTTTTTGATAGAGAACAATGAAGATGTCAAAAACAGTTAGTTGTTTGTTCAAGAAAAACCATAGAAAACTGCCTTAGAAAATTTCTGGAAATTCGAGTTTCACGAGTTTCGATCGATCGAAAATCACTTTCGATCAATCGAGTGAAACAGTGATCAGACTTCTTAGAACGATAGATTTTCGATTGTTAGTCGATCGATCGAATTTGTTTTTCGATCGATCGAGAGTCGATCGAGTATCAATCGAAGGAGTCAGAGGATCAAGTTCGAATTTTTTAATTTTTTCGATCAATCGAGAGTCATATTCGATCGATCGAAAGAAAGAAAATCAGAATTTTTCTAAGTGTTTTCAAGTTTTTTAAGAGCAAGCTAATGTGTGATTAGATTACACATGGTTCTAACTAATAGACCTAATGAGATCAAAGATGTTAGTTAAATAGAACTCTTGGTGCTAAATCATTTAATGATTGAAAGTCCTTAATTTATTTTAATTAGTGGTTTTTAATGAGATTAAAATTCTAATTAAAGTTAGATAGTTTCTAATGAGATTAGAATACTTTATCTAGTAAATTAAGGATAGAGTTCTATATAACTAATTTTTGATTCATTAGTGTTTAAGGAATCCTAAATAGTTTAGGACTTCCATTTTAGTTAGTGATTCTAATAAGATTAGAGTCTTTATCAAGTGCAAGGTTATTAGTTGTGATGGGATCACAATTATTTAAGAAAAACCCAAATAACGAGTGGGAGTGATGAAATAACCCTTTTGTTAAGTTTATTGTAATGTGAATAGATACCTTGTCTTGACTTCGAGTCTTGCATTCCATGCGGAGGGTATTTACTTCACGGATTACAAGGTTAAACTTCTTTGTGATTGCGCGAATGTTCGTTACACTATTGTGACGTGACTTAGTTACATCACATTGAATTTAAACAATTAAACACATTTAATGTGTAGGGTTAAAATTGTGATTAGATCACAATGATTTCAAGACAATCCACTTGTTTTAAAATTTCTAGTGGGAGAGAGATACAAGGGTTGGATCTCACGGCCTCCATTGTTGGTTCATAGTGGTGTGGGGTAAACATCTCGTCTTGGTCTCGAGCCTTGCGTTCCATGCGGAGGATGTTTATTTCATGGTACTACAAGATTGAATTTCCTGGTTTATAGTGGTTTGATCAAACACCTTGTCTTAGCCTCGAGCTTTGCATTCCATGCGGAGGGTGTTTTTATCATGGTACTACAAAATAAACCTGTTAAAGGGATGAAATGTGGCTACACATGATTCTAGACAATGGTGTACACTAGACTAAGTTTAATAGTATCCTCTATGCTGAGTTCTTGCTATTATTACTTAGAGGCCAAAGGAAGAGCGGCAAATTATTTTTGTTTGGTAAGAGTTACCATGATAGCATTAATAATGAGAATAATTCTCGCCTGATCATAGTGATTGGTATTCACTCTATGCTGAGGAATATTAATTGCGGGATTAGGTTGTCGTTGCACCTAGTATAGTATGTTTTCGGGTTCCATATTATATGGTTATGGATGCAAAATGATAATGTCCTGTTATTTAAGTTCATGGTCTCAATATAAAGTTGTCATAAATTTTGTCCTCTAACTACTATTTTAAGTGAATCACATTAACTAAGAAATAATTTTGAATATGGTGCTTATAGCAGCTGAAGTACATATTTATGTTTTGATTCAGCATTGTCATAATTTCCTATGCATGATGCATTAATGGAAGATAGCTTATGATATGATCATAGTTTCCATTGAAATGCTAAAATATCCATTGGCTTCTATCTCAATTGTGCTATAGCATGAGATGCAAGAGTTAGTACTAGACTTAGACTTTATATTAAGTCTAAATGAGATGTTTGGTATGAATTATATTGAGTGCTAACAAAGGCTTAAAGAGTTCCAATTCTATATCATTTTATGAAAATGTTTTAATTATAAAATGAATTGGAATTCTTGGATGTTGAGATGAAATATTAATCTTGTTTGGATATGATCCACAAGTCCTTGTTAGAATCATTTGATCAATTCAGATTATTTTGAAAATAAATTCTTTTTATATTATCTGAATTGATAAGTGAGTTCTACACAACGGAAGATATCCTAAAAGCTAAGACTAAGATCAATATAAATTAATTCAAATTCTTAGCCTAAACCGAAAGGTAAGGGTGGTAAGAAGAGGAATTATAATACCAAACAGTTGGACAAGCAAGTTGCTCTAATAGTGGCCAAAAGGAAATTAGACTTAAAAGTATGACCAAAAGGAAAGTGTTTCTGTTTTGGTAAAGCTAAGCATTGTCCATAATTGTTTTCTAGATGGAAATTTATATGTTTTACTTTTTAAAGAGAAAGTTTCCATCCTTTGGTTTTGTATGTTTTGGCACTTAAGTCTAGATCTTATTAATCTAAATGGTATTCAAGATTGGTGAAAGATGGGCTTTTAGAACCATTATTTTGTTATATTCACAATCTATGAATTCTATTTAGAGGATAATATGATCTAGGGCTTCTTTTCGTAAAGGAATGAAGTTCCAATGACTTCTTTAAGTTAGTGCATACATAAAGGAGGAATAGGGCTCTTTCAAAGTAAAGGTAGATTGTTCTAGAAGAAAAATGTCAAAATTTGTTGTAGGACAACTATAAAATACATTTAGAAATGAGATGGTTGTATTAGATACACCACAAGACATTATTCTAGATATATAGCTAATACACGGGTACAATATCGTAGTAGGAGGATTACTAAATAAATTCATAGTTTTGGAATAAACTTTTGTAGTTATTCCACAAGGATATGAATTTGATCCTCGGTCCTACGTAAAGGCAATAGATGATATGAATACGGATTACTGATTCAAGGTTATGTGAATAGAATTAGATTCTATTTAAAGTCTAGAACTTGTAGAGGCGCTTAATGGCATTAAGTCTATTGTTCTCAAATAGGTCTACAAGTAAATGAGATTGATAGATTTGAAGGTGCAAACCTTCAAAGTCAAGACTAGTGGTGAAAAGATTTATTCAAAAAGAAATGGTTCGACTATGAAAAGATTTTTTCACCAATAGTCAAGTTTGACTCTATCTAGATTCTCTCATCCATTATATTTCATTTGGATGAAATATGGCAATGGATATCAAGAAAGCTTCTTTTAGTAGCAATCTTGAGGAAGACATCTATATGATGTAACTAGACTTGTTCATAGCAAAGAACTAGTAGTGTTTAGCATGCAAGTTGCTTAAAATCCATTTATGAACTAAAGCAAGCATCTAAATCATAAAATATCATCTTTGATCAAGCAATCAAATGGTTTGATTTTGATCAAGTATTTAAAAGGCCTTATGTGTGTAAAAACTATATAGAATAACAAATTTCTTAATGTATGTTGATGACATTCTAATCATTTAGAATGATGTAGAGTTATTGTCATCAATAGATTTTTGGTTGTCTAGTCCAGTTTGATATAAAGTACTTAGGAAAGACTAGTCACATCCGAAGAATTAAACTTTATTATAATTCAGAAATTAGGATGTTGGGTCTATCTTAAACTGGTTAAATAGATTAGATTCTAGCCAAGTATAACAAGTAATACTTTAAGAAAGGATTCTTTCCTTTTAAGTTTGAAGTTCCTTTATATAGGACTATGGTTCTAAGACATATAAAGGAAGAGCATATAAGACGGTTCCTTATATCAAATCGATAGGAAGTCTTTATGCTATGCTAAATACTAGGCTAAATGTCTATTTTGCGGTGGGCATAGTAAGCAAATATCAAGTGAATCAAAAATCACTTATATTAGTGGGAGTAAAGCATATACTCAAATATCTTAGGAGAATGAGGGATTATATGCTTGTCCACAAAAGTGAGGTTTTGATAGATACTGGATGTACAAATATTGACTTGTAGTTTGATTGTGATTCATGAAGTTGGACTTCAGGATATGTGTTCATCCTAGGTGGTGAAGAGACATATCAAGCGTAAGTATCATCTCATTAGAGAAGATATGAGTACGTGAAAAGTAGTAGTAGTAGAAAAGATAATTTATGCAATAAATCTGGCTGAAACTTGTTTCCAAGCCTTGCCTTAGAGTGATTGTGAATTACTCTATAGGGAGATAAGTGTCGGATATGTGGTAAATTGTCTTTGAGGGCAAGTGGGAGATTGTTAGGGTTTGTGCCCTAAAATCCAATTTATTGGCATGTCATAAATAATTAAGTTGTTTAATTATATGAGACCATTTATGAACTAATAAGACATTATCTTAGTCCATGAGATGCATATTATGTGATTTATGTGAAAAGTCACAGAAAGATATAAATCACAAGTTCTTTGTAAACTCAGAATTTTAGTTCGTAGTCGGTGATGAAATTGGGCATTTCATCTGCGAAGACTATAACATATCAACTAAGATGATTTGTCTTGATCATGGAAGTGGAGACTTCTAGTTGGTATGTTAATATGTTTTAAGAGTTAAGACATATTGAACTGGACCGCTGTGAGATTTATTATTCTCCAAAAGACTGTCAAATGAATAATGAAGCTCACGACTTCTATTTACATCAACTCTAAATCCTGAGAGAATAATGGACCTAATTATGAGATGTAGGTTGCTTTGATATATCAGGAGTGAGATCTATAAATTATGGTCAAAACCTCAGTATGTTGGGCAACCGCATTTAGTGTTGATGGAACATATATTCTCAAGATGGAATTCATAATCTCTTAACGGAGATATAAAATATTCCCTTGAGATAAGTTTAATGGGTTTGGTTATTCAGAGTGTTGGGCCCAACCACTTTAGTAAAGAGTTACTAAAGTATATATTTATGGAATTGGATTTCATAAATATATTATGAATAACATAAAGGATTAAACCGGGTACTCAAGGATTAAGATGTAGTAATCTTCAAAGTGGCAGTCAATATTAATGACTTTGTATTACTACGAATATTTTAATGAAGAGGTTGAACATATAATAAAGTCTTGGGATATAATTTATAGATAAGGCCTAGAGTGCAATTATATTCTTATAGTGGTATTGAATATAGTTAATGGTAACTTTGGACTTGTCAAGAGTTGACAGAAAAGCCCAAGGCCCATTGGAGCTAGTGTCTTATTGGTCCCTTTGGTCCCATCTCAAGCCACAAACTAAAGCCCAATTGGGTAGGCCCAAAAGGCTAACCCAATTAGAAATCAGTCATTATTTAATAAGTGTTATTAAATAAAGAAACATGAGAATGGTTTAACGTACGTAAGATGAAAAGAAAAAAAGAGTTCAGTTTTTCTCCACAAGGAGAAGAATATGGATTTTTCTTTGAGAGTTTATGTACAAAAGGACTGATTGAGAGACCACACATCTTGGGCTCCATGTGGAATTGAGATGAAGATTAAAGGTATTCTCAAGTTTGGTTTTGAAATTCACTGCACTAAGGTACGCTTTCTATTCTTTGATTCTAGAATTCATGGTTACATGTTTATCTTTCATGATTGAAGTAGATCCGTTTTCTTCTTGTTGCTTCCGCTGCGTGTGTTTTTGTATGAGATACAAAAACACAGATTTTTTCCAACAGTAGCATATTGATTACAGAATCCACAATATAAAATTGGCTTAAACACTGGAGTTCTCCTTGGGATGAGAAAACTTCATGGATTACAATGATCAGCTATCCGCAAATGAGCAATGGCATTAGCATATGGTCTGGGACCAAAAACAGAAATCCTGTCCGTGCTTCCAATGAAATGATAATCTTTCCATAAATTCTGAGCAATATCAATAATTTGGTTATTAAAATAATTTCTCTAGCATTCTGTAAGAGCATAAGGATCATCAAAGGACAATTGAGCATTTCTTTCAAACCATGGTACGTGGTGAGTATGACCATTGATGAGAATGAGATGCTTTGAGGGCTGGACATTCATCCAGTTATCTCTTTCCCATTTTGGCAGAGTGCTCCAGCATCTGATGGTAACAAAAGGACCTTTTAATCCTTTAATAGCATCCTGAATGATTAAAGGAAGCTGGCTAGCTTGAAAATGTCTTGTTAATCTTATAAACCTGATAAAGCCATATTCAAACATTTGGGAAAGCCAGTTGGGATCTCTATCATCATCATCATTTGATTCATCAGCAATATATGAACCATCATCATAATTAATTAAGAGACCAAGAAATGAGTGTTTCTTTTCATATACTTTGAGAGAACTCCCAAAGTGTTCTTCCTATTCCAGCTAGATAAATACATTATCACCTTCATCTAATTCATCAGGATCAGGATTAGTGGCTATAACAAGTTTCTTGAAATATTTGAACCATAGGTCAAAAGACCCAAACATTGCCTTGCTTTCCAGAATATGAGATTGTATGTCTGTTGGCAATAGCACTTCTTAACTGAGATTGGGTCTTAAGACTTAATCTAGCATAATCAGTGTCCATTATAGTCATTTTATCCTTTGAATGGATATCATCTTTGCCAAAGTGTTGACTAATGTAGGCTTTAAGATGAATCCTAAAAGCCTCATTTTCTGAAACAAGATTATTTTCTGTAACAAGGTCATTTTTGAAAACAAAGTCATTTTCTGAAATAGGGTTGTTTTCGAAAATAAGGTTGGCATAGTGGTTCATATAAGCCTCATTTTGAGCAGTAAGATTAACAAGGTGGATTTCTAGAGCTTGGAGGGTTTTGTCAAACAGGGAACGGTGGTTTCTAATAAAAGCAGCGTAGAGATTATCAAGAATAAATTTTATGGAATCTGGTCATTCACTATAGACTCCATTATGAAATTGTAAGGATCTGGATAAGACTTCCTGTAAACAATCATCATATCACCACTGAAATATGTCATTTCTGCTGGGACATATCCTTGAAGTGATGTTGATCTGCTGGGTTTTATCCCAGAAGATTCGCCTTCATGCATTTTAAAAGGTTGTCCCACTAGGAGCCTTTTGTTTTGAGAATAGTCTTGTGCAGGAGCTTTTCCCTTGTTTTTCCTCTTTGCCGAGGGAACCATAATAATCCACTTACTAGTGGTATAAATATAAATATTATTACTATCCCACTTATTAGTGGTATTTATCCACGCATCATTGCCTGATTCTTGCAAAGAATCATTGAGAATATTAGGGTGATTGGTAATAGTTGACAATTTGGCACTACTAGTATTACCTTTAAAATTGTCTGTGAAACATTGGCACAAACTCATCCTTGGTTCATGAACAAATATATTAGTAGGAAAATCATAAGACAAATCTAAATCATCATTAATATCAGTTTCAAGCTTTGAAGAAAATTTGAATTTTACTTTCTATCCAAAAGGATCAATAGTAATTCCATCATGTTCAACCAGAAAAGGATACAAAGCATTTATAAATGGCAAACCAAGAATCACTTTATTTATCAGTCATATTTTTGACAAGAACAGAAGGAATATTGAAACAAACATTATCATAGCAAATATGAGCATTATTCAGTTCATATTTAATCTTCATTTGAGAACCATTAGTAGAAACCAATCTTTCAGTTGATTTTTCAAAATATTTTGAAGAAATCAATCCTTCCTGAACACAATTCTTATCCGCACTAGAATCAATCATAGCAATAACAGTGAAATGATAATCATGGGAAACAACAATTTTAACTTTTGTGAACCATTTTGGGGGAAGTATTTTATTAACAAGAGGAAGTTGAGAATCATCAGCAATACCTTTATCAGAAAGAAGAGCATGTTGACTGGATTCATCTCCATCCTTGTGCTTATCTTGTTCATTATTAGACTTATTTTGATCAATATTTTGATCAATTTTTAACAATACCAATTCTTGTTTGAGATTATTATTATCACTTTTAATGCTTTTAAATTCATGTTTTAATTCACTTATCTCTTGTTTAACAATATTAATTTCATGTTGAAGATCATTAATAGTTAAATCTTTGGATTTCTTTTTATTAAATCTTTCCAAAGTTTCTTCAAAACTTATTGTTGATTTAAGTTTTTTACTAGTTTCATCTTTTAGCAAGTTTTTCTTAAACTTATCCAAGTATTCTTTTTGTAATTCAAGGTTTTCAATTTGACCTATCAATTTAACCAATAAACTTTCATTTTCTTCACCTTTAGTGAGAGTATTAACAGATTTAATAACATTGCAGCAAGAATCTCTACAACAATTTTAACATTAGGTGAATTAGAAGAATCATCAGCAGAATGATAGCAAGAATTAGTTGAAGAAGAAAAATCATCTTCCAAGGAATCAGACGAATTGCTTGATTCAAGGATTCTGAATACTTCTTCTTGATCTTTATCATCAATATTTAACATGTTAAACTTATTTTTTAACTTACTAGGTTTTTGTTTACAATCTTTACTAAAATGTCTAGGTTTTCCACAGTTAAAACATTTACCTTTACCTGATCTTTGTTTATCATATTTTTTAGAAACATTTTTCTTTTTAGCATAAAAATCATTAAAATTAATTCTGTATTTTTTATGTTTTTTAGGACTATAATTTTTGTGAGCTTTATCATGTTTTTTTTTTACCCTTTTGCTTGGAAGGAGCAATATGGGGCAAACCATATTGTTTACAAAAATTACCCATTTCATATTTAGCTTTTCTTTTATTTTTTAATTGGTATTTTAACAGTTTTTCATCATTGCACATATTAATACCAAGTTTTTTAATAGTACTTAGAATATCACCATAAGTTAATCATAATCAATGGAATCATTTTTACCAATTAATTCTTGTTTTATCTTAAGAGCAAAGATAGGAGGCAAACTGTCAATAAACTTTTCTTTCCAATAAGGCTTGTAACAATCTTTCTAATGCATTACCCTGGAAAGGAAAACATCTTGATACCATCTGTAATCAGACATAGTAGAACATCTCAAATTATTTAGCAAATCAGAAATTCGAGATGAAACATTAGATGGAGTACCAACAAAATGTTTCATAATAGTATAAATCAAGGTATTGACACCACCAGGAATACCTCGACCAATACGTTCATCAAAAATAGGCAAACCTTCATCATTCTTTTTAACAGTATGTTTAGTAGAATCTCTAGATTCTTCTACGAGATATGAATCCCACCATCCATGAAGAGTACTGATGAGTCCATAAAAACCATTAAGGTCGTCCATCTTAATGGACGATAGTTGCATCATTAGTGGATCATCAAAGAAAGATGAGTAACCGCTCAAAACATTCAATAACGACTATCAAAGGTCTTAAACTCTCCCATCAAGACAAAGAACGTTATGATTAGGGTAATAATCACCCTCATTTATGTCCAATAGCTACCTAAGTCACCTATAAAAGGGACAATCTGTCTATTTGCTAAGGTATGTCAAAAACCATTACAAAATGCTATCTATAATAGAAAAGATATGGACTGATACTAATTTAAGCATCGGAGGCTCCCCCACCAGGTACAATCCGATGGTCTCTTCAATCAACTCTCTTTATCTTGCAGATCCTACAAGATTGTCTAAAGCTCCAGATTGGATGAGTGATTCAACTGACAATTTTGGCTTCATCAGTTTGGCGCCGTCTGTGGGAAACGAGATTAGCCACTAACCTCTTCCTACAACAAAAGGTCAGTTAACTCAATCAAGGGTTATGAACAAGAAGATACCGGACCAAGAGTATCTCATAGGATGAAACCCTTTGATCATCTATTTGCACATTCTCATTTCTTTGAACACTTTCACAATATAAGATTGGGTTGAGATGGAGGAGACAAAGAGGTATCACTGACACACCATCTTTGTCAAAGCATGACTTTGTTGTCCAATTAAGTAGATGATGATGTGAGAACCCAAATCCAAGGTCTCAAACCCTATGGCCTTTACCTTGACTTCTTGAGGGTCCACATTGCTGAAGCAGGGAAACAAAGCACACATTCGGGTCTTATGGTGTAGAGGAGATCAAATGGATGGTTTGTTCATTATAAGGCATGGACTGAATGCTGGATGCCCACAAAATTAAAGTGACCTTGACATACCTTAAGGATATGGCCTAGTTCAAAGAACACACTATGGTCTAAAACCTGAAGGTTAGATTTACGCGTTTTCCCCTTTTCTACTCTCTAAGTATTTGCAAATAATATTTAATCTTCTTTCACGCTACACTATTCTCAAAAGACACGTGGGTGAAGGAATTAATAACTGTAATACTTTTCCATCCTTGAATGCAAACGTTAGACAATATTATAATTCCCATATTCTATGCTAAGCATTGATGGAAAATGCCATAATATAGTTAGAAGACCGTGAATTCATGGTAATAAATATATATGGTCTTGAGATATTTCAAGAAACTTTTATTTAGTCACTGGTATATATGGTCTAGAGATATATGGTATCCAATTTTATACCAGCTTTTTGAGGTAAAATATAGGTAGAAATTTTTATTTAGTAAAACTGTACGTACAAGGGAATATATACCCTGCTTCAACAAACCGAAAACAGGGGATAAAAAGGACATCAAAATTTTATGCCAGCTTTGGAATAGCCTTGATTGTTGTCAAGCCAAAATTTAATATTCCAATTTTGGGTTTGAATAGTTGTACAACAGTGAGGCTTTATAGTTATAGCAAACACATGATCAAAAATTAAATGGATTAGTCACTGGCAAATTTTATGGCCTTGATATCCTAATTATGACTTTTTTATATCACTACTTTTCTTTCCTAATGCATCTTGATAAGATTGGAAATAAGGAAGTTAAATATTATTGTGCAAGATAGTATATCATAACTTTCAGCATTTAAGAAAAAGGGAGCTGAAACTTTTTGTTATCTTACCAAAGTTATATCACCATTTTAAATACATGTTGCTTTGACTTTTAAAATAGAGCACAAAAATTGTTCCATTTACACACAAATCCACCACATGGTTTCATGAAAACTTTAGTGGTCTCTATATGTTTGAGCATCATACTTTCACAAATTGAGCCATTATTTTAGTGCTCAGTAAGAATTAAATTACATTTTCTTCATGTTATGCACATACATATTTGTGTTATGGACTATGTTATGGATGCATCAATCGCCTATGAGCCACAAATTTTTTTTTTTTTTTAATTTATATATTTGTGGTTATTAACATTTTTGAATTTTATACTTGACAATGCTACTCCAAGTCTAACACTTTGCATAGTAAAAGTACTAGACTATTTATAGGACCTGTATTCTTAAGTTTATAAGCTTTGGAATGAGAACTTGTCAAAAAGAAACAGTCAAGAAAGATATCAGAAAGTCTTAAGTGGAAAAGGAAATACAACCAAAGATTGTTAAAATTCCCTTGACATCACAAATGGAGAGTTAAGCCCCAGTAGCTTTGAAGCCAACAAAGAAGAGCTTGTTGAAAAGAAACCAGCTTAGAAGGGTACTAAAAGTATCACACACATATCTAAATCACTCGTTATGTGAGCTAAGTGGTTCCAAGCCAAGCATGAATGTTCTTACATCCTTGCAACGGTGGGCTCAGATATTCAATTTCTAAAATAGTTTCCAAGGCTGACAGGTAATTAAAATCTTACTTTTTCTCCTATTAACTTTATAAAATTTAATTGTCAAGTGTAACATATATAGTTTACATTTAAGGCATTGCATAAATTACCAATTAAATACAAAAGTAATCTTTGGCATCATCACTCTAAATACCATAATAATATATTGAAAGTTCAAAATGTGTGTAAAACACTCTTGAACGTTTAGACCCCAAATTACAAATTAGCAATTCAAGCTTATTATCAAACAATTAATGTGCGGAACATGAACATAAGCCAAACACAGAATTGATAAACTATCTAAGCCAATTATAATCACATCCACAATAGAAAATAAAAGGCAAAGGTAAAGGGAAGGAAGATGCAAACACACGGACAACACACGATGTGTTATCGAAGAGGAAACCGAAGTCCTCGACGTAAAACCTCTCCACCGCCCTCCAAGCGGTGATATAATCCACTAAAGAATATAGTTGGAATACATGAACAGTAATAGACCCTCCAAGCTTCTTGCTCCAACGAGGTTACGTCGAACCTATTTCTTCTTTAGCTTCCCGGATTCCGCTACTAGACCATAGCATCAACCAATGTATATTGGTTCCTTTCAAACTGCTTCTCTTAGCACCAAATGAACCTTCTCACAGACGTGGGTGTGATGAGATAAGGATTTGGACAATAACCTCTCAAAGTTATGACAATGGAGAGGAAGAGAGTAGAGGAATTTGTAAAGACTCTAAGGTAAAGATTGGGGATGAGGCAATTTTGTATTTCTCTAGGGTTTCTCTAAAAAATTCTCTCTGGAAGCTTTCTTAATATCGTGGGTATAAGGGTCTATATATAGTGGGGTGAGAAAGGAATATGAAGAGACAGTTTTTGCCAAACAGGGTAAATCTTGTCCAAGTCGCGAGTTCAAGTCATGACGTAACGGCCTGGCCAGCTTAGGACTTTTGTCTTGTAGTGCGACAGCTGGCGCAACCCTTCACCTCCCCTGTGTCCATCTCACGTGCCTATAGTTGGCGACTTGTAGTCGTGAGCCACCCACAAGTCCTAGCCATGAAGCTCTGCTTCTTTGCACATACTTGAGCTTTTCTTAACATCTTCTCACACACTACCCTTACAATAATCCCACCTAAATATAGGGTTACTAAGTGCTAAATTACAAGCAAATTGGCATGGAATGAAGCCAACAAGATGGTTGATAAAACTCAACCTTACATATATGGATGTTAAGAAAGAGAAGCCAAATCCTAAGATGACTATTGGTTGTGCTCAAAATTAAAAAGTGATGGATTGCGCTATTTAATAATTCACCTCTTTTTACCTTTTAATATTTGCAATGTTGTGTTATTTTTAAAGTTAACTACCCATTGAGCAAGGTTAAAAAGGAATATATATATCTACCCTCATATAGATTCAAACAAAATGTGCATAAGGGGTTCAACCAAATCGTTGAATTACCTGAAACACTGGTGAAGTACCAAGTTTAATAGTAATCTTATGACAAAGGTCAACTACACGGAAAATATCCTTATAAAGATTGCTAAATGTGAGTCTACCAAAGAAAAAATTTGTAAAAACAAAGAGAAACTTGTCGAGAATAGGAGTATCCAAAATAATTGATGATCTCTACTTTAGTCTCAACACTTTAAAGAAGCATATAGTCAATAGCTTCATTCTTTATACATTATATAATACTTCTCTATGATTCACATTTAGTTCACTTCGTCAAAAGATATCTATTATAGTTCAACATGCAATTTGCCTATTTGGATATTGTCATTCCTAACAAAATGCAGCAAGCATTATTGAGGTGACTCATTTTGAGTACACAATTAAAGCTAAGATTAAGCCCCAAGAAAGAAATATACGGGTCCTTCATGTTTGAACGGGGGCAAACCCTTTAGTCGTCTTCAGATACTATGGAAAACAACGATAAAAGAACTCAGGATGACCTTCGTCCTTTGATAAATGAAATATAGCCTTGGAATGACCTCGACGAATTACCACAATGTGGCCTAGTTCTTATCCCTTCAAATGAATGAAGCAAGGGAGATCTAGGCCCTCAACATGAAATATCATGTTAAGCTTAACAAAAAAGATCTCCAAGGAGGAGAACTCGGCAAGGAGACTCCAATAGTAAAAAGAATGATGTATGTGTCAAGATAACTCATCAAGACTACAACAATGAAAAGATTGAGGTACGTATACAATAGTATCGTGATTTAAGGTCTCTTGTCGAGGTAACTCATTTATTTCTTTCTTTTTAATTAGCCATGCCATATATTAGCTTATTATAACTAAGTGCAAATCAAACTTGCATTATTATCTACAAATATGTATATATAGAACATGTTGAAAATATTACTATAAAATTGTTACAAATATCGCAATTAATATGGCTATACATATTCCTAGTAGCAAATGTTTCATCATTATGAATCTGAGAGGTTCTATTAGGTCTCCTAAACTTAAAATGCTAGATGTTCATGTTCACAATATGGTCATGATTTTAAGTCTCAATAAATTTCTGCTATCTCCGTCAACTCACCAAAATCTTTTTAAATTGCTTTAAAAATCATATACGGTGCAAGCACCTAACAAAGACCAGTTTACAGAAGCATATAGCCAAATAGCTTCAATTTTTATACTTTTCTATGATTCATATAGAATGCACTTCGTCTTGTATAGCATGCAATTGCAAATTTGTATATTGTCATGCAGCTAGCACTATTGAAGTGAACTAAGCATACAATTAAAGAAGAAGGAAGAGGAAATTGCTATTACAAACAGCAATGGCCATAGTCGTCAAAGCATGCCAAAAAAAAAAAAAGGGTTCCAATCGTGATAGACCATTCCTCTAGTTGTCAAAAAATGAGAATTGTACTTTTCACGTTTGAACAGGGGCAAAAACATGGCCTAGTTTTTACGCCTTCAAAAAAAAAAATTGAAGTAAAAGAGATTTAGGCCTTAGACATGAAGTATCATGTTAGATTTAAAAAAAAAAAAAAAAAATCTTGAAAAGAGAAGAGCTCGTCATCCTAAAAAGAGAAGAGCTGCTCAAGAAGATCCTAGCAATAAAAAGATCGAGGTATGTGACAAAATAATGTCGTCATTTAAGGTAACACGTTTATCTCTATCTCTTTTATATTCGTCGATAAAAATTTACACCTAGTAAGGTTTCATGCAAAAATGTATGCATTACTAGACATGTCACAAAAGAGGTAAAACTCTAGGATTACAAGGAAATAAGAAAAAGGTCAACCTAGGCTATTGGTAACTTATTATTCATATATGAATTGTTCTAAAATTCTTGTTTAACCAAGTCTTGGCAAGTGCATGTACTACTTAATGCAGATATCAACATGGCCTCAAGAAGGTCCAAAACGACATAGCTTTAAGGAATCTTTCCAGTAACAAGTGGCAAGATTCCTTAAATGGATGTAAGTCACCAAAAAATGGTTAAGTGATAAGATTCCGCCAGGACGGATGTAAATCACTGACGAAGCCTAAATGACAAAATTCCTTAAATGGATGTAAGTCATCAAAAAATGGCTAAGTGATAAGATTCTGCCAAGATGGATGTAAATCACTAACGAAGCCTAAGTGACAAGATTCCTTAAATGGATGTAAGTCACAAAAAAATGGCTAAGTGATAAGATTCCGCCAAGACGGATGTAAATCACTGACGAAGCCTAAGTGACAAGATTCCTTAAATGGATGTAAGTCACCAAAAAATGGCTAAGTGATAAGATTCCACCAAGACGGATGTAAATCATTGACGAAGCCTAAGTGACAAGATTCCTTAAATGGATGTAAGTTAAAAAAAAAAAGGCTAAGTGATAAAATTCTGCCTAGACGGATGTAAATCATTGACGAAGCCTAAGTGACAAGATTCTTTAAATGGATGTAAGTAAAAAAAAAAATAGACAAGATTCCGCTAGATTGATGTAAATTGCTGATGAAGTCTAAATGACAAAGCTCCGTAACTGGATGTAAGTCACCTAAAAATGGCTAAGTGACTAAATACCCTTAGACAAGTGTAAGCAGACAAGGATTCTCACACAAACACAAGTCACACACAAATCAAGAATATCAAATGTGACAACTAGAGAATAAATGAAAGAAGAAGCATCGAAATGATCAAAAATGGTCCTCCAAAGAAATTAGCCTGCTCTTCAGCAGTGATAAAAAATGGTCGTCTAAAGAGATTAGCTCACTTTCAAGATCAAGCTATGATCCCTCAAATGTCCAAAAAAACCTTTAAAAGGCAGATACCAAGAAGTCATTACAAAAATACTACCATTCCTGAAGAAGAAAGTAGGTGAAGATGAAGAAGTCCGAATCTAAACAAGTCAAGAACATTCCCTAAGCCTGACCAGCATAAAGCAAAATCAGACTTGGGAATGGGGGCAACTGATGAGTCCATAAAAACCATTAAGGTTGTCCATCTTAATGGACGATAATTGCATCATTAGTGGATCATCAAAGAAAGATGAGTAACCGCTCAAAACATTCAATAACGACCATCAAAGGTCTTAAACTCTCCCATCAAGACAAAGAACGTTATGATTAGGGTAATAATTACCCTCATTTATGTCCAATAGCTACGTAAGTCACCTATAAAAGGAACAATCTGTCTATTTGCTAAGGTATGTCAAAAACCATTACAAAATGCTATCTATAATAGAAAAGATATGGACTGATACTAACTTAAGCATCGAAGGCTCCCCCACCGGGCACAATCCGGTGGTCTCTTCGATCAACTCTCTTTATCTTGTAGATCCTACAAGATCGTCTAAAGCTCCGGATTGGACGAGTGATTCAACTGACGATTTTGGCTTCATCAAGTACCAGAAAAACCAGGAGCAAGTAAATCAACAATTTCAGGTTGGTCAAAATCATGATTATTTTTGTAAGCAATACCAACCATAGACATATGTCCCATTTTATCAATAATTTCTTATTCAGAAAAACCATCAATATTCCATTCATAAATTTTATCAGCAGAAACAGAAAACTGAGTTTGAAAAGGTCTTTCTTCAAACTGCATATCAGGAGGAGTAGGTTTTGAATACCAATTTTTTTGTAAGAAACATGGGTTTGGAATTTCCAACAAATCTTTTCATTTCTGGTAAATCATCTTCAAAATTTTTTGAATAGTTTTAGACCCCTTAAACTAACCAAATTAACCTAGTTAATTAGCCAAGTGCTTAACTTAGTCCAATTATGTAATTCTAGGTTATCACAAGCATACAATCATATAAAAAATATAAAGTAGCGGAAATATAAATAACACAATGATATGATCACCCAGGAAACCACACTGTAAAAACCTGGGGAGGATTTGACCTAACTATCCTCAAGGTAAACCTGAATCCACTATGTGAAAGAATCGAAGTTCATATAAAAGGACTTACAAGCTCCCCACTTGACTTCCTAATGCTACCCATCAGTAGAACTTATTGACATGACCACGTGCAAGCTCCGAATCCACGGACTCCTTCTTTCTTGGATTCTCCAATCTGGTACAAGCACCTAAGCTTGTTATTCTTTAAGCCCCAATGGCAGCAACCGAGTTGATCATCAAGATGTTGATATAATCTCTACCTTGAAAACCCTAAGTTTATGTGAAGGAAAGCTCTTCAATGATCTCACAAGAGATTCACATAAACCGCAATGTATGAGCAATAATACAACAAGAACAACCCGTAAAAACGTGGCTAGGATTTTGCCTTTTATACCTAGGGCAAAAATAGAAAACCCAAAACGTTTAATGAGTCAGGGCTGAGTTGGAAAATTCTACAGAAAAACATTCTGGCCAACTTTCGATCGATCGAGTCTAACTTTCGATCGATCGAGCCAGGCCAAAGTGCACCAATGCATCTGCAGCCTCTCGATTCCAACTTTACATAAAATATACAACTTTGAGCAAGCCTAAACAAGACTAAACATATTGTTTTGATCATAGTTTGCCAACATTACACATTAGAGTTCTAAATACACAAATTCCTAAATCTTTAGAACCTGACAAACTCCCCCTTTGGCAATCTATGACAAAACACAAATTAAAAGCTCAAAGTTTACAAGTAAAAGTCCTTTACAAAAATAATGCTCATAAAATCAAATTCAATCCTAACTACTATCCACCAGTTGCAAGTATAGATAGCAACTCAATTGAATCAACCTGTATATTCCTGAAACACTCAACAAACGCATAAACGCATGTGTGACAGAAAACAGTAAATCAACAGGTAAACATTCTTGTATGATTCACACAACATATAATAAGGACATATATCAATGCACAACTCATAAATATAAATCAATAAACAGTGAATCACAAAGTAATAAGAATCATGTATATCAAAAACAATGTTACGCCCCCTAACATTCATAGCCCCAAAAAAATGATATACAAAGTGAAGCACCTATATACAATTTAAAAACTCCACTAGCTCCTCAAAACAAACAATAAACTCCCCCTAACAACAAAAAACTCCTCTACAGTGTCAAAACTCTACTCCCCTTTTTTGTGACGGAATGCCAAAGAGCAATCACAAGCCATCATAAAAAGGAGGTGATGAGGGTGAATGAAGATGTGCCAAGTCGGCTCACAGAGCACGAATCTCATCAAGCAAGTCCACCAAAATCTAACCATGAGCCGCCTGAACGGTTATGACAGTCTCCAAGGTATGATGAACATCAAAGTCATCCGAAAGAGGTGGAGGAACATCAGCAGCAGCAGCATCACTAGTAGGATCATGAACATCCTCACCAGTAGGACCTGTAGAAGAAGAAGGAGGAGGTGCGCTTCCAGAAGGCTTAGACCTAGGGTGTTTAGAGCCAACTCGAAGATGAGCAGCCCTCTATCTAAGAAAAGACGCACCTATAGGAGCAATAACATGTACGGGCTCAGAAGAAGGGAAACCACCAAGATCAAGATAAACAAAATCCTATGAACAAAAATAGGATGGACAAGGGCATGAGAAGAAGATGAACTCCTATAAACATCGTTCAAAGAACGAAGAAACAAATGAGGAAAGCTAATAGGAGTATCAGTAACAAGAGCGTACAAAAACACACACCGCTCGAGAGGAATGGTGTGAAGATGAGAAATGGGCTAGATAGAATGACAGGCGATCCTAAAGAAGAGATAGTGTAACTCAGATAGCTCAACAGTGGTGATCTTAGGATTAAAACCCCACTAGCTAGAAGACCCAGTGATGTATGACATGACATCACTCAAAGGAGGGGACACATCATAAGGATAGACAGGGTGCCGGACCAAAGGTATCCCTAGAGCATCAGCCACTACATCAGGCGTAATGGTGTACTCTACACCTCGTATCCAACTCATTACCAAAGTGTTGGAATCATAAATACGGATAGAGATGTTCAAAAAGAACTCTCTAATCAGGGTAGCTGGAGAAGGAGGATCAGAAACATCCAGCAGAGGTAACCAGCCTCGACGATCAAAATTTGCCCTAATGGCAGGATCAAGCTCATCTAAAAGAACAGAATGCTCAGCCCAAATCTTTCTCTTAAGATTCAGCTTCTCAAAAATCTCTTGGTTTTTCTCACTCGAAAACTTCTCACAGTCAAAAGAAGGGGGGTGTGGAGAAGGTGAGGGAACAGACCTATGAGGCCTAGTCTTCCTAGGCATAGTGCTAAGGAAAGGACAAAGACACAAAGAGAAAACCAAAAGAACACATAAAAACAGAACCAAGGGCAGACTGCAAGTTAGCACCAAAAAAACAAAATCTATATGATGCATGAACAATTACAATGACATGATGCATATACTAATGCAGTAAACAAAGTTCAAATTAAGTTCAATTGCACAAAATTGGCTTGAGCATAGAGTTTATAACAAAAATCCTAAAAATTTGAAAAACCACTTGAATGTTTTAAAGCAAATTGATGAATTGATCATCACACATGGTTGAAAACATATTAGAATGACCATATTCATCAAAACAACAAGCCAATTTTATCAATTAAACCCAATTGAACAAAAATCCCCAAATCAGATTCAATACAAGCCCTAGAAATTTTAATTTTTCTCAAAACCCAAAATTGAACAAATTAAACCATCAATATCATGTTTATATCATGTCCCCACAAAAACCCATTGATCAATTGCATAAAATAAGGCTTGTATCAACAAAAAAACACATTATGCTTAGTCTGAAAATAACCCTTAAATGCATGAGTTTATGCATGAAATCATGAAAATAAACGAAAAAGAAAGGGCAAAAAGGTCTTACCGGTTCTTGAAGACAAAAACCTTGCAAAAAATCCGGAAGAAAACGACAAAAAATAGCGACTTTAGCCTTGCTGAGTTGGAGAGAGAAAGAAAGTTTTCGAAAACTTTTTGAAAAGGTGAGTTGAATCAAGTCAAGAACAGTGTTTTTAAAAACCTGATTTGCGATATTCGATTGATCGAAAATTACATTCGATCGATCGAATCAACCCGAGACTTTTAAAAAGATTTTAAGCTCATTTTCGATCGATTAAAAAACAGAATGGATCAATTGAAACAAGCAGAGGCTCACAAAATTTTGGAAAATCACAGTTTTAAAAAACAAACACATTTTGGTCACAAAACAACTCAAAGCATTAAAATTTAAGAACAAAATGCATGAGTATGAGATATAATGCTTTTTCAAAAACCCAAATTTTAAGCCCAGTTTCTCCAAAAGCAAGTTTCAATCATTCTCCCTTTAAATTCTTCAAACAACAAATATGTTGTACATAATTCTCAAGATATTTTCAAACTTGATTGGTCAGACCAAAAACACACACAATAACATGTACAAAGTTTAGCAAAGAGTAACTTGTGTAGTGTGTGCAACTAGCAAAAGTTTGAAATACATGTGAGGTGATATGTGAATAGCAATCAATCACAAAGTCTACAAAATCCATCACATAGAATTCAAAAGAGACTATCACCTAAAGAGTTACATCATATAACTCCCACATCTCCTAGAACATAAGTTTGCAATCATGTAAGTTTTTTGAATTTTGCCTCATAATTAGGTTAATTTGGCATCAACCCTAATAGTACACACCAGTTTTAATTATGTGAGTTGGCATCAAGCCTAATAGTACACACCAGTTTAAATTATTAAGCAATTAACCAAGGCTACACCTTATGTTCTTTTTGTGCATGTGCTACACTTTCTCGAGTACAAAATCTTATGATATGCACTAAGGTATTCATGATTGGCTAGTGAACAGTGGTGAGATGGTTATTTATGCCTTTCTCAAAAGGATCAAGTCCGACAGTCAAATAACATGTGACATCAAGATCAAAACAAGGTGATAAACACCATAAACATCTTTCCCACACAACATGCACTACAAAGCTTCAACTAGTAAAGTGCAATAAATAAGCTCATCAAAGCTAAACAAGGTACATAAGAACATGTTATGTGTAAATAAATTGACCAACCTTGTTTTTCAAAGACCAAGAAAAATAGTGCCAAAAACAATTTGCTTTTCTCCTTTTTAAATTTTTTTTTTAAAATTTTTTTTAAAAAGAGAAAACAAATAAATTCTAGAATGAAATGCATGAATGTTATGCAATGCAACTCCTAGAAACAAAATAATAATAATAAAATAAAAAACCCAAAGAACAATGGTCACAAAGGAATGAGCAATAAAGCACAAGGACCATGTCAGAAAGACTTAATTAGATCGCATCCAAAACCTTTTAGATGCACCACGAGCATTTGAGTTCTTATTCACATTCGAGTGATTTCCAACTCTAGGATTGGAATAAAGGTTCAATGCCTTTACTAATTCACCAATGTGTGCCATAGGATCTTGTGCTTGAGGCACAAACACTTTTGGTTTGTTTGCTCTCTTAGCATCTTGAAGCTTGTAACAGTTAGGACATATGTGTCCAGACTTTCCACAAAAATGACAAACCAAAGAAGGTTTACTATGCATCTTATCCTTAGAAAGGGTAGACTCTTTAGGTTTAGACTCTCCCAGATCAACCCTAATCTTCCTAGGAGGTGAAACTTCTACATGTTTGACAACCTCACTCATAGGTGGTTTAACAGTTTCACTCACAACCTCACTCACGGAAGGTTCAGAAGAAGATGAAGGAACAAAGTTTATGGAATTAGGTGCAGACACAGAGATGCTTTCAACATAACCTAAACCAGATTTGTCAGAAGGATACTTTTGAACATTTAACATTTGATCAAGTTTAGAACTAGCAGATCTAGCAATAGATAAATCATGTTCCAAAGTTTTAACTTTATCAAGCAAGAGCATGTTCTCAGATTTCACATGGTTCAAAAGATCATTAGCATAAAAAAGTTTAACTAGCAAGTTCTTCTTTTCAAGCTCAAGAGAATCAATTTTCTTCAAGCCAAGTTCAACATTCATAGCATCCTTTGCAGCAACTTTGCAAAGTTTATTATAGGCCTCTTGAAGATCTGCATCCTTAGAGAGCATACAGAGCATCAGGGTCCTTGCGAATTTCATCCAAAGGAGAACCCTTCTTTCTAGGTTTAGCAGATGGTTTAACAGATTTAGAAGATGAGGAAGCAGGTGCATCAGCCAGTTCAGCTTTTTGCACTGGAGTTGTGATTCTTAATGCTGGAGAGGCACTTGGGGAAGGGAAATCTCTGGAAACATTGTTAATAACTGATTGAGTGTGAGGAAATTTATCCCACCACTTAACATACCAGCAGCGAGTGAGAACATCACCTTCCTTAGCATACTGCCATTTTAGAATCCAAGGAACCTTATATTTCTTAATAAAATGGAGCAAGGGAGTGAACTTAGCTCCATGAGCATCAATTTTGAACCTTAGTGTAAAATTTTGAAAGGAATCCTTCAATGGTGCAGGGAATATTTCAACAGTTGAACCAAACTGGGACCACCAGCGGATGAACCAGAGGGGGAAATCAGAATTGAAATCTTTATCAAAATTAACAAACCATGAATGAGACATATTTTCATTTTGGTGGAGCATGAACCTGAACCAGGTAGTAATATAATCATGATATGAATAGGGAATATGAGATTTTGGAAGTCTTCCTGTGGTGGCAGGGTTGAGGCCCCACATTTCTTCAGAAATAATATGATTCAGAAAAACACTATGATAGATTATCTTAGAAGTGTTGGTCTTATCAGTTATGCCTTTAATAGTGATTGAATTTTCAGTGCGCAGGATATCGGAATAATATTGCACAATTTTCTCACCATGCTCAGGGATCCAATGAAATTGTGGGGAAAAGTAGCTAGTAACAAGTGAAAAGGGATTAGTAATGGAAGCCCTATTTGGCTATGGAAAATAGGTTTTGAACATATTGTTTTTTAACATACTGTGAAGCATTGGAAGCTTTGGGGTAAACAGTTTTAACAGGTTGGGAAACACTGGTTAAAGCATGAGTATAGGGATCCTAAGGAGCAGCTAGAACAGAAGAAACAGGTTCTTTTTTAACAATTGAATTAGGTTTGGGAATAGTCCCTAGTGGGGTGAAACGGTTAACAATGTCCAAAGAGGAAACAGGTTCTTTTTTAACAATTGAATTAGCAGTGATAGGTGTCTTGTCATTCGACCTTCTACTTGCCATTGGGACACTGCAGAAATTCACGGGTAAGAAAATCAGGGATGGAATTTTGAGATCCTTCAATATACTCAATATCAAAATCAAAAACACTTAAAATAGCTTGCCATCTAGCAAAAATGTGTTTTGAAGCAATATTTTCAACATCTTTTTCAATAACATATTTAGCACTTTTGCAATCAATACGCAATAAAAACTTTTGATTTAATAAATCACTTTGAAATTTTGAAATACATAGTACTATAGATAAAATCTCTTTTTTAATAGTACTATAGTTTAACTGTGCATTATTCCAGATTCCTGAGTAAAAGTGGACAATTTGTTCAGAGGACTCTGGAGAAACTCTTTGTTTCAGAATACCACCATAACCAATGTCAGAGGCATCGGTTTCAACAATTTTGAAAGCATCAATGGTGGGAATACCAAGACATGGCAGTGTCTTAACATGAGATTTGATTTATTTAACAAGAGAAGTATGGACATCAGACCAAGGTAGAGGATTACTCTTTAACCGATCAAAAAGAGGTTTACATTGTTTCCTCATATCCTTGTAGAAATCAGCAACGTAATTCAATGATCCGAGAAATCTTTGGAGCTGGGTTTTATCAGTGATAACATCAGGAAATTTATCAGCAAATTGAATGGCTCTATCAATAGGACGAATTTGCCCTTCCGAGATGTCATAGCCAAGGAAACGAACTTTTGTTTGAAACAGTTTGATTTTCTTAGTAGAGACTGATGGAAATTTAGACCCCTTAACACAACCTAATTGGTTAGCCTAGATTAATTAACCAAGTTGTTACTTAGTCAAATTATGCAATTCTAGGTTAAAGCAATCATACAATCATATCAAATAATAAAGCAGCGGAATAATAAAAGACACAATGATATGATCACTCAGGAAACCACACAGTAAAAACCTAGGGAGGATTTGACCTAGCTATCCTCAAGGCAAACCTGAATCCACTATGCGAAAGAATCGAAGTTCATACAAAAGGACTACAAGCTCCCCGCTCGACTTCCTAATGCTACCTACCAGTAGAACTTACTGACACGACCACGTGCAAGCTCCGAATCCACGGACTCCTTCTTTCTTGGATTCTCCACAAGATACAAGCACCCCACTTGTGTTTCTTTAAGCTTCAATGGCAGCAACCAAGTTGATCATCAAGATGTTGATACTATCTTCAACTTGAAAACCCTAAGTTTTATGTAAAGGAAAGCTCCTCTAGATCTCACAAGAGATTTACACAAAACAGCAATGTATGAGCAACAAAGCAATATGGACAACCTTCAAAAACGTGGCTAGGGTTTAGTTTACATACCTAGGGTAAAAAACATAAAACCCTAAACGTTTAATGAAGTAGGGCTGAGTTGGAAATTCTGCAGAAAAATCAACTTGTGCGATTTTCGATCGATCGAGTCTATTCTTCGATTGATAGAGCCAGGCCGAAAGTCCCAAGTACTTCTGCAGCCACTCGATTCCAACTTTACAATAATAAAACAACTTTGAGCAAGCCTAAACAAGACTAAATACATTGTTTTGATCATGGTTTGCCAACATTACAAATTAGAGTTCTAAATACATAAAATCCTAAGACCTTAGAACCTAACAAACTTCCCCTTTGGCAATCCGTGACAAAACCCTAATTAAAAGCTCAAAGTTTTACAAGTAAAAAGTCCTTTACAAAGATAATGCTCATAAATTCAAATTCAGCCTAACTACTATCCATCGGTTGCAAGTGTAGACAACAGCTTAGTTGAATCAACCTGTATATTCCTGAAATACTCAACAAACGCATAAACGCATGTGTGACAGAAAAAGAGTAATACAACAGGTATAACATTCTTGTAAGATTCACACAACACAAAATAAAGACATATATGAATGATCAACTCATAAATATAAATCAATAAGCAGTGAATCACAAAGCAACAAGAATCAATAAATATAACATGTATATCAATCAATGTTACTCCCCCTAACATGAATATCCCCAAAAATGATATACAAAGTGAAGCACCTAGATACAATCTAAAAACTCCACAAACTCCTCTAAAACAAAAAGAAACAAAAAAATCTCCCCCTAACTACAAAATCTCCTCTACAAGTCAAAACTCCACTCCCCCTTTTTGTGACGGAATGCCAAAGGGCAATCACAAGTCGCCATCAAAAGGAGGTGGTGAGGGTGAATGAAGACGTGCAAAGTCGGCTCGGAGAGCACAAATCTCATCCAGCAAGTCCACCAAAATCTGACTATGAGCTGCCTGAACGGTCATAACAGTCTCCAGAGTACGACGAACATCAAAGTCTGCCGAAGGAGGTGGAGGAACATCAGCAACAGCAGCATCATCACCAACTGAATCAGGAACATCCTCACCAGCAAGACCTGTAGAAGATGAAGGAGGAGGTGCGCTACCAGACGGCTCAGACCTAGGGTGTTTAGAACCAGCTCGAAGATGAGCGGCCCTCTGTTTAAGAAAAGACGCACCTATGGGAGCTATCACATGAACAGGCTCAGAGGAAGGGAAGCCACTAAGATCAAGATAGAGTAAAATCCTATGAATGAAAATAGGATGTACAAGAGCATGAGTAGTAGATGAACTCCTATAGACATCGTTCAAAGAACGAAGAAAGAGATGGGGAAAACTAATAAGAGCATCAGTAACCAGGGCGTATAAAAAGACACACCTCTCAAGAGGAATGGTGTGAACATGAGAAATGAGCCAGATAGAATGACAAGCTATCCTAAAGAATAGATAGTGCAACCCAGAGAGCTCAGCAGAAGTGATCCGAAGATCAGAACCCCACTGGACAGTAGTCTCAGTGATGTAAGACAAAACATCGCTCAACTCGGGAGACTCGTCATATGGATAGACAGGATGCTGGACCAATGGTACCCCTAGAGCATCAGCCACTACCTGAGGAGTAATGGTGTACTCTACGCCTCGTATCCAACTCTTTACTAAAGTGTTGGAATCATAGATGCAGATAGAGATGTTCGAAAAGAACTCTCTAATCAAGGCAGAAGGTGGAGGAGGATCAGAAACATCCACCAAGGGTAACCAGACCCGACGCTCAAAGTTTGCCCTAATGGCAGGATCAAGTTCATCTAACAGTATAGAACGCTCAGCCTAAATCTTTCTCCTAAGGTTTAGCTTCTCAAAAATCTCTTGGTTTTTCTCACTCGGAAACTTCTCACAGTCAAAGGAAGGAGGGGATGGAGAAGAGGAGGGAATAGTCCTACGGGATCTAGTTTTCCTAGGCATGATGCTAAGGAAAGGACAGAGACACAAAGAGAAAACCAAAAGAAACACAAGAAATAACAAAACCAAGGGCAGACTGCAAGTTAGCACAAAAATCAATAGAATGAAAATCTATATGATGCATGAACAAATACAATGCCATGATGCATGTACTAATGCAGTAAGCAATTGAGTTCAATTGAGATTAAATTGACAAAATTGGCTTGAACAGGGAATTTCTATCAAAAATCCCAAAAATTGAAAACCACTTGTTGAAATTTTTTAAACAAATTGATGAATTGAGCATTACAAAACACAGCACATAGATTATAATGCTTAATTACATCAACACAACAAGCCAATTTCATCAAATTCTACCCAATTTAACAAAAGCCCCAAATCGGATCAAGAACAAACCCTAGATTTTTCAATTTTTCACCAAACTCAAAATTGATCAAATTGACAGGTAAGAATCATGTTTATGATGTGTCCCCACAAAAACCCAATGATCAATTGCATAAAATAGAGCTTGAATCAATCGAAAATCTCAAAAATGTGAAGTCCGAAAATCTCCCTTAAATGCATGGATTTATGCATGAAATCATGAAAATAAAATCAAAAGGAAGGGCAAAAGAGTCTTACCGGCTTGAGGAAAGAGAAACTTTGCAAAAACTTCAGAGGAAAACGACAAAAATTGGAACTATTGAGCTTTCCTCGTCGGAGAGAGAAAGAAAAAGTTTGAAAAAGATTTGAAAAGTGTTTGAAAAAGTCAGATCTGATCTTTTAAAAAAGCTTCTCCACGATATTCGATTGATCGAAAATTACATTCGATCGATCGAATGTGACAGTCATTTTTAAACAAAATAGAGCACTTTTTCGATTGATTGAAAATCAGATTGGATCGATCGAACTGGGCAGAGGCTCACTAAATTTTGAGAAAAATCACAGTTTTGAAAAGCACAAACCAGATTTTGAAAATAACTCCTCAAAGCATTAAACAATGAAAGCAAAATGCATGAGTATGAGATGGAATGCTTTTTCAAAAATCCAAAATTTTAAACCCAATTTTCTCAACACTAGTTTCAATCATTCTCCCATTGAATTTTCTCAAGCAACAAATATGTTGTGCACAAATCTCAAGATATTTTCAAACTTAGTTGGTCAGACCAAAAACACACACACTAGCATGTACAGTGTTTAACAAAGAGTAACTTGTGTAGTGTGTGATACTAGCAAAAAACTTGAGATACATGTGAGGTGATATATGAATAGCAATCAAAACACAAAGTCTACACAATTCATCACATAGAATTTAAAAGAGACTATCACCTAAAGAGTTACATCCTATAACTCCCACATCTCCTAGAACAAAAGCTTGCAATCATGTAAGTTTCTTGCATTTATGCCTCTTATTTGAATGAATTGGCATTCAGCCTAATAGTACACACCGGTTTGAATTAAGTGAATTGGCATCAAGCCCAATAGTACACACCAGTTTTTAATTTAATTGAGGCTACACCTTATGTTCTTTTTGTGCATGTGCTACACTTTCTCGAGCACAAAATCTTATGATATGCACTAAGGTGTTCATGATTGGCTAGTGAACAGTGGTGAGATGGTTATTTATGCCTTTCTCAAAAGGATCAAGTCCGACAGTCAAATAACATATGACTTCAAGATTAAGACAAAGTGATAAACACCATAAACATCTTTCCCACACAACATGCACTACAAAGTTTCAACTAGTCAAGTGCAATGAATAAGTTCATCAAAGTTAAACAAGGTACACAAGACATGACATGTGTAAAAAGATAGACCAACCTTGTTTTTCAAAAATCAAGAAAAATAGTGTCAACCATAATTTTTGCTTTCTCCTTTTCCCTTTTTTTTTTTTAATTATTAAAAGAGAAAACAAATAAATCCTAGAATGAAATGCATGAATGTAATGCAATGCAAGTCCTAGAACAAAAACACAAAAACCAAAGAACAATGGTCATAAAGGAAAAGAGCAATGAAGCACAAGGACCATGTCAGAAAGACTCAATTAGTTCGAGTCTTTTGCATCCAAAACTTTTTAGATGCACCACGAGCATTGGAGTTCTTATTCACATTCGAGTGATTCCCAACTCCAGGATTGGAATAAAGGTTTAACACCTTTACCAATTCATTAATTAGTGCCATAGGATCTTGTGCTTGAGGCACAGGTACTTTTGGTTTATTTGCTCTCTTATCAGCTTGAAGCTTGTAACAGTTAGGACGAATGTGTCCAGACTTACCACAATAATGACAAACCCAAGCAGGTTTACCATGCATCTTGTCATTAGATTTGGTAGGCTCCTTAGGTTTAGATTCTCTTAAGTCTACCCTAATCTTCTTAGGTGGTGAAACATCTACAGGTTTAACTACCTCACTCACAGGTGGTTTGACAGTTTCACTCACAGCCTTACTCACAGAAGGTTCAGAAGAAGATGCAGGAACAAAATTTGTGGAATGTGGTGCAGAATCAAAGATGCTTTCAACATATCCTAACCCAGTTTTATCAGAAGGATACTTTTGAACATTCAGCATGTGATCAAGTTTAGAACTAGCAGATCTAGCAACAGATAAATCATGTTCCAAAGTTCTAACTTTATCAAGCAAAAGCATGTTCTCAGATTTAACATTGTTCAAAAGCTCATTAGCATCAAACAGTTTAACAAGCAAATTTTTCTTTTCAAGCTCAAGAGAATCAATTTTCTTTAGGCCAAGTTCAACTTTCATAGCATCCTTTGCAGCAACTTTGCAAAGTTTGTTGTAGGCCTCTTGAAGATCTGCATCTTCAGAGAGTTCCCCATCAGAAGGGTTCTCCTCAGCAGATATGCTTTCATTGACTATAGCAGTAGCCGTGAAAGCAATGAAGTTTCCATCCTCGTCACCACCGGACTCATCATCAGAAACCTCATTATCACTAAGGGTTACAGCCATAGCTTTACCCTTAGTCCTCAAGAATGTAGGACATTCAGATTTTACATGACCATACCCTTAACAGCCAAAACACTGAGGACCCAAAGAGTTATTTGAAGATTGACCAACTTTTTCTTTAGGTTTTTCAAAGTTATTAACCTTAGTGGGATCATTCTTCCTAAAATTTCTAGGTTCAGCAGTGTAAGTACCTCTTGCCTTTCTATTGGTATTCCTAAGAAAGTTCTTAAAGTTTTTGGCAAGATACGCAATCTCTGTAGCAGAGAGCTCATCATCAAATCCACCACCATCAACATCATCAACTGACTTAAGAGCCATTGATTTGGATTTGTTCACTTTAGGTAGGTCAGACTCATAGGACTGAAGAGATCCTACAAGCTCATCAACAGGGATGGAGTCCACATCCTTGCTTTCAGTGATGGCAGTCACTTTGGGTCTAAAGTCTTCAGTTAAAGATCTAAGTATCTTCCTAACAATTTTAGGTTGATCATAGATTTCACCCAAATTAAAAGCAGAATTGACAATATCATTTAATTTAGCATAGAATTCATTAAAAGATTCATTATCAGACATTCTAATGCTCTCAAACCTAGAAGTCAATTGTTGCAGTTTGTTTATCTTAACTGCCTTTGTGCCTTCATGCACAGTTTGGAGGATTTACCAAGCAATATGAGCAATCTCAACATTAGAGATCCTCTTAAATTCCTCCATGGAAACAGCATTGAAGATGGCATTCATAGCTTTGCTATTGGAGCCTGCTGCTTCTTTTTCAGAAGTTTGCCACTCATTCACAGGAGTAGTGGGCTTCTCCCATCCGTATTCAACGGAATTCCAATCCATTTCATCAATGGATTTCAGGAATGCTTTCATCCTTACTTTCCAATAAGCATAGTTGTTCTCATCAAAGTGAGGAGGAACAAACAGAGAGTGTCCATGCTCCATGACAACAGGGGTCAAGGGTCAGCTCAGAGATAAAATAAATCTCCAATAAAAGAGCAACCTGCTCTGATACCACTTGATGGAAATTTAGACCCCTTTACACACAACCAGATTGCATAGCCTAGTTAATTAGCCAAGTTGTTACTTAGTCAAATTAAACAATTCTAGGTTAAAACAATCATACAATCATATCAAAATAATAAAGCAGCGGAATAATAAAAGACACAATGATATGATCACCCAGGAAACCACACGGTAAAAACCTGGGGAGGATTTGACCTAACTATCCTCAAGGTAAACCTGAATCCACTATGCGAAAGAATTGAAGTTCATACAAAAGGACTATAAGCTCCCCGCTCGACTTCCTAATGCTACCCACCAGTAGAACTTACTGACATGACCACGTGCAAGCTCCGAATCCACGGACTCCTTCTTTCTTGGATTCTCCACAAGATACAAGCACCCCCGCTTGTGTTTCTGTAAGCTTTAATGGCAGCAACCAAGTTGATCATCAAGATGTTGATACTATCTTCAACTTGAAAACCCTAAGTTTTGTGTAAAGGAAAGCTCCTCAAAGATTTCACACGAGATTCACACAAAACAGCAATGTATGAGCAACAAAGCAATATGGACAACATTCAAAAACGTGGCTAGGGTTTAGTTTATATACCTAGGGTAAAAAACATAAAACCCTAAACATTTAATGAAGTAGGGCTGAGTTAGAAATTCTGCAGAAAAATCAACCTGTGCGATTTTCGATCGATCGAGTCTATTCTTCGATCGATCGAGCCAGGCCGAAAGTCCCAAGTACTTCTGCAGCCACTCGATTCCAACTTTACAATAATAAACCAACTTTGAGCAAGCCTAAACAAGACTAAATACATTGTTTTGATCATGATTTGCCAACATTACAAATTAGAGTTCTGAATACATAAAATCCTAAGACCTTAGAACCTAACAGAGACAACAAGACCATTTCTTTTAATAGTATCTAGAAACGAATACAAATGTTTGCAGTGTTCATCAATTGAACTAGAGTAAACAAGAACATCATCAATATAAATAATGGTGAAGTGGCTGAAGGAGTTGAAAATAACATTCATAATGTTTTGGAACTCACTAGGGGCATTCTTAAGACCAAGGCATAACATTCCACTCATAATGTCCAAAATGAGTGGTAAAAGCAGTTTTGTACCTATCATTCTCACTAATCTAGATTTGCCAGAACCCTGATTTCATATCAAACTTTGAAAACACTACAGCCTCACTCAACCTATGAACTAGGTCATTCTTGTTGGGAATAGGATACCGAATCCATTCCAAAACCTTGTTCAAAGGTTTATAGTTAATAACCAGGCGAGGAGTTCCTCTCTCAATTTCAGTATTTTTTTGAACATAGAAAGCAGAACAAGACCAAGGGGACTTGCTATTTCTAATCAGTTTTTTCTCCAACAAATCACGAATTTCTTTTTTGCAAAATTCAACAGTTTCGACATTCATCTGAATTGGACGGGCTTTAGTGGGAATGTTTTTCTCATTAAAATCTTTAACATAAGGCAAGTCAACAATATGTTTCTTCCTATGCCAAAAAGAATTAGGAACATCAGAGTAAACATCATCAATCAACATTTTTTGAAAATTATCAATTTTTGATTGCAATAATTTATTAGAAAGCTGTTCAGCAATTTTCTTGTATTTAACTTCTTGTTGGAGGAAGTTAAGATGTTTGATCTTAGCATAAGTCAGATTTGAAGCATTATCAACGTCAATTTCAAATTTAGAAGTAAATTTGAATTTCACTTTTTGACCAAAAGGGCCAGTAGTAATTCCATCATGTTCAACAAGAAAAGGATACAAAGCATTTATAAAAGGCAAACCAAGAATCACTTTATCAGTCATATTTTTTACCAGAACAGAAGGAATTTTGAAACAGACATTATCATGGCAAACATGAGCATTATTCAATTCATATTTAATCCTCATTTGAGTACCATTAGCAGAAACCAATTTTTCAGTTGATTTTTCAAAGTATTTTGAAGGAATTAATCCTTCCTGGATACAATTCATATCCGCACCAGAATCAATCATAGCAATAACAGTGAAATGATAATCATGAGAAACAACAACTTTAACTTTTGTAAACCATTTTGGAGGAAGTATTTTGTTAACAAGAGCAAGTTGAGAATCAGTGAAAACATCAGCAATACCTTTATCAGAAAGAAGAGCCTGTTGACTGAATTCATCTCCATCCTTGTGCTCATCTTGCTCATTATAAGACTTATTTTGATCAATATTTTTATCTATTTTTAACATTAACAATTCTTGTTTGAGATTATTGTTATCACTTTTAATATTTTTAAATTCATGTTTTAATTCACTTATCTCCTGTTTAACAATATTAATTTCATGTTGTAAATCATTAACAGTTAAATCTTTGGACTTCTTTTTATTAAATCTTTCCAAAGTTTCTTCAAAACTTATTGTTGATTTAAGTTTTTTACTAGTTTCATCTTTTAACAAGTTTTTCTTGAAATTATCCAAATATTCTTTTTGTAATTCAGGATTTTCAATTTGACCTATCAATTTAACCAATAAACTTTCATTTTCTTCACCTTTAGTGAGAGTATTAACAGATTTAATAACATTGCAACAAGAATCTTTACAACCAATTTTAACATTAGGAGAATCAGAAGAATTATCAGCAAAATGATAGCAAGAATCAGTTGAAGAAGAAAAATCATCTTCCAAATAATCAGACGAACTATTTGATTCAAGGATTTTGAATAATTCTTCTTGAACTTTATCATCAATATTTAACATGTTAAACTTATTTTTTAACTTACCAGGTTTTTGCTTACAATCTTTACTAAAGTGTCCAGGTTTACTACAGTTAAAACATTTACTTTTACCTGATCTTTGTTTATCATATTTTTTAGAAACATTTTTCTTTTTAGCATAAAAATCATTGAAATTAGTTTTGTATTTTTTATGGCTATAATTTTTATGGCTTTTATCACATTTTTTACCCTTTTGACTGGAAGGAGCAATAGGGAGTAAACGATATTGTTCACAAAAAGTACCTATTTCATATTTAGCTTTTCTTTTATTTTTTAATTGGTGTTTTAACAGTTTTTCGTAATTGCACATATTAATACCAAGTTTTTTAATAGTGCTTAAAATATCACCATAAGTTAAATTATTATAATCAATGGAATCATTCTTACCCATTAATTCTTGACTTACCTTATGAGCAAAGATAGGAGGCAGACCATCAATAAACTTTTCTTTCCAATGAGGCTTGTAACAATCTTTCCGATGCATTACCCTGGAAAGGAAAACATCTTGATACCATCTGTAATCAAACATAGTAGGACATCTCAAATTATTTAGCAAATCAGAAATTCGAGATGAAACATTAGATGGAGTACCAACAAAATGTTTGATAATAGTATAAATCAAGGTATTAACACCATAAGGAATACCTCGACCAATACGTTCATCAAAAATAGGCAAACCTTCATTATTCTTTTTAACAACATGTTTAATAGAATCTCTAGATTCTTCTGTGAGATATGAATCCCACCATCCACGAAGAGTACCAGAAAAACCAGTAGCAAGTAAATCAACAATTTCAGGTTGATCAAAATCATGATTATTTTGGTAGGCAATACCAACCATAGACATATGTCCCATTTTATTAATAATTTCTTGTTCAGAAAAACCATCAATATTCCATTCATAAATTTTATCAGCAGAAACAGAAAACTAAGTTTGAAAAGGTCTTTCTTCAAACTACATATCAGGAGGAGTAGGTTTTGAATACCAATTTTTTGTAAGAAACATGGGTTTGGAATTTCCAACAAATCTTTTAATTTCTGGTAAATCATCCTCAAAAACCTTTTTTTCAGAAACAGAAGAAACAGTGTCAAAATCTGTGTTTTCATCAGAAACAATTTCATTTTTTGAAATAGTTCGAGCAGCAGGAGTACTTGTAGAAGTACCTTCAGTTTTAACTTTTAAATCAGCAAGCATTTTTTCAACAATTTCAAGAGTTTTAGATTGGGAGGTTTTGAACTTAAATTTGTTATCATGACTGGGTAAATTAATCAAAGGTTTCTCAGTTTTGACAGAAACAGGTTTTTCAACAGAAACAGTTTTTTCAACAATTTTTTCTTCAATACGGTCAAGCTGTTGACCAATAACATGCAAAGATTCATTAGTAAAATTGTTTTGTTCAATAAGACTAACAATAGGAGTTTGATCATTAGCAATTTTGAAAGGAGAAGCTTTAACATCAGTTTTATTAGTAGTTATCAAAATTGTCTCAAGAGGTGGATGACTAGACCTAACAGTGGTTTTGTCTTCTTTAACAAAATTTGATTTCTTTATCACATTCAAATGATTTTTTGAAACTTCATCTTTTGAAACATAATAATTTTCAAGAAAATCAAAGAACAAAATATGTTTTTTCAATTGATTCATTTTTTCTAACCATTTTCTTTTAACACGGTTTTTCTCAGACTGAGCAAAATTGTTTTGGTAATATTTTCTTTTATTTCTGTTTTTAACAAGCATGAATTCATCATATAGGGAAACCAAATCAATTTCAAAGTTTTCATCCAAAACATTTAAAACTCTTAATTGGTTTTGGTAAACAGGATTTTCAATAGGAGAAAAATCAGAATCAGATGGACAAACAGATTTAGTATCATCTTCTTCCTCATTAGCAGATCTGCCATATGGAGAAGAAGGTTCAGGTTTAGTGGAATAGAAAACAGAGCTGATTTTAGAAGGGAACACAACAACAAAGCACCAAATGTTCTGGTAAGCACAGACAAGAGACGATATATATGAATGGTATGAGTTTAAATTTACTAAAATTATCAGGTGCTGTGGAAATGCGCTGGATTGATACTTATTTTCCATTCACCAATCCATCATTTGAACTTGAGATATATTTTCAGGTTGGCCATTGATCTTGCTATATATATGTAGCATTGCATGTATACGTAATACCTTTCTTCAACCTTATACTGCCCTCTATGTGAAAACTCTGCTCCTTTCCCTTTTTTCATTTAAAGCTACATGTAATTCATTATTTCAATGCCCAATATGATGTCAGGAGAAATGGTTGGAGGTTCTGGGTTGTGGTGTGACAGAGCAAGAAATATTAAAGAGAAGTGGCAAAACGAATAATGTTGCCTGGGCATTTGGTCTTGGATTAGAGCGGTTAGCAATGGTTCTTTTTGACATACCAGATATTCGGCTTTTCTGGTCAAACGATGGGGGATTTACCTCACTGGTCATTCCTGAGTTTATCAAGTGATAATTCTTTATTATTTTCTTCTCCTTTGCTGGACTATTTGTGTGCAAAATTAAGTCTTCTTTAGAATTTGAATTATTTTTATGCCAAAATTTACATCCTTGGTTTCATCACATAATCTAGTGGACCTGAATATCTGATCTACAGTGTTTTGTATAACAATTTTCCAAGGGTCAGTTAGGAGTCAAATTCAAGCCATTTTCAAAGGTATTATTAACATTTTCTGCCCTCTAAAATATAATTAAAATTTTTCCATAGAAATTTCATTGTTGTAAAGGAATGATGTTGCATTATGTATTTTTATGTTGTTATGCCTTGTATATTTTGTTCAAGAAATTCTTTCTTTGAATAAATTTAACTTATTTACATGACAAAAGAACCAAAAGAAAATCCTTTGTTACATGGTTTTGTTTTTTTGTTTTTATCTTTTAAGGATTGGTATGTGCCCCCTTTTTTTATGATTATCTTCACATGATGGGCTTCTCAGCCTTCTTTATATACATATTAAAATTTTATTTATCATATCAGGCAGTAGCACACCTGTGTGTCTGTACACACAGGTGTGCAAACAATTGAAAACTTGAGTTGAAGCCACAATTTCAAGTTCGAAATAGTGTCTTCATCTCATGTCTTTAGTTGTTGCACACGTGTGTCTGTACACACTGATGTGCAACAAGTTTTACCCTATCTCACACACACGCATGCATGTGCGCGAACACACACACACACATTAAAGGTTCTAGGCATCCAACTGCTACTTGTAAGTTGTAAACGCTTGTTTGAAATTTGAAATTATGGTATTGTGTTGCAGTATCCTCCTTGTTACAAAGATATAGGGCCCGTTTGGTACATGTGTTTAAACAACAATTTTTTGTTTTTTTAGAAATACGTGTGGGTGAAAAAGTTTGTGAAAATACGTGCAATATTATTTAAAAATTGAAAACATGTGTTTAAACTTGCGTACCAAACAGGGCCATAAGTTTTTGGATCAATGAATCATTCACTGAAAACAACTTATGTGTACTTGTGAGAGGAATTGCTGGAGATCTTGCTGAGGAGGCATGTTTTTAAATGTTATTCCTAACAGATACTTTGTAGAACAGTTAACTTGTTTAATCATTCACTAGATTGACCTATTTATTCCTGTACTCTGTTATATATAGTAACTTTATGCATTGTGATTTGCTGATTGAGGGGAGGGTTTGCCAGGAGGCCTTGGACATTCAGTGGAAATGAATACATTTAATTAAGTGTTTCTTTTTCCGATCTTTATATATAAGTTATGTTGCAGAAATAAACTGCTTTTGATTTTATGTATTGATATCATTGTTTTCAATCAATTTTATATTGTTTTTACCTTATTACTCCCTTATAAGCAACAGATTTGTGCACTAGTATGTTATGAACAACAAAATAAAAATATGTGCATCTAATCATGCTTAGACTATGTCAACTAGTAGAAAGGGTCATTAAGTGATTTCGAAGACTGAGGTAATGATTATGCTTTGAACAGTTTTTAAACCCCTTAACCCAACCAGATTAACCTAGTAAATTAGCCAAGTGATTAACTTAGTCAAATTATGCAAATCTAGGTTAACACAATCAAACAATCATATCAAGTATATAGCAGCGGAAAAATAAATAACACAATGATATGATGACCCAGGAAACCACAAGGTAAAAACCTGGGGAGGATTTGACCTAGCTATCCTCAAGGTAAACTTGAATCCACTATCTTGAAAGAATCGAAGTTTTTACAATAAGACTTATAAGCCCCCATGCTCGACTTCTTATTGCTACCCACCAGTAGAATTTACTAACATGACGACGTGCAAGTTCCGAGACCACGGACTCCTTCTTTCTTGGATTCTCCAACAAGTACAAGCACCCACGCTTGTTTTTCTTTAAGCTTCAATGGCAGCAACTAAATTGATCATCAAGGTGTAGATAACATCTCCTCCTTGAAAACCCTAAGCTTTGTGTAAAGGAAAGCTCCTCTAGATCTCACAAGAGATTTACACAAAACAGCAATATGAGCAACCTCTAAAACGTGGCTAGGGTTTGCCTTATATACCTAGGGCAAAAACATAAAACCCTAAACGTTTTAGGAGTTAGGGCTGAGTTGGAATTATGCAGAAAAAACGCATTTGACCCGATTTTCGATTGATCGAGCCTAAGCTTCGATCGATCGAACCAGGCCGAGAAGCACTATTAAATCCTGCATCAGCTTGTTCCAACTTTACATAAATATTACAACTTTGAACATGTCTAAGCAAGACTAAATAACCTATTTTGATCATGGTTTGCCAACAATACAAATTAGAGTTTTAAATACATACATTCCTAAATCTTTAGAACCTAACAAACTCCCCCTTTGACAATCCGTGACAAAACACAAACTAAAGCTCAAAGTTTACAAATAAAACAGCCATTTACATAACAAATCCAATCATAACTACTATCCATCAGTTGCAAGTGTAGACAGCAGTTTAATTGAATCAACCTATATTTCCTGAAATACTTAACAAACACATAAACACATGTGTGGAAAATACAAGTAAACAAAATAAATTCTTGATTTCACAAAAACACAAAATAAAAACATATATCAAATGAATAACTCACAAAACATAAATCAATAAGCAGTGAAACAAGAAACACAATAAATGTAACTCCCCCTAACATGAATAGCCCAACAAAAAAACATCTAGAGCCAAAAGAATGTAAATATAAGGTACAGCTCCTAGATACAATCTAATTACCACAGGCTCCAAAGAATCACAAAACTCCCCCTATCAACAAAAACTCTACAAGCTAATCCAGAATCTACTTCCCCTTTTTGTGACGGAATGCCAAAGGGCAATCACAATCCATCATCAAAAGGAGGTGGAGTAGGAGATCGCCTAGAATGCGCCAACTCTGCACATAGGGCACGAACCTCATCAAGCAAGTCCACCAAAATTTGTCCATAAGCCGCCTGAATGGTCAAGACATGATCCAACGTATGTCGAATGTCGAAATCATCCGAAGTAGTCGATGGAGGAACACCAACATCAACAGCAGCACCAGACGCCTCAGCCTGTGCATCACCTGTAGAAGAGGAAGGAGGGGGTGCAACACCAGAAGACTGAACACGAGGAGGTCTCAAATGTGCAGCCCTCAAGCGAAGAAAAGAGGCACCTATGGGACCAATAATATGAACGGGCTCAAACAGGGGGAAACCATCTAAACCTAAAATCAACAAAATCCTATGAATGAAGATAGGATAGACAAGAGCGTGACCAACATCGTTACTCCTATGAATCTCGTTCAAAGAACGAAAATACAGATGAGGAAAAGAAATAGAAGCACCAGAAACAAGGGCATACAGAAACACACATCTCTCAATAGGGATGGTGTGGAGATGAGAGATAGGCCACAAAGAATGACAAGCTATCCTAAGAAAGAGATAAGTAGTCACAGGAAGCTCAGCGGACGTGATCCGAGGATCAGAACCCCACTAGATAGAAGATCTAGTGATGTATGACATGAGGTCATCTAAGGGTGGAGACTCCGCATAAAGATAGTCAGGCTGCCTAACGACCGGAACCCCAAGAGCCTCAGCCACTACCCTAGGGGTAATGGTGTACTCAACACCTCATATCCAACTCCTAACAAGGGTGTTAGAATCATAGACGTGACAAGAGAGGTTCGAATAGAACTCTCTAATGAGGGTGGTCGGAGGTGGATGATCTATCTCCAACAGGGACAACCAACCTCGACTCTCAAAGTTTGCCCTAATGGCAGGATCAACCTCATCTAGGATAACAGAATGCTCAACCCATATTTTCCTTTTACTGTTCAACTTATCAAAGGCTTCTTTGCAATTTGCATCCTTGAACAACTCACTCCTAGAGGGAGACTCAGAAGAAGAGGAGGGAGTCCTATGGGCTCTAGTTTTCCTACGCACGGTGCTAAGGAAAGGACAAGGACACACAACAGAACCAAAAAAAAAAAAAAAAAAAAAAAAACAGAAAAGAGAAAAACCAAGGGCAGACTGCAAGTTAGCACAAAACAGATATAGAACAAAAATCTATATGATGCATGAACAATTTAAATGTCATGATGCAGCTCTAATGCAGTGAAACAAGGTTCAATTGAAGTTTAAATTCACAAAATTGGCTTGAGCATAGAGTTTCTAACAAAAACCCCAAAAATTATAAAACCACTTGAATGTTTTGAAATAAATTGACGAATTGACCATTACACATGAGAGGGAACATATAAGAATGATCAATTACATCAAAACAACAAGCCAATTTCATCAATTTTAACCCAATTGAACAAAATCCCCAAATCAGATTCAATACAAGCCCTAGAAATTTTAATTTTTCACAAAACCCCAAATTGGTCAAATTAACCAGTATAGATCATGAATATAACCATATAGCAACAAAACCCATTGATCAATTTCACAAAACAAGGCTTGATTAAACAAAAATCCCAATTTATGCATAGTCCAAAAATTTACCCAAAAACCATGAGAAAAATGCATGAAAACATGAAAAACAATGCAGAAGAAAGGGAATAAAGGTCTTACCGGCCTTAGAGGAGAAAAAACTTACAAAAATTTGGGTGGAAAACGACAAAAATTGGTGATTGTGCTTTGCCGAGACGAAGAGAGAGAGAGAGAGAGAGAGAGAGACAAAAGTTGAAAAACTTTTGAAAAAGTGTTTTGAATGAGTCAAACTCAAACTTTTTTAAAAAACCTAATTCACGATATTCGATTGATCGAAAAACAGTTTCGATCAATCAAAACAGACAAAGGCTCACAGAAATTTTTAATCGCAATTTTGATTGATTGTGTTAGGACATATGTGTTTCACATGCTAAGAACATATGTCTTACTTATTTATGTAAATTGGCTAATCCTTTGACAAAACGCACTCTACTTGTAATTGGGTAGATCTAGGTGTTTTTAATACTTCAAGAAACCATGTTTCAAGATCAAGTGTTGAAGCCATCAAGTCTGTCCAAGAAAAAGCAAGTTGAAGTGCAGAATTTTTAAAGCTCGACACCTCTCGATAGCTACCTCGACACCTGCTATCTGTCGAGATTTAAAAAGTCAGAATTCCAAATCTGATTTTCTTGGGATCCGTGAATATGTTTTTGGGGCTTCTTTTTTTCTAACCCTAAACATATAAAAGGATTATTTTAAGAGCCGTTTTGGTAGACACAAGTTGTATTATCATTGAGCAATCTCTGTTTATGCAAATTGTGCTCAACAGACGAAGTTCTTGACCTAGTTCATCCTTCATCAAGAAGTTGCTGTGTCTTTGCACCATAGGGTTTTGTAACCAAGCATCTTCCTGCTATTCATCACGTGGATGAACTGAAGAACTTTGCAGCCAACCATTCTTCCTCAAGTTGGTGTTCTGAAGTCGCGTATTGGGATTCGCGCATTGGTTAGTCACGTACTTGGGAGCCGTGCATCAAAGGTGGAAATTGTCACTACAGATCAAGTCCAATTGGGTATTGGGGTAAGGGTTCAACTGTAGGTTGGTAAGGTACTTGGGATTCCTTTCTTGTAACCGCTTGATTTGATAATAGTGGAGTTTCGGGAGTGGTGACCTGAAAATCACCCGGTGGGGTTTTTGCCGTTAGGGTTTTCCCCATTCGTAAACAAATCACCGTGTTATTTATTTTCCGCTGCATATTTAGTATTTGGTGATTTGTTTGTGCTTCCACGCAATTGCATGCTTAATTGATTAATTAAACAACTTGGCTAATTAATTAATTAATTAGGGTTTATCACAAGGGGTCATTCGACGTGTGACCTAACAGATTGAAAAACAGACTTGATCGATCGAAATTGTAAAAAAAATGAGTTTTTGAAAAACACCAGAATTTTGATGCAACTCTCCTCAAGGCATTGAAAAAATGAGTATGACATGCATGAGTATGAGATGAAAATTTTTCAAAATCCCAAGATTTAAACCCAATTCTCCCAAAGATTTAGATTTCAAACAAACTCCCTTTTTAATTCTCAAGCAACAAATCAGTTATGCATAAAACTCAAGGTATTTTTCAAACTTGGTTGGTCAGACCAAAAATACACACAATAACATGTAAAATGTATAGCAAAGAGTAACTTGTGTAGTGTGTGCAACTAGCAAAATCTTGAGATACATGTGAGGTGATATGTGAATAGAAATCGACCACAAAGTCTACAAAATCCATTACATAGAATTTAAAAAAGACTACCACTTAAAGAGTTACATCATATAACTCCCACATCTCCTAGAACATAAACTTGCAATCATGTAAGTTTCTTGAATTTTGCTTCATATTGTACACACAGATTTTAGTTCAGAAACTTCTTAAAAGCCGGGAATGTACACACCAATTTTAATTATGTGATTTGGCATCAAGCCTAATAGTACACACCAATTTTAAGCATTTAAGCAATTAAACCGAGGCTACACCTTATGTTCTTTTTGTGCATGTGCTACACTTTCTCAAGCACAGAATCTTACGATATGCACTAAGGTGTTCATGATTGGCTAGTGAACAGTAGTGAGATGGTTATTTATGCCTTTCTCAAAAGGATCAAGTTCGACAATCAAAGGCATGTGACTTCAAGATCAAGACAAAGTGATCAAACACCATAAACATCTTTCCCACACAACATGCACTACAAAGCTTCAACTAGTCAAGTGCGATAAATAAGCTCATCAAAGTTAAACAAGGTACAAAGACATGTTATGTGAAAATAAATTGACCAACCTTGTTTTCAAAAACCAAGAGAATGAATACAAAACACAATTTTCTTTCCTTTTTCTCCTTTTATTTTATTTTATTTAAAAAAAATCCTAGAATGAAATGCATGAATGTTATGCAATGAAAATCCTAGAAACAAAAAGGTAAAAAGAACCAAAGAACAACGATCATAAAAGATAGAGCAAAGAAGCACAAGGACCATTAAAACCAAAAGAGACTAGGGACACCGAAGCACACCAATTACTTGGCGAAGTGTCTCAAACTTACTTCCATCAAGAGGTTTGGTGAAGATGTCAGGGTTCTGACGATCAGTAGGGATATACTCAAGAACAACAATTTTCTTTTCAACCAAATCCCTAATGAAGTGATACCTAAGTTCTATGTGTTTGGTCTTAGAATGCTGAACAAGATTCTTAAATATATCTATAGCACTAGAATTATCACAATAGACAACCATGGTATCTTGTGGTATCCCATAATCACTGAAAAGCTTTTTCATCCAAAGGAGCTGAGAGCAACAACTCCCAGCAGCAATATATTCTGCCTCAGCAGTGGACAAAGAAATAGAATTTTGCTTCTTACTCATCCAAGCCACAAGATTGGCTCCAACATAAAAACACCCACCAGTGGTGCTTTTTCTGTCATCAGTATTGCCAGCCCAATCAGAATCAGAAAAGCCAGCAAGAGACAAATTAGACTCTTTGCTATAAAATAATTCATAATCACACGTTCCACTCACATACTTTATGATTCTCTTAACAACATTTAAATGTGAAACCTTAGGATTAGACTGAAATCTAGAACAAACACCAACACTAAAAGAGATATCAGGCCGATTGGCAGTCAAATACAAAAGACATCCAATCATGCTTCTATACAAAGTAACATCAACAGACTCACCTAATGGATCAATTGTTAATTTTGCATTTGCAGCCATCGGTGTTCTAGCATGAGCAGCCTTGTCCAGTCCAAATCTTTTGATTAGATTTCTTGCATATTTTGCTTGATTAATGTAGATTCCTGACTCCGTTTGCTTTACCTGCAATCCCAAAAAATAAGTCAATTCACCAACCATGCTCATTTCAAACATCGCCTTCATTTCATCTGCAAAAGAATAAGCAAGAGAATCATTAGTAGCACCAAAAACAATGTCATCAACATAAATTTGAGCTACAACAAAACCATTCTTATCCTTTCTGATGAAGAGAGTAGTATCTGCAAATCCCCTTTTGAATCCATGCTCAGTGAAATATGCAGTCAATCTGTCATACCAAGTCCTAGGAGCTTGTTTCAAACCATAAAGGGCTCTCTTCAACTTGTAGACATCATCCGGTCTGTGAGGATCAACAAAACCCTTAGGTTGTTCAACATATACCTTTTCTTGTAGCATCCCATTCAAGAAAGCACTCTTGACATCCATTTGATACAACTTGAAGTTTAGATGACTTGCTATGGCCAATAGTATTCGGATGGATTCTAATCTCGCTGCTGTTGCAAAGGTCTCATCAAAATCAATTCCTTCCACTTATGTGTACCCTTGTGCAACAAGTCTTAATTTATTTCTGATAACAGTGCCATGTTCATCTGACTTGTTCTTAAATATCCATTTAGTTCCAATCACATTTACACCCTTCGATCTAGGAACTAATTCCCACACATCATTCCGAACGAATTGATGAAGTTCTTCATGCATGGAATTTACCCAATTAGCATCTTGAAGTGCTTCATCCATCTTCTTCGGTTCAAATTGGGACAGATAGCATGACTGAGTAATCACATTCAAGGCTTTTGATCTCAATCTCATGTTATCATTCAGACTACCCAATATATTTGTGGTAAGATGATTCAATTTAACTCTAGAGGATGGACCTTTAATTAGAGATGTGGAGGTACCTTTCTGTTCAGACGGAGAACTGAGCTCACTTTGTGCTTGTTGAGTGTCACGAACCGAAGTGGATGGTTCTGAACTGGATGGTACTGAAATTGTATCATTCAACAACAACAGCTCTTCATCACTATGTTTCCCCACATAATCAGCAGGAAGTGAATCATCAACTTCAATAGACTTATCTTGAGTAGAAGTAGTGCTTTCTGAATGTGCTTCTGAACATACTTCATCATTGATCACAACATTTGAAGATTCCATGACTGTTTTGGTTCTCAGATTGTATACTCTATAAGCTCTACTAGTGGAAGAGTATCCTAGAAAGTATCCTTTATCACTCTTTGCATCAAACTTTTCTAGGTTCTCTCTATCACGTAGAATGTAACAGTTACTGCCAAATATCCTAAAATATTTAACAACAGGCTTCTTCCCTCTCCAGAGTTCATAGGGAGTTTTCTTGGAATCAGGTCTGAAATATACTCAGTTGAGTGTATGGCAAGCAGTGTTAACTGCTTCTCCCCAGAAGGATTTTGGCAACTTTTTGTTGTGTAGCATGACCTGTGCCATCTCTTGAACAACCCTGTTCTTTCTTTCAACGATCCCATTCTGTTGAGGTGTCTTGGGTGAAGAGAACTCTTGATGTGTGCCTTGTTCATTGCAGAAAGTAGCCATCTTGGTATTCTCAAATTCTCTTCCATGATCACTTCTGATTCTGGCTATCACAGTATCTTTCTCAACCTGCAATTTCTTGCACAGATGTATCATCTTCTCAGGAGCCTCAACTTTATCTTTCAAAAGCACAACCCAAGTATATCTAGTAAAGTCATCCACAACAACTAGAATATACTTCTTGCCACCCAAACTCTGAACTCTGGCAGGACCCACAAGATCAATGTGCAATAGCTCTAGAGGTCTTAAAGTTTGAACACTAGTCACAGAAGGATGCTTAGATTTTACTTGTTTACCTATCTGACATGGTCTACAAATGCATTTATCTATCTTCTCAAACTTAGGTAGACCAATAACTGCCTCATATTTGGAAATCTTCTCTAACTGCTTATGACTGGCATGCCCCAACCGTTGATGCCACAAATCAACTTGATCAATCTTTGCACTAAAGCACCTGTTGTTTATACTTGGTGTTATGCCATAACAATTGTCAGCTGTCCTTACACCCACACACATACAGTCACCTCCTCCATCAAGTATCTCACATTCATACTTGGTGAAGAGAACATTTAATCCATTGTCACAAATCTGACTTATGCTGAGTAAGTTGGCCTTCAATCCGTCAACAAATCAAACATCTTCAAAAACTGGCAATCTTGGAATGTCCACAGTTCCAATGCCTCTGATTATAGATTTGCTTCCATCTCCAAAAGTGACTGTCCCAATCTTTCCTTCAAAGAGTGTTTTGAATAATCTTTTGTTTCCTATCATATGCCTGGAACAACCACTATCCAAATACCAAAGACAAGAATCACGTGCCTTTAAGGCGATTAAAGCAGTATAACATACATAATTTTTATCACATATGATTATGCCAAGATACTCAAGGAAAGATTTAACAAAAACAACAAAAGGCAAAGATAGCAAGTAGACAAGTTGACATATAAGCAAAAAGATTTTCCAAGAATCCATGACAATAAGGGTCAAGGATCAGCTCTTAGATCAAAAGATCTAAAAAAAAAAGAGCTACCCGTTCTGATACTACTTGAACAGTTTTTAGACCCCTTAACCCAACCAAATTAACCTAGTAAATTAGCCAAGTGATTAACTTAGTCAAATTATGCGAATCTAGGTTAACACAATCATATCAAGTATATAGCAACGGAAAAGTAAATAACACAATGATATGATGACCCAAGAAACCACACAGTAAAAACTTGGGGAGGATTTGACCTAGCTATCCTCAAGGTAAACTTGAATCCACTTCTTGAAAGAATCGAAGTTCATACAATAAGACTTACAAGCCCCCACACACGACTTCTTATTGCTACCCACCAATAGAACTTACTGACATGACCACGGCTCCGAGACCACGGACTTCTTTCTTGGATTCTCCAACAAGTACAAGCACCCATGCTTGTTTTTCTTTAAACTTCAATGGCAACAACTGAATTGATCATCAAGGTGTAGATAACATCTCCTCCTTGAAAACCCTAAGTTTTGTGTAAAGGAAAGCTCATCTAGATCTCACAAGAGATTTACACAAAACGGCAATATGAGTAACGTCTAAAACGTGGCTAGGGTTTGCCTTATATACCTAGGGCAAAAACATAAAACCCTAAACGTTTTAGGAGTTAGGGCTGAGTTGGAATTCTATAGAACAAACGCATCTAACCTGATTTTCAATTGATCGAGCCTAAGCTTCGATCGATCGAACTAGGCCGAGAAGCACTATTCAATCCTGCATCAGCTTGTTCCAACTTTACATAAATAATATAACTTTGAGCAAGTCTAAACAAGACTAAATAACCTGTTTTGATCATGGTTTGCCAACAATACAAATTAGAGTTCTAAATACATAAATTCCTAAATCTTTAGAACCTAACATGCTTGATCTAATCTGAAGCTTGGTTCTGAACTTTTCTGGTTGTATGTCTATGGTATCTTCATCATCATCGATGTTGTAAACTTCTTGTTTTTGTTGTTTGCTTGTTAGAATTTACTGAGACACTTTAGGGCATATGAACTGAGTTCTAACTGTTGATAGGCTACAAACTGAATGACTCCTTGTGATTAAACCAATTAATTAATTAGTCAAGTTATTAATTAATCAATTTAACATGCAAACGCGTGGTAGCACAAACAAATCACCAAATAACTAAATATGTAGTAGAAATTAAATGACACGGTGATTTGTTTACGAATGGGGAAAACCTAACAGCAAAAACCCCACTGGGTGATTTTCAGGTCACCACTCCCGAAACTCCACTATTATCACAACAAGCGGTTACAAGTAAAGAAATCCCAAGTACCTTACCAACCTACAGTTGAACTCTTACCCCAATACCCAATTGGACTTGTTCTGTAGTGACAATTTCTCCTTTTAATGCACGGCTCCCAAGTACATGACTAACCAATACGCGGATCCCAGTACGCGACTTCAACACCAACTGAAAGAGAGGTTGGCTGCAAAGTTCTTCAGTTCATCCTACACGATGAAGATCAAGAAGATGCTTGGTCACAAAACCCAAAGGTGCAAATACACAGCAACTTCTTCAGAAGAGATGAACTAGGGCAAGAACTTCGTTTCTGGTCACAAATTGCTTGAACAGAGTTTTCTCAATGCTTATGCAACTTGTGTATAGTTTGACGGCCCTTAAAACAATCCTTTTACATGTCTAGGGTTTGGAAAACAGAAGGCCCAAAGACACATTCACGGATCCCAAGAAATCATATCAGAATTCTAATTTTTATAAACCTCGACAGATAGGAGGTGTCAAGAAGGTGTCGAGATTACGGGCTTGAGACAGCTTTCTTAAGCTCAATAAATGCAGTTGTCGAGCTAGCTGTCGAGATTTAATGAATTTGCACTATCAACTTGTTTTCTTGGATAGACTTGATGACTTCAACACTTGATCTTGAAACCTTGTTTCTTGAAGTATTAAAAACACCTAGAACAGTGCGTTTTGTCAAAGGATTAGCCAATTACATAAAAAAATGACATATATTCTTTAACAAGTGAAACACATATGACCTAACAATCTCCCCCTTTGGCAATCTGTGACAAAACCACACCAAAAAAATGAACATATGAGAGAAGTCATAAATCACTCAACTCATATTCACTTGTTGAATACAATAAAATCTATCCTAACACAAACTCTTGAAAAACTTTACAAGAAGAGAGTTTATGGCAAGTATACTTTGACAACCTGTATTTCTGAAATACTTTAAACAAAACTCATCAAGACATCTTAGTGTGAAACATAAATAAAAGATCGCATACAAGTATAAGAAACATGTTTATAAAGATAGAAAAAAAACAACACATGTAGAGATAGGTGAAAGAAACATACATCCACATACAAAGAAGATAAGTACAATGTATGTAAAAACTGGTCACAAGACCTAATGTACAAGAACAATGTATCTAAAAAGTAAGAAAAAAAAAGATACATCATATCCTCACTACATCCCTCAAGTATCAACAGTATCAACACTTCCCCTAACAAAAATGTCCTATACTAACTCTCCCCCTAAGATGAATGACAAAGGGTAGAATGTCAAGTAGACATCTCATCAGTAGAGCTAGCATCTCCATTATCATCCGAAGCAACATCGTCCTCGTCATCATCATCCTTAGAATCAGAAGCCGCTGGAGGAGGTGGTGAAGGAGTAACCTTAGGAGCAAAACCACCCATGGTCGCCTGCCGTCGTGCAATACAACCAACATGAATATTCATCTGATACAACTCAGTGGAGAGTGTATCGAGGCGAACATCCATGCGCTGCAGCTGCACCATGATGTCTCCAAGTGAAACATCGCTCATAGAGGAAAAAGGAGCTGATGTAGATGGAGCAGATCGGGATGGAGCTGAACAGGAGGGAGGAGTCGAATTCTGCTGTCTCGACCTAAGTTGAGCCTCACTACGTTTTACGGTAGCGGCATCTATGGCACACATGAAGGTGAAATGGTCAGACATGGGAAAAGGAATGGAAAATGGTGCAAAATTCTCGTGATAGTAGAAGGAAAGATGAGCTTATCACGGGTCGCCACATCCAAATGAACATCTATAATAGATAAAATGAAATAAGAAGGAAAATCTATGGTAAGATGCTCAAGGAGGGATAACAAAAATCGAGCACGAGGCTCTGTGATGGAGTTGTAGTGAGAAAGCAGATGGAGTACAAAAGTCATCACCATGTTTAAGAATCTAGGACCTTTAGCAATAGGCCGACATGATGTGTACTGACACTCACCCCACTTCGAAGGGTGCTCACAGAAAGCAGATATGAGTTCATCCTTGGACACAGTCCTCAAACGCTTACAAAAAGGATAGTCAGGAAACTCTATCCTAGGAACCCAAAGCACATCCGCAACAAGCTACGGTGTGATAAGGATGCGCGTACCTTGAATGCGAGTGAAAAAGAAAGGTACTAAATGATCAATTCTGTGCATGTTAGAGTAAAACTCCTAAATGAGCAGGAGATGACAAGTGACCGGGACGTCACACAATGACTTGGCGTTCCGAATGAACACCTCGTCTGGAAAAATTCTCCGAAAATGCCTTGTGGGCATCATCATCATGGAATCGAAGATTAAGAGGAGCAGAATCAGACGATGAAGAAGCTCCAGAACACAGAGGGTTCCGAGCCTGAGTAGATTTACGCTTAGGTGCCATAGACATTACTAACGTAAACAGAATAAGAGAGAGAGAGAGAGAGAGAGAGAGAGAGAAAGAGACAATTAGAAAAGTCTCAAAGCAATTCAAATATATCAAATATATTGAATAGAGAGTACGTATGCATGGGGATGCATGAACATGTGACATGCAAAAGAAATGTCATCATGGGCTCAGCCCAATCCAAACCTACCAGCACACAAACATAGTACACACATCTAAATGCATGAAAATACCATTCTAATGCAGATGTGATGCAATTAATGACATTTTGAATACATTTAAATGAAAACCCATCCCAAAATTTCAAGAAAAACTCATTAATTTTGAAAAAAAAGACCCCAAAATTTTTTCAAAAACCCTAAAACCTAAGATTCAAAACATGAAATGCATGAAGAATGAAGGGAAAAGAGATCATACCAAGTGATTTGAAGCAAGGAAGGGCCGAAAATCATGTGGGTTAAAGGTTTTGAGTGAGAAAATTGAGTTTGGTTAGTGAACAGTCGCGGACAAATCGAGAGAGATCGAGAAGTGAGAACCGGATCGCGAATAGGGCTTATAAAGAATCCTCAGTAAATCTCGACAGATGAGGTATCGAGAGGTGTCGAGACATCTGTCGAGGAAGGTGTCGAGAAAAAGAACATCGACAGCTACAAGTGTCGAGGAGGTATCGAGGAATGAACACCAGAACCAAGAACAGAAGCTTGATCGATTGACTAGGTATCGAGAAGGTATCAAGAAGGTAGGAGATTTCTCGATCGATCCACCAGGTGTCGAGGAAGTGTCAAGATTGCGATAAGAAAAAGCTTGAAAAGCTCGACAGGTAGCTAGGTATCGAGGAGGTGTCAAGCTTGCTTTTGAAAACAGTTTTTCGAGAAGTGAAAAACACAGACATGAATGCAATCCAACATGTACCCAACCAATGATCCAATCAGCATATGAAGCTTTTAAAATCATCTCTCAACAAGAATTTAAGCATATGGATCCTCAAAAACACACTCACACACTAAACAAGTCTAACCAATTTTATTTTTCAAAAATAAGTCAAGACAGTTTAGTAAGCATACATTAGCACATGTAAAACACTTGTGATAACCAAATCACATTGTACCTACATATGTATCAAGAGTAGCAAAGAATATTGCGTGTTATGTATGAAAAACATCGCAAGATTGCATATGTGTATACATGTTATGACGATTTGAGATATGAGAAAATAACTTTAACTCACACACAATCATAACTGTTTGATGGGGACTATCACCTTTGAGGTACATCCTATAACTCCCACATCTCCTAGAAAACACGCTTGCAATCATATTTAAAGTATTTTAATCATTTTACTTTTTATTTTCTTTGCATATTTTCTTTTAAGCATATCATACATGGGCATATAAGAGAGAGAAAAGAAATACCCAACATGTTAAGCATAGACATTGCACTTTTGCTACCGAAGCATACGGATGTCTTTGAAACTGCACTTTTGCTATGCCGAAGCATACAGGTGTCTATGACACTGCACTTTTGCTATGTCGAATCATACCGGTGTCATATTATGATTGGCGAACAACAGTGGTGAGATGGTTATTTATGCATTTCTCTTAGGATTTTCTAGTCCTACCCGTCAAAAAGAGTGATATGAGTGTTAAGTTCAAGAGATAACTTAATCTTACTTATCACAAACAAGAGCCACAAAGCTCACTTGCTTAGTTGTGCATAGAGATGCTCATCTAAGCTACAAAAGATACAAAGTTTAGAAAACTTTGTTTCAATGGCCATCCAAGGTACACAAGTACCAAAGTACACAAAATACACACTGTTTTTGTATTTTTCAATTTTTCAATTTTTTTTTATATCAAAAATAAAATAAACAAAACTGAAAATAAACAAACAAAAACATGTTATCAAAGCAAAGCATAAAACTAGACTGACTCAAAAATAAATGTAAAACACACGAGTAATGCAATAAACAAAAACAAAAAGATAGAAGAAAGTGATTAAATCACTTAGAGTCCTTTTTCTTCCACACATTGGAAGAACCTTTCCTTTGATTGAACCCTTAAACCGACGGTGAGGGGGAAGAATTGAAACCGTTCAAGTTCAAAAGGAACATGAGGGCTTTCAGAAGATCTCCAAAAGGAGCAAGAGAGGATTGAATGTGATTTTGGCTTCCAGATGCTATCATGCCATTGCTCTGTTGAGTGACTAACCACTTATAGCAATTTGGTCGTGTATGATCGGCAGCTCCACAATGATGAAAAAGATGCTGCTTCTTCTGTTTTGGCTTTTGAGAGTTAGCCTTCTTAGCCCTAGGGTTTTTAATATCTTTCTTATCCTGTTTAGGGGGTGCTCCTAAGATAGATTTACCCTTGTGTAGGTTCTCACTAGCTAATTCAGTTTTAACATTAGTGTTTTCAATTTCAGTATTATTAGCAGGAGAAATGAAAACAGTAGCACTAGTAGAAGCAATATTAGAGGAAGAAAGACCATACCCTAAAGCTATTCGATCCGAAGCAGATTTTTGATTGCTGAGCATCTCATCAAGCTTTGCACTTGAAGTCCTCTCCAATTGAGCTCTGACTTGAAACAACTCCTCTTTAAGCTCCTTGGTCTTCTTAGCCAAGAAATTGTTCTCAAACCTCAGTGCACCAATTGTTTGATTAGCTTCATCAAACTTTGTGGAAAGCTCTTCACGATCTAGTTCCACATCACTGAGCTTCTTGGTGGCCAGCCTATACAGTTTCTCATGCTTCTCAGAGAGCTTGTATAGTTTCTCATAGGCTAAATGGATATCATCTTGATCATCCATCTTTTCACACTTAGAATCCACCAATTCTTCTTCTTCTTCCACTTTATCAACAATCCCTTCAGTAGGATTGATTGTGGTAGTTAAGGCATTTAAGATTCCGTCATCCTCATTATCGGAATCATCTTTAGACTCAGTGTCACTCAAGGTTGCAGCAAGTGCCTTACTCTTCCTAATGCTCTTGAGATATATGGGGCATTCATGCTTCATGTGACCAAATTCATGACATCCAAAGCACTTTGGTACTGCAGGAACAGTGTAATGACTGCCATCCCTTGCATCCTTCTTCCCTTTGTCTTGGCCCTTAGACTGAAAGGAACTGGATTGTCTGCGGTCCTTGTCGAAGCTCCTTCCATTAGCATTCTTCATAAACTTCTTGAACTGCCTGGTGATGTAGGACTTCATCTTGGAATCTTCATCATCGGAAGACACATCTGTGTCACTGCTTTTTGCCTTCAAGTCCATGCTCTTGCCTTTACCAATCTTGCCAATTCTGGTCAACCCTAGCTCATAGGTCTACAAGTTTCCAACCAGCTCAGTCAAAAGAATCTTATTAATATCCTTTAATTCTTCTATTGCCGAAATCTTGGCATGGAATCTCTCGGGTAGAGATCTGAGCACTTTCCTTACAATCTTGGGTTCAGGAATGGTTTTCCCAAGATTGAAAGCAGAGTTCACTATGTCCTTTACCTTGGCATAGAACTCATCAAACGACTCATCCTCCTCCATCTTAATCTTTTCAAAGCTTGTAGTGAGCCTCTGAAGTTTTGAGTCTTTGACAGCCTTTGTACCTTCATAGGTTGTCTGGAGGATGGTCCATGCTTCCTTTGCAGTTTCAGTAGAGGATATCTTCTTAAATTCCTCATTGGTGACTGTGCTAAATAAGGCATTCAACGCTCTGTTGTTGAAGTTTGCCACCTTGATCTTGGCTTCATCCTAATCGGCCGGCACTTCCTTTGGCTTGGTCCAGCAAATTTCTATAGCTTGCCACACCTTCTCATCTAAAGACTGCAAGAAAGCTCTCATGCGTACTTTCTAGTATGCATAGTTAGTGCCATCAAATAAAGGAGGTATGATTAATGACTGTCCTCTATTCATGACAAACAGGGGTAAATGGATCAACACAGCAAAGATTAAACATAATCAGAGTGTGCCTGCTCTGATACCACTTGATAGGCCACAAACTGAATGACCCCTTGTGATTAAACTAATTAATTAATTAGCCAAGTTATTAATTAATCAATTTAACATGCAAACGCGTGGTAGCACAAACAAATCACCAAATAACTAAATATGCAGTGAAAATTAAATGACACGGTGATTTATTTACGAATGAGGAAAACTTGATGGCAAAAACTCCACCGGGTGATTTTCAAGTCACTACTCCCGAAACTCCACTATTATCACAACAAGCAGTTACAAGTAAAGGAATCCCAAGTACCTTACCAACCTACAGTTGAACCCTTACCCCAATACTCAATTGGACTTGTTCTGTAGTGACAGTTCCCCCTTTTGATGCACAGCTCCCAAGTACGTGACTAACCAATGCACGGATCCCAGTATGCGACTTCAACACCAACTAAAAGAGAGGTTAGTTGCAAAGTTTTTCAGTTCATCCTACACGATGAAGATTAAGAAGATACTTGGTCACAAAACCCAAAGGTGCAAATACATAGCAACTTCTTTAGAAGAGATGAACTAGGGCAAGAACTTCGTCTCTGGTCACAAATTGCTTGAACAGAGTTTTCTCAATGCTTGTGCAACTTGTGTACAGTTTGACAGCCCTTAAAACAATCCTTTTATATGTCTAGGGTTAGGAGAAAAGAAGGCCCGAAGACACATTCACGAATCCCTAGAAATCATATCAGAATTCTGATTTTTATAAACCTCGACAGATAGGAGGTGTCGAGAAGCTGTCGAGATTACGGGCTTGAGACAGCTTTCTTAAGCTCGATAGATACAGCTGTCGAGCCTACTGTCGAGATTTAATGAATTTGCACTATCAGCTTGTTTTCTTGGACAGACTTGATGACTTCAACACTTGATCTTCAAACCTTGTTTCTTGAAGTATTAAAAACACCTAGAACTAACCAATTACAAGTAAAGTGCGTTTTGTCAAAGGATTAGCCAATTACATAAAAGAATGACATGTGTTCTTTAACAAGTGAAACACATATGTCCTAACAACTGTGGCCATCACCGTATATTTATGGAGGTGGAGGCTGGAGGTGTCATTTGCCATTTTTTTAACTTCTAAGAAATGATTAACCTTTCTCATACCTTTAGGTAGTTTAATAAAGTTCTTCCTTGGGTCCGTAGGCTTCAATACTCAACTTTTGGCAGCATGGAGTGGCTGAATAATTCTCTAGCAGCTTTGTTTAGGGTTTTTAAGTAGTCACTAACACTGACAAATGTTTGTTTGGTAGATGGCGAGAAGTTTAGCAAGGTATGTTGTAAGTGCATTGCAAGTCCCTTTGTCGTTATTGCTTCTTAATAAATCATTTTATGCATGTGAAGGATTTGAGAGTGATTGCTGGAAATAGATTAGAGAATATCTTTCATGGTTACTGACGTGAGGTTTGTCTTTCTTACCAATGAAGACTTTAGGACCTGATATGGTTCATCTAAAGGCACTTTAAGAAATTTATCTTCTCTTTCCTATCTTTCATTAATGCTAACAGCTAATACTTAATTTGAGGGGGAATATTTTATCTATGGGCTCCAGCATGGTTAAAATAGGTAACCTACATAAAATTGGTGAGAAAGTATTTGGGTCAAAACAAATCATATAGGTTCGAATTGAAGGATTGTAAGATTTTATAGACAATTATTGGGATTTAACTTGGACAATTTGCTGATGATACTTCGTAGGGATAAGTAAGAGAAGGACATTTCTCTCAGATGAACCTTACTATGTTTTAAAGCAATTTTGGGCTTAAAATTGAATTTTGCTGAGTGAACTGGTTTCAGTTGAGGAGGTGCAGGCTGTGGTAGAGCTAACACATGTAGTTGATTGTATGGTCGGTAAATTTATTGCTTTACATTTTCTTCTTAGGCTCTGCCTCTTGGTCTACATTATAAGTAAATTTCCATGAGATGTGTTATTGGAGAAGACAGAAAGAAGGTTGGTGGGATGGAAAGAAAATTGTACCTTTCTAAAGGAAATAATGAGTAATGTTTCCTGTCTACCATCCTATTATGTCAAAATTTACCATGCTTGTAACTTGTAAGTGTTACTAGAAGGCTTGAGAAATTACAAAGAGAAATTTTAAGAGGGCTTAGGAAATAAAGTACCTTTTTGAAAATTGGGAGACATTTTGTTCCCCATTTAGGAAAGCTTGGTGTTTTTAACAGCTTTATTGAAAATGGTTATGGAAAAAAAATGATATGAAGAGGGATCTTCTTTGTAGAATGGTGGTTGGGATTGAATACAAGGAGCGTATTGGGGATCTTATTGTAGTTGCTTTGATGATTTTTCTTCATTTTGGGATTTATTGGGTGGTAATGCTGGAGTGGGCAGTGGGTTTATTGGTATGTATGACAAATCATTTTTTAGTCGGCATGGAAGTAGCATTTTTTTGGATTGGTAAGTCTGTAAGTGGGATCCAGATCCAACAATCTAAATTGTGATTCTAATGGGATTTTTATTATCTAAGTTGATCCATAGGATCATAAAATTGTAGGATTTAAAGGTCTAACTAGGATCATCATAGTAAAAGCATAGTCCCTTCATATTTGACTAAAAGGATACTCTCATCCTCCTAGAAGGAATGTCCTATGCCATTTTTCATTCCATCCCAAAATATTTCTAAAAGTATACAGCTTCTTTCTGTTATCCCTCATTTTGAGTTAAAGCAAAGGTTCGCATTGTAGAATAATTAGAGCTAAATATTTACATGTCCAGTGCAGTTCCCTTTTGTAAAGTAGTGATTTATAACTATATTTTATGTTGGCTTTATTCCATGACAAAAAGTGTTGTATTTGCATTATTTTTGTTAAAAATTTAGACCCCTTAAAACACAACAATTGGATTAACCTAGTTAATTAGCCAAGTGATTAACTTAGTCAATATATGCAATTCTAGGTTATCACAAACACACAATCATATCAAGAATATGAAGCAGCGGAAATATAAAGAACACAAAGATATGATCACCCAGGAAAACCAAACCGGTAAAAAATCTGGGGAGAATTTGACCTAGCTATCCTCAAGGTAAACTTGAATCCATTATCTTGAAAGAATCAAAGTTCATACAAAAGGACTTACAAGCTCCCCGATTGACTTCCTAATGCTACCCACTAGTAGAACTTACTGACACGACCACGTGCAAGCTCCGAATCCACGGACTCCTTCATTCTTAGATTCTCCACCAGATACAAGCACCCACGCTTATTATTCTTTAAGCTCCAATGGCAGCAACTGAGTTAATCATCAAGATATTGAAATAATCTCTACCTTGAAAACCCTAAGTTTATGTGAAGGAAAGCTCCTTAATGATCTCACAAGAAATTCACACAAACTGCAAAATATGAGCAACAAAGACATAGAGAGGTTTGCGTACAAAACCCTAAAAACAAAAAGAGGCACAACAGGCACTCTAATCTCTTTCTCCAGAGTCTAAAAAACGTGGCTTAGGGTTTCCTTTATATAGTGGGAGAAATAGATCTGAAAACCTAATCCTTAATGGGTTTAGGCTGAGTTGGAAAATTCTGCAGAAAAAAGTTCTACCCGAGATTCGATCGATCGAGTCTAATTTTCGATCAATCGAGCCAGGCCGAAAGTTATTAATACTTCTACAGCCACTCGATTCCAACTTTACATAAAACGCCCACACATTGAGCAAGTCTAAACAAGACTAACAACCTGTTTTGATCATGGTTTGCCAACAATACACATTAGAGTTCTAAATACATAAAATTCTAAGTCTTTAGAACCTAACAAACTCTCCCTTTGGCAATCCGTGACAAAACACAAATTAAAAACTCAAAGTTTACAAATAAAAGCCCTTTAAAAAATAATGCTCATAACACAAATTCAATCCTAACTACTATCCATCAGTTGCAAGTGTAGACAACAGCTCAATTGAATCAACCTGTATATTCTTGAAACACTAAACAAAACGCATAAATGCATGTGTGACAGAAAAATAATAAATCAACAAATAAATTCTTGACTTCACAAAACACAAAACAAAGACATGTATCATGAATAACTCATAAATATAAATCAATGAGCAGTGAACAAGAAACGGAAATAAAAACATAAGTAAACTAACTCTCCCCCTAAGTTAGATACAACAAAAAGTTTTTATTTATACTCTCCCCTTTCAAAAATAATTTCAACTCCCCTTAAACAAGACAAACATGATTCCCATAAATCAATAATTTCTCCCCCTTTTTGTCGCGTATTGACAAAGACAACTCATACAAAGAGTAAACAGTCACCATACGTAATAAAGGATAAGATAAAGTAGAGAATTAAGGGGACACAAACCACTTTAACTCTATAGAAAATATAGACAACTCCCCCTGTTAGGTTCTAAAGATTTAGCAATTTATGTATTTAGAACTCTAATGTGTAATGTTGGCAAACCATGATCAAAACAGGTTGTTTAGTCTTGTTTAGGCTTGCTCAAAGTTGTGTCTTTCGTGTAAAGTTGGAATCGAGAGGTTGCAGATGCATTGGCGCATTTCGGCCAAGCTCGATCAATCGAAAGAAAGACTCGATCGATCGAATCTTGGGCAGAATCTTTTTTCTGCAGAATTTCCAACTCAGCCTAAGCCCATTAAAGATTAGGATTTTAGATCTAATTCTCCTAGTATATAAAGAAAACCCTAGCCACGTTTTTGGGGGCAGTCCTTGTTGCTCATATTGCTATTTTGTGTAAATCTCTTGTGAGATCTAGAGGAGCTTTACTTTACACAAAGCTTAGGATTTTCAAGGTAGATATTACTTCAACATCTTCATGATCAACTCAGTTGCTACCATTGGAGCTTAAAGAATAACAAGCGTGAGTGCTTGTATCTGGTGGAGAATCCAAGAAAGAAGGAGTTCGTGGATTTGAAGCTTGCACGTGGTCATGTCAGTAAGTTTTACTGGTGGGTAGCATTAGGAAATCAAGCGGGGAGCTTGTAAGTCCTTTTGTATGAATTTCGATTCTTTCGCATAGTGGATTCAGTTTACCTTGAGGATAGCTAGGTTAAATCCTCCCCAGGTTTTTTACCGGTTTGGTTTTCCTGGGTAATCATATCTTTGTGTTCTTTATATTTTCGCTGCTTTATATTCTTGATATGACTGTGTATTGTGATAACCTAGATTTGCATAATTTGACTAAGTTAATCACTTGGCTAATTAATTAGGTTAATCTGGTTGGTTTAAGGGGTCTAAATTTCTATCAAGTGGTATCAGAGCGGGTAGCTCTTTTGTTGTAGATCTTTTGATCTAAGAGCTGATCCTTGACCCCTGTTATCATGGATAATTTGAAGTGTCTTTCTGCAAATGTTTGTGATGCTTTGAATAAAAAGGACACTATTGTTTCTGTTGATTTTTTTGATGCTTTTGAAACTCTTCATAAGGAATTATCTAAATCTTTGAAAATTTCTAAGAAATTCAAGGAAGAGTTAAAATTGGCTAATCTTGAAAAAGAGGATTTGATTGTTACATTGGATGAATCTAATAAAAAGAATGAATTTTTGAGAAATCAAATTTCCTCTCAAGATGAGAAGATGAAAAGCTTGGAACAAGAGTTAGTTGAATCTAAAGCTAAAATTGAAAATTTGACTAGTACCAAGCCTGCTGATGATAACAGAAGTGTTTTTGTTTCTTTTAAGCCTAAAACTGAGAAAGTTTATATCCCTCATTTCAAGAGGAATAATAAAGAAAAGGCTTATTTTGCTAGGTTAGACAAATGTAAAAATTCTGATGTAGACGCTGAAGTTTCTAAACCTATGTCTAAACCTACTGTTAGAGAGCATAATAAATCTGTTTTTGTGCCTGCCTGTCACCTTTGTGGTGTTGTTGGTCATATTAGATCAAATTGTTCTTTGTTGAGGCAAAAACCAAAACCTGAGGCTAGATTTGCTGTTAGGAATACTGATGTTCCTAAATTCGTTTTTGTTTGCCACTTTTGTGGTGTCCATGGTCACATTCGTCCTAATTGTGATAAATTGAAATTTAAGCATTCTGTGTGTCAATCTAGGATATGTGATGATATTTCTCCTGCCTTAAGTCCAAATAAATTGTTTCATATGCTGTTGAAAAGTTTAAGCTTGTTGGCTTGTGAAAGGAATTTGCAGGATTTCAGTCTCTCTCTGAAGATTGGTGTAATCCCTCAAATACACTTTGCTTCACATGAATTTTCACCTACAAAGCCGAAGACTCATGCTAGATGGGTGAGAAAAGACTCTCCAAGGTGAGTGTTGCTAACTTGTCCCTAATTTAATTCTTTCAATTAATTGTGGACATGTTTTGTTTCTATTTTTGGTTGTTTTTGAAAAATTTTCAAAAAGAAAAATATATTTTATTTTGAGTCTTTGTTTTATTTTTCTTGAGGATTACATGAGTTATGATATCTCTCTCTTGATTTAGAACATGCTTGACATTGTGGAGAAACTTGAATAGTGTGTGTTATATAAGTACTAAGCTATTTATGATTTTTTATGAGTATGTACTAGTTTGTACATGTACTTATGGGTTAATTAAGAAATTGATATTTCTTGTTTGTGGACCCTCTATAGCTTAGTTTAGCACTATCATGCATAGTTTTGCATTGTTCATCTAGCACAATGTGTGCCTTTTGTTTTTGGTCATAAATTTTTTCTAAACCAAAAAGATTTTTGTGTTTTGAATTACATATCATGGATTTTGATAGGCCACAATCTGAATGACCCCTTTGTGATAAACCCTAATTAATTAATTAATTAGCCAAGTTGTTTAATTAATCAATTTAGCATGCAATTGCGTGGAAGCACAAACAAATCACCGAATACTAAATATGCAGCGGAAAATAAATAACACGGTGATTTGTTTACGAATGGGGAAAACCCTAATGGCAAAAACCCCACCGGGTGATTTTCAGGTCACCACTCCCGAAACTCCACTATTATCAAATCAAGCGGTTACAAGTAAAGGAATCCCAAGTACCTTACCAACCTACAGTTGAACCCTTACCCCAATACCCAATTGGACTTGATCTGTAGCGACAGTTCCCCCTTTTGATGCACGGCTCCCAAGTACGTGACTAACCAATGCGCAGATCCCAGTACGCGACTTCAGAACACCAACTTGAGGAAGAATGGCTGGCTGCAAAGTTCTTCAGTTCATCCACGTGATGAATAGCAGGAAGATGCTTGGTTACAAAACCCTATGGTGCAAAGACACAGCAACTTCTTGATGGAAGATGAACTAGGTCAAGAACTTTGTCTGTTGAGCACAATTTGCATAAACAGAGATTGCTCAATGATAATGCAACTTGTCTCTACCAAAACGGCTCTTAAAATAATCCTTTTATATGTTTAGGGTTAGAAGAAAAGAAAGCCCAAAAACATATTCACGGATCCCAAGAAAATCAGATTGGAATTCTGACTTTTTAATTCTCGACAGATAGCAGGTGTCGAGGTAGCTATCGAGAGGTGTCGAGCTTTAAAAATTCTGCAGTTCAACTTGCTTTCTCTTGGACAGACTTGATGACTTCAACACTTGACCTTGAAACATTGTTTCTTAAAGTATTAAAAACACCTAGATCTACCCAATTACAAGTAGAGTGCATTTTGTCAAAGGATTAGCCAATTTACATAAATAAGTAAGACATATGTTCTTAGCATGTGAAACACATATGTCCTAACAATCTCCCCATTTGGCAATCCGTGACAAAATCACAACAAACAAATAAGCATATGAGAGAAGTCATAAATCACTCAACTCATATTCACTTGTTGAATACAATAAAATCTATCCTAACACAAACTCTTGAAAAACTTTGCAAGAAGAGAGCTTATGATAAGTAGACTTTGACAACCTGTATTTCTGAAACACTTTAAACAAAACTCATCAAGGCATCTTGTGTGAAACAGAAATAAATAGATTGCATACAAGAAAAGAACATGTGTATAAAGATAGAAAAGAAACAACACATGAAGAGAGAGGTGAAAGAAACATACATCAACATATATAAGAGAGAAAATAAGTACAATGTATGTAAGAATGGTCAAAGGACCTCATATACAAGAACAATGCATCTATAAAGAATAGAAAAGAAAAGATACATCAATCCTTACTACATCCCTCAAAAATATCAACACTCCCCCTATCAAAAATGTCCTATACTAACTCTCCCCCTAAGATGACTACTCTCATAACCCAAAACTACTCCCCCTTTTTGTCACGAGTGACAAAGGGTAGAGTGTCATGTAGACATCTCATCGGCAGAGCTAGCATCTCCATCATCATCATCATCATCATCATCATCCTCATCCTCAGAATCTGAAGCTGCTAGAGTAGGTGGTGAAGGAGTAGCCTCTGGAGCAAAACCACCCATGGTCGCCTGCCGTCGTGCAATACGACCTACACGAACATTCACTTGATACAACTCAGCAGAGAGTGTATCAAGACGAGTGTCCATGCGCTGCAGCTGCGCCATGATATCACCAAGGGATACATCGCTCGAAGAGGAAGAAGGAGCAGATGTAGATGGAGCTGATCTGGATGGTGCTAAACGGGAGGGAGGAGTGGCACCAGGCTGTCTCGACCTGAACTGCGCCTCACTACGTTTTACGGTAGCGGCATCTATGGCAGATATGTGTGTGAAGTGGTCGGACACAGGGAAGGGAACAGAAAAATGGCGTAGAATCCGCGTGATAGCAGAAGGAAAGATGAGCTTATCACGGGACGCTGAATCAAGATAAACCTCTAAGATAGACCGGATGAAGTGAGAAGGGAAGTCTATGGTCAAGTGCTCAAGAAGAGAGAGCAAAAATCGAGCACGAGGCTCTGTGATAGAGTTATAGTGAGACAAAGGATGAAGAACAAAAGTCATCACCATGTTCATGAATCTAGGACCTTTAGCAAAAGGCCTACATGATGTGAACTGATGCTCACCCCAATCAGCAGGGCGCTCACAAAAAGCAGAAATGAGCTCTTCTTTGGACACAGTCCTCAGACGCTCACAAGAGGGGTAATCTGGAAACTCTATCCTAGGTACCCTAAGCACATCCGCAACAAGTTGCGGTGTGACAGGAATGCGCATACCTCGAACGCGAGTAGAAAAATGAGGTACTGAAAGATCAATCCCGTGGATGTTGGAGTAGAACTCCTGTATCAGCACGAGAGGGCAAGTGACCGGGATGTCACACAGTGACCCCCATCCCCTACTGTGAATGACAGAGGGAAGGTCAGTGTCGGCGAAGTCCGCCAGAATGACTTGGCGTTCCGAATGAACACCTCGTCTAGAAAAGTTCTCAAAAAATGCCTTTTGGGCATCTCTATCACGGAACAGAACATCATAAGTAGCAGAATCAGAAGATGAATGTGCTCTAGGACGCATAGGATTCCGAGCAGGAGTGGATTTACGTTTGGGTGCCATAGACACTACTAACGTAAAAGAATGAGAATGAGATAGAGAGAGAGACAAACAGAAAAGTCCCAAATCAGTTCAAATATGACAGATATATGAACAAAGAGTACGTATGCATGGGAATGCATGAACATGTGACATGCAAAACAGAAATATCAACATGGGCTCAGCCCAATCCAATCCTAGTCAGCATATAAACAAAGTACTCATATCTAAATGTATGAAAATATCATTATAATGCACATGAAATGCAATGTATGACATTTTGAAATCATTTAAGTCCAAACCCAACCCAAAATTTCAATAAAAACTCAACAATTTTGAAAAAACCCAAATTTTTATGAAAAATCCCAAAAACTAGGTTTTCAAAACATGAAATGCATGAAAAAGGAAGAGAGAAGAGATCTTACCAAGTGATTTGAGCAAGAATTGAACAAGATCCAAGAGGGTTGGAGGATTTGAGTGAAAGGAAAGTGAAAGGGAGATGAACAGCCACGGAGAGATCGAGAGAAATCGAGTGAGAAAAGGAAAAATTGCGACAGATCCTTAAATAGGCACCTCAGTAAATCTCGACAGCTGAGGTGTCGAGAGGTATCGAGGAAGCTGTCGAGGAAGGTATCGAGGAAAAAGCCTTCGACAGATGAAGGTATCGAGAGGTATCGAGAAGCAAGGAGAATTTCAGATACGCAAAGCTCGATCGATCGCGAAGGTGTCGAGAAGGAATCGAGAAGACAGGAGAAATCTCGATCGATCCACAAGGTATCGAGACAGGTGTTGAGAAAGAAGACACAAACAGCACAAGTGAATCTCGATCGATCCACAAGGTGTCGAGAATCTATCGAGAGGACAGAGGAAATCTCGATCGATCCACCAGGTGTCGAGTTAAGTGTCGAGATTGCGATAAGAAAAGCTTGAGAAGCTCGACAGATAACCAGGTATCGAGGAGGTGTCGAGGAAGGTGTCGAGCCCACATAAAAATGCAGTTTTTCGAGAAGTGAAAAACACAGACATGAATGCAATCCAACACACATCTCTACCAAAGATCCACTCAACATATAGACCTCTCAAAACATCTCTCAACAAGAAATTAAGCACAAAGATCATGCAAAACACACACACACACTAAACAAGTCTAACCAATTTTATATTTCAAAAACAAGTCAAGACAATTTAGTGAGCATACATTAGCACATGTAAAACACTTGTGATGGCCAAATCACATTGTACCTGCACATGTATCAAAAGTAGCAAAGAATATTGCGTGTTGTGTGTGAAAAACATCGCAAGATTGCATATGTGTATAGATGTTATGACGATCTGAGATATGAGTAAATAACTTTTAACTCACACACAATCATAACTGTTTGATGGGGACTATCACCTTCAAGGTACATCCTATGACTCCCACATCTCCTAGAAAACACACTTGCAATCATGTTTAAAGCATTTTTAATCTTTTTGTTTTATATTTTCTTTGCAAATTTTCTTTTAAGCATATCATGCATGGGCATAGAAAAAGAGAAAAGAAATACCCAACATGTTAAGCATAGACATCGCATTTTTGCTATGCCGAAGCATACGAATGTCTTTGACACTGCACTTTTGCTATGCCGAAGCATACAGGTGTCTATGACACTGTACTTTTGCTATGCCGAAGCATACATGGTGTCATATTATGATTGGCGGGCAACAGTGGTGAGATGGTCATTAATGCATTTCTCTTAGGATTTTCTAGTCCTACCCGTCAAAAAGAGTGATATGAGTGTTAAGTTTTAAGAGATAACCTAATCTTACTCATCACAAACAAGAGCCACAAAGCTCACTTGCTTAGTTGTGCATAGAAATGCTCATCTAAGCTATAAGTGATACAAAGTTTAGAAAACTTTGTTTCATTGGCCATCCAAGGTACACAAGTACCAAAGTACACAAAACACACACTGTTTTTGTATTTTTCTGATTTTTCAATTTTTTTTTTATTTTTATATTAAAAAAAAAATGAACAAAACTGAAAATAAAACAAACAAAAACATGTTAAACAAAGCAAAGCAAAAACTAGACTGACTCAGCAGAAAAGTAAAACACACAAGCAATGCAACAAACAGAAGAAAAACAAGACGGGAGAAGAAAGTGATGAAATCACTTGGAGTCCTTTTTCTTCCACTCCTTGGAAGAACCTTTCCTTTGATAGAATCCTTGAACAGGCGGTGAGGGGGAAGAATTTAGACCGTTCAAGTTCGAAAGGAACATGAGGGCTTTCAGAAGATCTCCAAGAGGAGCAACAGAGGATTGAAGCTGATTTTGGCTTCCAGATGCAATCATGCCATTGCTTTGTTGAGTGGCTAACCACTTATAGCAATTTGGTCGAGTGTGACCGGCAGCTCCACAATAATGACAGAGATGCTGCTTCTTTTGTTTAGGCTTATGAGAGTTAGCCTTCTTAGCCCTATGGTTCTTAGCATCTTTCTTATCTTGCTTAGGGGGTGCTCCTAAGATAGATTTTCCCTTGTCTAAGTTCTCACTAGCTAATTCAGTTTTAACATTAGTATTCTCAATTTCAATGTTATTAGCAGCAGGAACAAAAACAGTATTGCTGGTAGAAGCAGTATTAGAGAAAGAAAGACCATACCCCAAACCAGTTCGATCCGAAGCAGATTTCTGATTGCTAAGCATCTCATCAAGCTTTGCACTTGAAGTCCTCTCCAGTTGAGCTCTGACTTGAAACAGCTCCGCTTCAAGCTTCTTGGTCTTCTCAGCCAAAAAGTTGTTCTCAAATATCAGTGCTCCAATAGTTTGATTCGCCTCATCAAACTTTGTGGACAGCTCTTCACGATCGAGTTCCACCTCACTGAGCTTCTTGGTGGCCAGCCTATATAATTTCTCATGCTTTTCAGAGAGCTTGTAAAGCTTCTCATAGGCTGAATGGATATCATCTTGATCATCCATCTTCTCAAATTTGGACTCCACTAGTTCTTCTTCTTCATCCACTTCTTCAACAATCCCTTCAGTAGGATTGACTGTGGCAGTGAAGGCATTTAAGATTCCGTCATCCTCATTGTCAGAATCATCTTCAGGCTCAGTGTCACTTAAGGTTGCAGCAAGTGCCTTACTCTTCCCAATGCTCTTGAGATATGTCGGGCATTCATGCTTCATGTGACCGAAACCATGACATCCAAAGCACTTTGGTCCTGCAGGAACAGTGTACTGACCGCTATCCTTAGCATCCTTCTTCCCTTTGTCTTGGCTTTTAAACTGGGAAGAACTGAACTGCCTACGGTCCTTGTCGAAGCTCCTTCCATTGGCATTCTTCATGAACTTCTTGAACTGCCGAGTAATGTAGGACTTCATCTTAGAATCTTCATCATCGGAAGACTCATCTGTATCACTGCTCTTCGCCTTCAAGGCCATGCTTTTGCCTTTATTGGACTTGCCAATCCTGGATAACCCTATCTCATAGGTCTGCAAGTTTCCAACCAGCTCAGTCAAAGGAATCTTGTCTATATCCTTTGATTCCTCAATTGCCGTAATCTTGGCATGAAATCTCTCAGGTAGAGATATGAGCACCTTCCTTACAATCTTGGGTTCAGGGATGGTTTCCCCAAGATTGAAGGCTGAGTTCACTATGTCTTTGAGCTTGGCATAGAACTCATCAAACGACTCATCCTCCTCCATCTTTATTTCTTCAAAGCTTGTGGTGAGCCTTTGAAGCTTTGAGTCTTTGACAGCCTTTGTGCCTTCATAGGTTGTCTGGAGGATGGTCCAAGCCTCCTTAGCAGTTTCAGTTGAGGATATCTTCTTGAACTCCTCATTGGTGACTGCGCTAAAAAGGGCATTCAGCGCTCTGCTGTTGAAGTTGGCCGCCTTGATCTTAGCATCATCCCAATCGGCTGGTTCTTCTTTTGGCTTAGTCCAGCCAATCTCTACAGCTTGCCACACCTTCTCATCTAAAGACTGCAAGAAAGCTCTCATGCGTACTTTCCAGTATGCATAGTTAGTGCCATCAAATAAAGGAGGTATGATTAAGGATTGTCCTCTATCCATGACAAACAGGGGTCAATGGATCAACACAGCTAAGATTAAACCCTAATCAGAGTGTGCCCGCTCTGATACCACTTGATAGGCCACAATCTGAATGACCCCTTGTGATAAATCCTAATTAATTAATTAATTAGCCAAGTTGTTAATTAATCAATTAAGCATGCAATTGCGTGGAAGCACAAACAAATCACCAATCAACTAAATATGCAGCGGAAAATAAATAACACGGTGATTTGTTTACGAATGGGGAAAACCCTAATGGCAAAAACCCCACCAGGTGATTTTCAGGTCACCACTCCCGAAACTCCACTATTATCAAATCAAGCGGTTACAAGAAAGGAATCCCAAGTACCTTACCAACCTACAGTTGAACCCTTACCCCAATACCCAATTGGACTTGATCTGTAGCGACAGTTCCCCCTTTTGATGCACGGCTTCCAAGTACGTGACTAACCAATGCGCGAATCCCAGTACGCGACTTCAGAATACCAACTTGAGGAAGAATGGTTGGCTGCAAAGTTCTTCAGTTCATCCACGTGATGAATAGCAGGAAGATGCTTGGTTACAAAACCCTACGGTGCAAAGACACAGCAACTTCTTGATGGAAGATGAACTAGGTCAAGAACTTTGTCTGTTGAGCACAATTTGCATAAACATAGATTGCTCAATGATAATACAACTTGTGTCTACCAAAACGGCTCTTAAAATAATCCTTTTATATGTTTAGGGTTAGAAGAAAAGAAGTCCCAAAAACATATTCACGGATCCCAAGAAAATCAGATTTGGAATTTTGACTTTTTAAATCTCGACAGATAGCAGGTGTCGAGGTAGCTATCGAGAGGTGTCGAGCTTTAAAAATTCTGCAGTTCAACTTGCTTTCTCTTGGACAGACTTGATGACTTCAACACTTGACCTTGAAACATTGTTTCTTAAAGTATTAAAAACACCTAGATCTACCCAATTACAAGTAGAGTGCATTTTGTCAAAGGATTAGCCAATTTACATAAATAAGTAAGACATATGTTCTTAGCATGTGAAACACATATGTCCTAACAGATTTGAAATCAAGGTTGGCCACCTTATCTTTACATAACATGTTTATGTACCTCGTTTAGTTTTGATGAGCTTATTTATTGCACTGGACTAGTTGAAGCTTTGTAGTACATGTTGTGTGGGAAAGATGTTTATGGTGTTTATCACTTTGTCTTAATCTTGAAGTCACATGTTATTTGACTGTCAGACTTGATCCTTTTGAGAAAGGCATAAATAACCATCTCACTACTATTCACTAGCCAATTATGAACACCTTAGTGCATATCATAAGATTTTGTGCTCGAGAAAGTGTAGCACATGCACAAAAAGAACATAAGGTGTAGCCTCGGTTAATTGTTTAATAATGAAAACTAGTGTGTACTATTAGGCTTGATGCCAAATCACATAATTAAAATTGGTGTGTATATTATGAGGCAAAATTTAAGAAACTTACATGATTGCAAGCTTATGATCTAGGAGATGTGGGAGTTATATGATGTAACTCTTTAGGTGATAGTCTCTTTTAAATTCAATGTGATGAATTTTGTAGACTTTGTGTTTGGATTCTATTCACATATCACCTCACATGTATCTCAAGCTTTTGCTAGCTGCACACACTACACAAGTTACTTTTTGCTAAACTTGGAACATTTTATTGTGTGTGATCTTGTTGTGGCCATCCAAGATTAAATATTCTTTGATCTTAATGCAAAATATGTTTAATATTTGAGAAATTAGAAATTCTAGAACTTGTAATTGATCCGAATTGGGGATTTTGTTCAAATTGGGTTTAATTGATGCAATTGGCTTGTTGAACTGATGTAATTGATCATTATATTATGTATTCTAGCTTGTGTGATGATCAATTAGTCAAATTTTTCCAAAATCTTAACAAGTAGTTTTCAATTTTGGGGTTTTTATTAGAAACTTTGTGCTCAAGCCAATTTTGTGAATTTAAACTTATATTGAACTTAGTTTCACTGCATTAGAGCATGCATCATGACATATTTTTTCATGCATCATTTATGTTTAGGATTCACATGCATTACATTGTTTTTGTATACATCTTGCAGCTTTGTAGTCATATCTCTCACTGTTTTCACACATAACATGCATACACTTTGCTACTTTGGGTACTCAACTTGAACAAACAATTGATTGATTAATTTTTGAGCTATATACTTTCTAGTATATGCCTTTTTTGTGTGAACTGTAAAAAATATTTTTTTAAGAGATATGATGGATAATCAATGTGCAAATATTTTCTCTACTCATGCAACTATTTATGGGTCACATAGCGTCATGTTTGCATTTTATAGAAAGAGAGAATATTTTTTCTTCATGTGTATCCTCAACTTAGTTTTTTTTTTAAAACTTGGTTTGTGTCTTTTTATTTTCCCCACCTCCTAAAGTTTCCCCAAAACTGGTTTTTCCCAAAACTTGTTTTGTTTTTCCTATTTTTTTTAGGGGGAGAAATTTTTTTTTAACCTTTGTTGTTCCTAGGGGGAGTTGTCTCTATTTTCTATAGAGTTGTATTGTTTTGTGTTCCCTTGATTCTCTTATCCTTTATTGCATATGTTTACTCTTTATTGAGTTGTCTTTGTCAATACGTGACAAAAAAGGGGAGATTTATTTGAAATGTGGGAATATGTGTGGAAAATACAAGAATGTTATGTTTAGGGGGTGTTAACATTGTTTTTGATGTATCTAACTTAGGGGGAGAGTTAGTTTACATATCTGTTGAATTTGTGTTTTTCTGTCACATATGCGTTTATGCGTTTGTTCAGTATTTCAAGAATATACAGGTTGATTCAATTGAACTGCTGTCTACACTTGCAACTGATGGATAGTAGTTAGGATTGAATTTGTGTTATGAGCATTATTTTAGTAAAGGGCTTTTATTTGTAAAGTTTGAGCTTTTTATTTGTGTTTTGTCACGGATTGTCAAAGGGGGAGTTTGTTAGGTTCTAAAGATTTTGCAATTTATGTATTTAGAACTCTAATGTGTAATGTTGGCAAACCATGATCAAAACAGGTTGTTTAGTCTTGTTTAGGCTTGCTCAAAGTTGTATCTGTCATGTAAAATTGGAATCTAGAGGCTGCAAATGCATTGGTGCATTTCGGCCTAGCTCGATCGATCGAAAGAAAGACTCAATTGATCGAATCTCGGGCAGAATCGTTTTTTGCAGAATTTCCAACTCAGCCCAAGCCCATTAAGGATTAGGGTTTCAGATCTAATTCTCCTAGTATATAAAGAAAACCTTAGCCACATTTTTGGGGGCAATCTTTGTTGCTCATATTGCTGTTTTGTGTAAATGTCTTGTGAGATCTAGAGGAGCTTTCTTTTACACAAAACTTAGGATTTTCAAGGTCAAGATAACTTCAACATCTTGATGATCAACTCAATTGCTGCTATTGGAGCTTAAAGAATAACAAGCATGGGTGCTTGTATCTGGTGGAGAATCCAAGAAAGAAGGAGTCCGTGGATTCGGAGCTTACACGTGGTCGTGTCATTAAGTTCTACTGGTGGGTAGCATTAGGAAGTCAAGCGGGGAGCTTGTAAGTCCTTTTGTATGAACTTCGATTCTTTCGCATAGTGGATTCAGTTTACCTTAAGGATAGCTAGGTTAAATCCTTCCCAGATTTTTTTACCAGTTTGGTTTTCTTGGGTAATTATATCTTTGTGTTCTTTATGTTTCCGCTGGTTTATATTCTTGATATGATTGTGTGATTGTGATAACCTAGATTTGCATAATTTGACTAAGTTAGCCTAGATTAACCTAACTAGGTTAATCTGATTGGTTTAAGGGGTCTAAATTTCTATCACCCCCTATGAACAACAAAGGTTAAAAAAAATCTCCCCCTATAAAAATAGGGAAAACAAAACAAGTTTTTGGAAAAAAAAAAAGTTTTAGGGAAACTTTAGGAGGTGGGGAAAATAAAAACACACAAACCAAAGTTAAAAACTAAGGTGAGGATACACATGAAAAAAAATATTCTCTGTTTCATTAAAATGCAAACATGGCACTATGTGATCCATAAACAGTTGCATGACTAGAGAAAATATTTGCACATTAATTATCCATCATATCTCTTAAAAAAATATTTTTTGTAGTTCACACATAAAAAATGGCATATATTAGAAAGTACATAACTTAAAAATTAATCAATCAATTTTTAAATCAAGTTGAGTACCCAATTTAGCAAAGTGTATGCATGCTATGTGTGAAAACAATGAGAGATATGACTGCAAAACAGGTCATCTATGTCTCCCCCTTTTTGTCACGTATTGACAAAGACAACTCATACAAAGTGTAAACAGTCAACATACGCAATAAAGGATAAGAGAAAATAGAGAATTAAGGGGACACCAAACAATTCAACTCTATAGAAAATATAGATAACTCCCCCTATGAAGAGCAAATGGTAAAAACAAGCTTCTCCCCCTATAAAAATAGGAAAAACAAAACAAGTTTTGGGGAAAAATTATGAGGGAGGGGGGTTAAATAAAAAGAAACAAACCAAGTTTTAAAAAAAAACTAAGTTGAGGATACACATGAAGAAAAATATTATCTCTTTTAATAAATGCAAACATGACACTATGTGACCCATAAACAGTTGCATGAGTAGAGAAAATATTTGCACATTGATTATCCATCATATCTCTTAAGAAAAAAATATTTTCTGCAGTTCACATATAAAAAATAGCATATACTAGAATGTACAAAACTCAAAAATTAATCAATCAATTTTTAAATCAAGTTGAGTACCCAATTTAGCAAAGTGTATGCATGCTATGTGTGAAAATAATGAGAGATATGACTGCAAAACTGCAAGATGGATACAGAAATCAATGCAATGCATGTGAATCCTAAACACAAATTAAGTTCAATATAAGTTAAATTAACAAAATTTACTTGAGCATAGAGTTTCTAATAAAACTCCAAAAATTTAAAACCACTTGTTAAGTATTTAGGAAAAATTTGACCAATTGATCATCACAGAAGCTAGAATACATAATATAATAATCAATTACATCAATTCAACAAGCCAATTGCATTAATTGAACCCAATTTGAACAAAATCCCCAATTCGGGTACATTCAAGCTCTAGATTTTCCAATTTTTCAAACTTTAAACACATTTTGCATTAAGATTTAGGAACTTTTAATCTTGGATATCCACAACAAGATCACACACAATAAAATGTACCAAGTTTAGCAAAGAGTAACTTGTGTAGTGTGTGCAACTAGCAAAAGCTTGAGATACATGTGAGGTGATATGTGAATACAATTAATCACAAAGTCTACAAAATTCATCACATAGAATTTAAAAGATACTATCACCTAAAGTGTTACAACATATAACTCTCACATCTTCTAGAACATGAAAGCTCGAAAACGTGTTGAAAACACAAGAGCTATTTAGACCCCCAATTAAAATTACGGCTCAATAGATTTTACACAACTTTAATACAAAGTGCGGAATAGTGTAAAAGTGAGCAGATGAACAAGTAAGCTACTCTAATCCATAAACTAAGCAACACAGCAGTATAATGGAATTAAACAAGAGTAGGGAAGAAGGATGTAAACACAGAAAACACCAAGACGTGTTCTCGAAGAGGAAACCGAAGAACTCGGCGAAAAACCTCTCCGCCGCCCTCCAAGCGAAAATCGATCCACTAGAAAATCAGTTGGGATACATGGGTTAGCAAGAGACCCTCCAAGCCTAATCTACCCGCTGTACCTAAGCCCTCCAAGCTCCTACTCCAACAAGGCTTCTCGGAACCGTGTCTTGTCTTAGTTCTCTGGATCCCGCAACAAGCTCCATGTTGCATCTGCCATTCCAGGCTTCTTCCAATGCTTCCCAGCAGCACCAAAACGTCACTCAACACTCTCAAAAGGTGTGGTAAGTGTTTGGGCTATCAACCTCTCAATGGTGTGAAAATGGAGAGGGAAGGGTTGAGGAGATACCACAAGCAAGTGTATAGAGAAAGGTAGGGATGACAATCTCTAATTGCAAATGTGTTTGGCTAGGGTTTTTCTCTCTGAAGCATTCCTCAACATTTGTGGGTAATGGGGTTTTATATAGGATAGGTGCAAAATGTGTGAGTCAGTCAGTACAGGCTGGCAGAACCGCATGTCTCGCGGGTGTCTCGCGGGAAGGCCTTACCCGCGAGATACTCACCAGAGACAGCTGTCTCCACCTGGCCTGACTCTTCGCATTCCAGCACGTGCAGGGCACATACTTCACTTCGCGGGAAGCTTAGTCGCGACATACCCGCGAGATTCCATCAGCTTCCAAATTGCTTGAGTCTTCACACACTCTCTATCACACACCCCTTACATCAATTCCCACAACAAATACAAGGTATAAACAATTGATAGTAATTACAATCAAATTTGGCACGAAATAAAAGCCAACAAAACACATAGTTGTAAATCACAACTTTACAATCTCCCCCTTTGGCTATTCCGTGACAAAACCCTAAAAACAAACTCTAGACTTAAACGTGAGTTTGGGAACACAGGCAAAACTCACTCACACCTAATTCTAGATTCTGATAAGCTCTTGAAACATATGAACAAGTAACTCCTGAAACACAACAACAAAACATTATCATTGTATGCAGAAAACTTGAAAAGCATATGGAGCAATAAGCGCATGATCAAGCAGAAAGAAATAGAAACACTAGATCATGGCAAGATCAAACAAGTAATCACTATATACAAGCAATTACTATGCTCATTCGCACAAGGAATGAACATCCGGATATGCAAGATGATAAACTCAAATGAAGAGTACCATTTGCAAATCCAACACTCAACCAATGCAAAATACTAGAAGAATTTGCATCTAGGAACAATCCTACTAGGGCACAAGAGTGTTCATCACTCAACCAATGCATAGAACGTATATGCATCTAGGAACAATCCTACGCGGGCACAAGAGTGATGTACTGAAGTAAATGTATGACATTAAACTTCAATAGCACAAGCAAAAAAGGCTGCATAAGCAAAGATTTGCAAATACATGGCACAAATCATAAAAGCCTACAAAAGATGCAATGAAACAAAACAACCCTTAAAGCTTACAAAAGCAACATGGGTACATGCATAATATGCTACAAAGCATAGAGAATATCACAAAAGAAACATCTGAGATAATACTTAAATAAAGCAAAGTATCAAAGCTTTAAACCAACAGCAGTAAAACAGTTATAAAAACTAAAAAGTACTGAATAAAAACCGTCTGAAAAACCAATAACCAATGTTACTAAGTTGCTAGACTATGCTCCCCCTAACACTGTGCAAGCTCTTCTCTAGCTCCCCCTCAAAATTTTCTCCCCCTTTTTGACCGGAATGGCCAAAGGGTCAGAACTGATCTGACTCTGAATCCGAGCCGTGCTCCATAGATAAGTCTTGTACTTGAGAAGAGAGTGCGGTGATCTGTCCTTGAAGGTATGCAAACTGGTCCACGGTGTACTGCACATGGGAGTCAAGCACTGTAGACATCTGATCCATCTTAGCAAGCAACTGATCCAGTTTGCTTAAGCCTTGTGGAGGAGCCGAAGATGATGGCTGTGCAGAGGGCTCAGGAGCCGAGGTGAACCTGTTAATCTCTTCCTCTGTATCTTCGCCTTCATCCTGCCGAACCCGTCGTGGTGGTGGTATGGTATGCACACCGGTCTTCGATCCCTTGATGTGTGCAGTGCTCCTAGTCAGTGTATGACCACCAATGGGATAGTCTCTCTGAACAACCGTGAGGCCACTAGGTAGCTTGAGCTTTGCCTTGGCAATCAATCCCATGATCAAAGAGGGGAACGGCATTACAGTCCGAGAATTCTGCTTTGTGATGCTCTTCTTCAGGACATGCATGATATGGCCACAAATGTCAATCTCCTTATGTGTGAAGAGATCATACAGAAATCTTGTTCTTGGAGCAGAGAGAGTGGTGAGATTGGTGACCGGATAAAGATTGTGAATCATCACATAGCTTAGGGTCCTCATTTCTGGAGAGAACTTGATGGTGTTCATGGATGATTTCTTTGGTTCACCACCAAGGAGTGTAATCATCTCATCAGTAGAACCCATTCTGTCCTCATAAGCAACAGTGATTGGCTGAGATGGTGGACGAGTTTCCAGAAAATCTTGAATGCTCTCTCTTGTAATCACAAACTCCTTGTGTCTTACCCAGCACTCAATACATTCTCCGTTGACAGTGGCATTGGAGAAGAACTCTTTGATAATCTCTGAATAGACCACTCCAGTTGGGTTCAGCAACTTGGTCCAAGTTCTATCTTTGAACACTTTAGGGATGAAGGTGCCCTCAAGAGTCTCTAACTGGACTACCCGTTCCATGATGATTGTCTTGTCCTTGTAGCAGTCATTGTACTTCATATCAGCTTCTATAGATCGGAAATGATCAGAATCAGTTCGGGCTCGCTTTGAAGACGATTTCTTCTTAGCAGTATGCTTGGTGGGAGACATTTGCTCAATTTTACAAAGCAAATAAAAGAAGATGCACAAACACAAACCAGAAGACAAACTTCATTAGATTCAAGTTAGTGCTAAAGCAGACTTAAACTAACTGAAAAACAGAGCATGGTAGACACTACACATCATGCTAAAAGACTCCAACTTATAAAGCATAACTACAATGCAACAAATTAAAAAAATAATGCAAGAGTGTGTGTCTGTGTGCATGTGCTGATGAGTGTGTGCAGCATGAGATGCAAGAGGGTGCCTAAGTGTGCCTAGTTGTGTGTCAAGAGTGTGCAACATGAACAAAGTGAGTGAAACACATAATCAATTACCAAATCAAGTAAAATAAATTCAAACAAGTTAAAGACCATGGATTGAAATCACTTGATTCCATTTTGGCACAAAAATGTCACTCTGACATTTTGACAAACACTTAGCGTGCACAAATGCAAATATAACATGAATAATGCATGAACATGTGAAAATCTATCCTCAATACATGATAAAATGCCACAAGGGGCCAACACATGTGCAGAAACAACAAATGGGACACAGCTCAATCAAGAGATTTGAGAAAAATATGCCCAATTTTGAAAAACAACCCAAAGTTTCGAAAAACCCCAATTATCAAAACCCTAACAACAGAATCTGCATAATCTAAGCAAAAACTTAAAAAGAAATGATTAACAAACATACCTTGAAGAAGAAAATGCAGAAAAAAATGCTTGGATTGAAGGGATATGAATGGAATAGTGATTTTGGGTTGAAAAAGTTTGAGAGAGGTTGAGCGAGGGAAGTTTGATAGTTTTGAAAAACTGTCACATCAGCTATATAAAAACTGAAAACACGCGTTTTTCGCGGGTTAGAGAGTGGCGAGACAGTCGCGAGACAGTCGCGAGAAGGGCCACTGAAGCACAAAATTTTCGCGAGAAGCATTAAGTCGCGAAACAGTCGCGGTAACTTCTGTCTGAAACTGGAAAAATCCAATTTTAGCCAAACAGCATTTCGCGAGTAGCTTTTGGTCGCGAGACAGTCGCGAAAGTTTCTGTGTGACATAAATAGAAAAAAATTTCCCTCAACTCCTTTTCGCGGGAAGCTCTAAGTCGCGAGCTTCTCGCGAGATTACCCCTGAACCTGTTTTTGAAGAGACACAAAAAAATGCATTTTAATCAAAAACAAAAGACAAGAAAGTATAAAATCACTTTCAAAAACAAATAAAACACTCAAAAATCTTTTTGGGTTTGATCAACAAAGATTGAGCATGTGAAAAACACATTTAATCAAGTACAATCACACAAATGATTATGACATTCATTGAACATAGACTTGTGTGTTGTGTGTGGATATCAAAAATGAGATAGTCCTTAGTCCAATGTGAAGCTTCAATGATCAATTCAATCAAGGCATACACAACTAGCACTAGATTATGTGATCTATCTCAATTATAGAAACATGCATACATGACCTCCCACATGAACATGATAACAATTCATTGAAGCTTTTCATTTGGCTCCATATTCAACATATCATTTGCAATTTTTGAGCAAAGAGAATCTCATTTAGAGAAAGATGCCTGAAATTTTTGATATTTCAATTGATGAGTTAGCCTTTGGCTTGTTGGGCATCATACATTTTTATTTTGGTCGCTTTCCCTTTTTCCTAGTCGAATACTAGTTTGTGCGACAGGCTTTTGCAGCTCTATATCTCTTTTCATTTGGAGATTTACAATTAGAGAGCTCTTTTAAGCAAAAAAAAAAATAAAAGTGGGAAGATATATAGGCATGAGTCTATGCATGTCTCAAGATCAACAAAACCATTCACTAATCATTCATGACAAGGTTGAAGATCTATTTACAACAGTCACATAGATTTCAGAATTTCTTCCACAATGATATGAGTGCATGAGAGACAAGCTAAGCTCGTTAAATGCACAAAGCCATAAGTACAAAGGTACAAGGCAAAACATGCTTTGAGACAAAACTTAACAAAGTGATCAAACTTTTTGGATTTTCTATTTTTTATGTGGTTTTTGAAATTTTTGAACACACCCAAAACAGAACAAGAAAATAAAGATTAACAAAAACAACCGGTACAAAACAACAACGAAAAAAAAATAGAGCAATGCATGAAAAGATGCAACAGCAAATGTCCCTAAACATTGAAAGAATTTATGCGTGGACATGTTATAATGCTTATGCATGAGTACCCCTCTTCACCCACACGTCACGTGCGTTTGGGGTGATATCCTTAACAGATTGGGTACGAGAATTTGGACTGTCAAACCTTTTGGTGAAACTCTCCAAGCAGGTGGTGAAGGCACCAATCATTTTCATCACGTCCATCATGCTAGGATCACGATTCTGACTTATCAGTTGTTCACCACCCCAAGACCTCATGTCATTTCTCCTTCCTCGTGACCGAGGTGCGCTTGAGTTGTTGTCTGATCTCAGCTTTTGACAGTTAGGTCTGGTATGTCCTTGTATTCCGCAGTAGTGACACACATAGTCCGTTCTGGGACCCCGTTGTGATCTTGGGAGAGATCTTCCTCTAATTTCATGTCTACCCATGGAATGATTTCGGGGCTTATTCACCATCCGTTGCTCACTCACATTCTTCTTCTCAGCCTTAACATTCTCAGGGATGGTTTCTTCTACAATAGGCTCTATGGCCTTCACAAATTTCACTTCTTTGGTAGCTTTGGCTGATGAGCTGCTTCCTCTGGTGTATCCCAACCCGGACTTGTCTGAAGAAGGTTTTTGAGATGAGATAACATCATCTAACTTCTGGGAGGAGACTCTCTCTATCTTGGCATGAGCTTGCACTACCTCTTGCTCAAGAAACCTCACCTTCGTATAGGCTTCAAACAACTCGCCATTTAGTGTCTCAATCTCACACTTAGCCTCTTTATATCTGACCAAGAGACTTCTGTAATCTTCCTCAACCTTCTTCATTTTCCTTACAGCTTCCTTGGCTATTCTGGTGTACTCTCCAGACTTCTCAAGTAGTAAAGAGTAATTTTCTTGAAGATTAGCTGTATTCTCTTCTTCTTCTTCAGCATCTGATTCTTCCACATTCCCAATAGACTCTGAATCAGAATGCTCACCAAGCTCCGTCACAAGAGCACCCAAATCATCCGATGACTCCACATGAGCAATGGTCATGAATGCGGAGTAGTTTCCCTCTCCATCACAACTCTCTTCCGAGTCAGAATCAAAAGAGTCTGAATCACTGAGTGTCGTGGCATAAGCTTTGCCTTTTCCCCTCAGAAAATTTGGACACTCCTTCTTTAGATGTCCATGGCCATTGCACTCATAGCATATAATTTCTGAAGAAGGTTGAAACTCCCTCCCTTCTTTCTTTGTAAACTCTTTCCTATCACCTCTTGAAGATGAAAATTTTCCTCTGTTGAATGGTTTCCCACTGTTCTTCATCTTCAGAAATTTGCGGAAGTTTTTCGCAAGAAATGCTACTTCCTTCTCCACCCCATCTTCTTCGGAGGAATCACCCATCCTTTCGGTGATGGTTTTAAGAGCAAGTGATTTACTCATCTTATGGGAAGGTGGTCCCATCTGATATGTTTGGAGAGACCCAACTAATTCTTGAATTTTAATCTCATCCAAATCCTTGCTTTCCTCTATGGCTGTAACTTTTGCTCTAAAACTTTCAGGCAAGGACCTCAATACTTTTCTCACCACCTTAGCATCTTCAATCTTCTCCCCAAGATTGAGTTTAGCAATCACAATTTCATTGAGCTTCCCATAGAATGAATCAAACGGTTCATCATCACCTATCTTGAGCTCTTCAAATTTGGTGGTAAGCATCTGAAACTTTGTGTCCTTAACTTTCTTTGTACCCTCATAAGTGGTCTCCAACTGTCTTAGCAACTGTCATATGAGAGATCTTGTGGAATTCATCAGGTGACACAGCACAAAATATAGCGTTTAAAGCTTTACTATTTGCATTGGCTGCTGCGAGAGCTGCCTTATCCCAATTTGCATTAGGAGCTTCCGGCTTAGTCCAGCCAAGCTCTATCGCATCCCAAACGGTATCTTCTATAGAGCATAAAAATGCTTTCATTCTGACTTTCCAGAATGCGTAATTGTTCCCATAAAAAAATGGTGGAACATTGAGCGATTGAGACCGGTCCATCTCAAATAGGGTCAAGGATCACACTTAGGTATTTAAACCAAGCAAGTGTACCCGCTCTGATACCAATTGAAAGCTCGAAAACGTGTTGAAAACACAAGAGCTATTTAGACCCCCAATTAAAATTACGGCTCAATAGATTTTACACAACTTTAATACAAAGTGCGGAATAGTGTAAAAGTGAGCGGATGAACAAGTAAGCTACTCTAATCCATAAACTAAGCAACACAGCAGTATAATGGAATTAAACAAGAGTAGGGAAGAAGGATGCAAACACAGAAAACACCAAGACGTGTTTTCGAAGAGGAAACCGAAGAACTCGGCGAAAAACCTCTTCGCCGCCCTCCAAGCGGAAATCGATCCACTAGACAATCAGTTGGGATACATGGGTTAGCAAGAGACCCTCCAAGCCTAATCTACCCGCTGTACCTAAGCCCTCCAAGCTCCTACTCCAACAAGGTTTCTCGGAACCGTGTCTTGTCTTAGTTCTCCGGATCCCGTAACAAGCTCCATGTTGCATCTGCCATTCCAGGCTTCTTCCAATGCTTCCCAGCAGCACCAAAACATCACTCAACACTCTCAAAATGTGTGGTAAGTGTTTGGGCTATCAACCTCTCAATGGTGTGGAAATGGAGAGGGAAGGGTTGAGGAGATACCACAAGCAAGTGTATAGAGAAAGGTGGGGATGACAATCTCTAATTGCAAATGTGTTTGGCTAGGGTTTTTCTCTTTGAAGCATTCCTCAACATTTGTGGGTAATGAGGGTTTATATAGGATAGGTGCAAAATGTGTGAGTCAGTCAGTACAGGCTGGCAGAACCGCATGTCTCGCGGGTGTCTCGCGGGAAGGCCTTACCCGCGAGATACTCGCGAGAGACAGCTGTCTCCACCTGGCCTGACTCTTCGCATTCCAGCACGTGCAGGGCACATACTTCACTTCGCGGGAAGCTTAGTCGCGACATACCCGCGAGATTCCATCAGCTTCCAAATTGCTTGAGTCTTCACACACTCTCTATCACACACCCCTTACATCAATTCCCACAACAAATACAGGGTATAAACAATTGATAGTAATTACAATCAAATTTGGCACGGAATAAAAGCCAACAAAACACATAGTTGTAAATCACAACTTTACAGAACATAAGCTTGCAATCATGTAAGTTTCTTGAATTTGCCTCATAATATACACACCAATTTTAATTATGTGATTTGGCATCAAGCCTAATAGTACACACCAATTTTAAGCATTTAGCAATTAAACCGAGGCTACACCTTATGTTCTTTTTGTGTATGTGCTACACTTTCTCGAGCACAAAATCTTATGATATGCACTAAGGTGTTCATGATTCGCTAGTGAACAGTGGTGAGATGGCTATTTATGTCTTTCTCAAAAGGATCAAGTCCGACAGTCAAATAACATGCGACTTCAAGATTAAGACAAAGTGATAAACATCATAAACATCTTTCCCACACAACATGCACTACAAAGCTTCAACTAGTAAAGTGCAATAAATAAGCTTATCAAAACTAAATAAGGTACATAAACTCGTTATGTAAAGATAATATGGCCAATCCTTGATTATAAATCCATGATGTGAAATACAAAACACAAAAATCCTTTTGGTTCTAAAAGAAAATTTATGACAAAAAACAAAAGCACATATTTTGCTAAATGAACAATGCAAATGCAATGCATGACAATGCTTAACTAAGCTATAGAGGGTACACAAACAAGAAATATCAATTTCTTAATTAACCCTTGAGTACATGTATAAACTAGTACATACTCACACAAAATCAGAAATAGCTTAGCACAGACTATTGTAGTTTATTCACAATGTCAAGTATGTTCTAAATCAAGAGAGAGATATTATAACTCATGTAATCCTCAAGAAAAATAAAACAAGACACAAAATAAAATATTTTTCTCTTTTTGAAATTTTTCAATGTTTTTGGATTTTTCTTTAAAACAAAACAATCAAAGAAAATAAAACAACCAAAAACTAAAACAAAACATGTCCACAATTAATTGAAAGAATTAAATCAAGGACAAGTTAGCAACACTCACCTTGGAGAATCTTTTCTCACCCATTTAGCACGAGTATTCGGCTTTGTAGGTGAAAATCCATAAGAAGCAGAGTGTATTTGAGGAATTACACAAATCTTCTGAGAAAGACTGAAATCTTGCAAATTCCTTTCACAAGCCAACAAGCTCAAATTTTTCAAAAGAATATGAAACAATTTATTTGGACTTATGGCAGGAAAAATATCATCACATATCCTAGATTGAAACACAGAAAGCTTAAATTTCAATTTATGACAATTAGGACGAATGTGACTACAGACACCACAAAAGTGACAAACATGAACAAATTTAGGAACATCAGTATTCCTAACAGCAAATCTAGTCTCTGATTTTGGTTTTTACCTCAACAAAGAACGGTTTGGTCTAATATGACCAACAACACCACAAAGGTGATAGGTAGGCATAAAACCGATTTATTATGCTCTCTAACAGTAGGTTTAGACTTAGGTTTAGAAACTTCAGCGTCTACATCAGAACTTTTACCTTTGTCTAACCTAACAAAATAAGCTTTTTCTTTATTATTCCTCTTGAAAGAATGGATATAAACTTTCTTAGTTTTATGCTTAAGAGAAACAGAAACACTTCTATTATCAACAGCAGGCTTGGTACTAGTCAAATTTTCAATTTTAGCTATAGATTCAACCAACTCTTGTTTCAAGCTTTTCATCTTCTCATCTTGAGAGGAAATTTGATTTCTCAAAAATTCATTCTTTTTATTAGATTCATCTAATCTAACAATATTCCTCTTTTTCAAGATTAGCCAATTTTAACTCTTCTTTAAATTTCTTGGAAATTTTCAAAGATTTAGATAATTCCTTACGAAGAGTTTCAAAAGCATAAAAAAAAAATCAACAGAAACAATAGTGTCCTTTTTATTTAAAACATCACAGGCATCAATAAAATCAACAGAAGCATGAGTAGAAACATGATCAGAAAGACACTTCAAATTATCCATGACAATAGGGTCAAGGATCAGCTCAGAGATCAAAAGATCTACAACAAGAGAGCTACCCGCTCTGATACCACTTGATAGAAATTTAGACCCCTTAAAACAATAATTAGATTAACCTAGTTAATTAGACAAGTGATTAACTTAGTCAAATTATGCAATTCTTGGTTAAAACAATCAAACAATCATATCAAGAATATAAAGTAGTGAAAATAGAAATAACACAATGATATGATCACCCAGGAAACCACACGGTAAAAACTTGGGGAGGATTTGACCTAGCTATCGTCAAGGTAAACCTAAATCCAGTATGTGAAAGAATCGAAGTTTATACAAAAGGACTTACAAGCTCCCCGCTTGACTTCCTAATGCTACCCACTAGTAGAACTTACGGACACGACCACCTGCAAGCTTCGAATCCACAGACTCCTTCTTTCTTGGATTGTCCAATCAGCTACAAACACCCACGCTTGTTATTCTTTAAACTCCAATGGCAGCAACCGAGTTGATCATCAAGATATTGAAATAATCTCTACCTTGAAAACCCTAAGTTTATGTGAAGGAAAGCTCCTCAATGATCTCACAAGAGATTCACACAAATCGCAAAATATGAGCAACAAAGACTTAGAGAGGTTTGGGTACAAAACCCTAAAAATAAAAGGAGGCACAAAAGGCACTCTAATCTCTCTCTCCATAGACTCAAAAATGTGGCTTAGCGTTTTCTTTATAAAGTGGGAGAAGTAGATCTGAAATCTTAATCCTTAATGGGCTTAAGCTGCTGTTTGGGCCGACTTAAAATTCTGCAGATACGATTTTCGATTGATTGAGCCTGTTCTTCAATCGATCGAACCAGGCAGAATATGAAGTCTTCTTCCTACAGCTTGTATGTTCTTGAATCTTGACTTTGAATCACCTTAAGCATTGTCTATAAAATCTATAGACTTTAAGATCTATATTTAGACAAGTTTGTGTTCACGATTTGCCTATTGTTCTAAACATTTAGAACCTAACAATTTTGTTCCTTGTATTTTGTGGGATTTTACTGTATTGAGTTTAGTATTAAAATGATGAAGAATCGAGCATAAAATGAAGATCAGTGCTATTTCGCGACTAACTCGCAAGAAGCTCGCGAGTAAAGTAACCCGCAAAAAGGCCATGTGAGAAGTACATGCTGGAAGCTGAAGAGTCAAGTGTTAGGCTTCATTTCGCTAGTGCTTCACGAGACAAACCATCTGGCGAGGTACTACGAAACATTCTACCTGAAGGATTTTAAGTGTGGCTTTCTTATCCTTTACACATATTATATATATACCCTCATTACTCACAATAGTAAGAGAGGCTATTCAAAGAGAAAAACCTTAGATAATTTTCCTACAACACAACACACTCATCTTTTAGAGAGAGAGCTACTCATCTTAATTTAGTGAGAAATCATCGTAGCCTCTTCTCCTTCACTCTCCCATTATCGTATCTTGAGAGGAGATTTGTACCCAAACACAACCCACACCTTTTCAGAGAGTGTAAAGAGTGGTTTGGAGCTTGAAAAGTTTTGGGGATTTGCCAAAAGAAGCCGGTGAGGCTTGGTGGATGCAATCGGGCATATTGTGGGATCCAGAATGCTAGTGAAGACAAGATTTCGAGAAGTCCGTTGGTAGCAGGAGCTTGGAGGGCTCAAGTACATTGGGTAGACTGGGTTTGGAGAATCTTTTGTTATTCGTGTACTCCAACTTATTCACTAGTGGATTGATTTCGACTTGGAGGGTTGCAGAGAGGTTTTTCGCTGAGTTCTTCGATTTCCTCTTCAATAACACGTTTTGGTGTTATCTTGTATTTGCATATTTCTTTCCTTACTATTGTGCTTTACTTTTATTATTTATTATTCATGCGTATGCACTAGAGTAGATTCGGTAATTGCACTTTATTTACTCTTGTTCCGTACTTAGTTTAAGTTAGAATAAAAGTAATCTAGCCGTAATATTTTATTGGGGGTCTATCTAAACAAGCTCTTGTGTTTTAGCACAAAACTGAGCTTTCACCTTTCAATGTAGAGAGCTTTTGAAAAGAAATTCATGAGTAATTTAACATGTTTACAGGCACATGTACATAATGTGGATCTTTTTGTTTACTTTGTTTTTTTTATTTTTTTGATAATATTTAGTGAGTCATTACAAAAAGATTGTTTTTATGATCAATGGTGATATGTTATTAGACAACCTAATGTGTGTGTGTGTGTATTGCCTTAAATTGGGATCTAGACTTTCTTCTCAACTCATGTTACAACTATACATATTCATAGCTGCACTTTTAGTGTCATCACTTTCTATAACAAGAATTGTAATTCTCAATTCTGAATTTTCATTATTGGAGGTGAGCCATGTTGGTTCTACAAGCTCCCAAATAACAACTGCAAATACCTTAAATGTCTTGCTAAGGTTCTTTGAGATCATCCATGTTGAATGGTTGACCATGAAAGTGTCAGCAGGATCATGGGCAAGTTAATATTTATTTTTTGTATTGTATTCTATGTCCTACTTTTTGAAATTGCTAAATATCATGATTTCATTAGGCTTTCAACCTTGTTATCAAATGTTACTACAGAACCTGGCTTAAGTTTGGTCTCTTAAGGAGGCAATCCTATATCTTACCAATATGTCTTCTCACCCAAAACTGAATTTTGCCTATGACGCTAGTCTAAAATTGAACTTTGTGACTCTTAGGTGCTTACTGATAGACAATTTCACCAACAAAAAGGGAATGACCAGTCATTGTTATAGGATTGCATATCGATCGATGGAATGTTCACTCACACATGACGAAACTAATGAGTTGCAGATATTTCATTTAATAAGATTTTGCTGACTTTTCATTTTGTTGAATATGTTTTTGGTGAAGATAATTATTCATTTCAAATTTGTTTCTTTGACTGTGGTATGCAATGGAATGTAAGAGAGCAGGTGCAGAGCAAGCTGAACGTTGTTCTTCGATGTGGGTTTGTGGTGCAATTTGCTACCTATATCATGTAAAGTTCTCCATACTATATTGTTAATTTACAGTTTTTATTTTGTTTGCTGTGTTTTTAAGTTTTATTATTTATTTATTTATTTATTTGATACACAGTTCAAAGGCAGTAAAGATAGAAAAGCACCCCCAAGATTGAAGGGGACAGATAAAATTTCTGAACAATAAGTTGATCGAACAGTTGTGTCCTGTAGTATCTTTGATCTTTATGGTTCTATATGCTCTTTGATGAGTTTGATAGCAATCACATATTCCAAGAAAAAGCACTAGTCCAAATTTTACCACAGGAGATTTTGCATGACCTCTATAAACTTCAATGCAAGGTTACAAAGTTGTGTTAATGAACCAACACGGTAGCAGTAATTTCCTAACTTTTAACTGGATATGGGGTTTACTAATCCATAGCTCAGATCAAACTGATTTTAGGCTTGACACTGTGCGTTATGGATTTCAGACTTTTGTCAATAAACTGGGTCTGATTACATTATGTCTCATGTGCCTTAATACATTTGAACCCATACATTCCAGTTATTAGCTACCATGAAGATTTCACCTGTGATATTATGCCTTGGACAAGGGATACTGTAACAAATTGATTTAATAATTGGGGTTGACGTGATAATAATAGATGGAAATTTTGATCATTATTGTGCTTCTACTTTATAGGAGCTGGTATACTGTGTAGGCGATACATATATATTACCTCCCTCTCATATGGAGTGGGTTACATGTATCTTTTTTCCCACTACAGAGTTAATAGGGTTAAACTTGTTGCACACATGTTATTTTACGCAGTTTTACTGTCATTCAAAAAAGCATCCGAAAGTCACAATTTTAGTTGTACTAAATATTGGAGCCTTATTATAACAACTTGAAAGTTCAAGGAATGCTAGTGCAATTTACCCTTTTTGAAAAAACTACTAAATATTGGAATCTTGTTACAATCAACTGCCGTGGATGAAACAAATATTGGAATATTCTTGCACTCAACTTCTGTTATTTTGAATCTTTATTAATTAACTAGAAGAAGTACTCGAGCAGATCCCATAGAAGAGTGAATAGTTAAACTTAACTTACTCCTTTAGAAGAAGTCTTAGGCACCACTAGTTCAAGAAGTCTTTTGCTATTTTCCAGTTTGGTTTACGCATAAGAACTTTTCAGACATCAACTGGGCCTTACAGCCCATTATAGAAGATAAAAAATTCATGCTAAAAATTTTTGTTGTTGGGATTTTCTTTTTGTACCTCGGAGTGTAAAATTTCATCTCTCAATTTTGTCATGGGGCACTTTTTGTACGGCTGGTGGCTTGTAGCGTAGAAAGAGTAGGGTGCTTGGGCTCAACTATTCCTCTATTCTTGATTTATTTAATCCCAAGAAGAAGGGAAAAAAAAAAGTGACAAGCAACCGTTGCACGCAATAATTTGAGCTACAAGTTTCCTGATATTCCTATGGTCGAAGAATGAAAAATTGCTGAATGTTTCTTACATGTTATGACCAATTGAATGTTTCATTGATGTTTGAGTTAGAAATTTAATTTAATTTAATGTGTTGAACTTTCCACTGAATTATTTAATTTAATGAGTTGGGACAACAAGCTTAATCTTTATTGAAGTTTTAGTGACTAAGCAATAAAGATAGGGATGACTTTACTTGCAAAAGTCGTTTCAAGTTTGTATGGAATGGAACCACAGCTTTGTGAAAGCTATTTGTTAACTCATGAGTCATGGCTTCAATTGGATATATGAAGGTGTCTGGAACATCATGCATGCATAGCACCCACACCAAATTTGTCCATATTGTTAGTGAGCATCTTACCATGAAATAGGGTTGTTTACCCTAAGGACTTGACTAGGGTCCAAATGTCCAGTGCTTCATTGCACTAGAACTGTTGTGATTGTGACACATACCCACTTTGACCATATGTTACCATCACAATGAGTTTAGTGCAATGAAGCAATTGGACTCGAGCTTTGACCACTTATTTTTTTTATTTTTTTTATTTTTTTATTTATAGATTGATTGATGGAAATGCTCTTACCTAGTAAGAATCCATGACCGAAAGGGCTAGGTTTTTTTGGCTTTTGTCTGTTTCAACTTGATAACAATAAAAGAGTATTGTAGTGAAATGTATTACAGAATTAATATAAATGATTTTCAATACTTTAAAAAAGATCAAGATTCATTTTGAAATATCATAAATGATTTCAAATATATTCAAAACTGTTATTTGTGTCTTTTTATTCTGTTTAGATTTTTTTATTTAATAATATAGAATAGATACTAGTTTTATCTTTTGTATACTATCTTAGCTTTGAATTTTAGCATAATTGTTGGTCAAAATTTTATTGTTCAAGTTTTTGTCCCCCGAAGGCAAATTCCTACTTCTATCCTTGGTTCTCTCTATATTTTCCTTTATTTTTCATTAGGATAAAAAACATTTAGGCTCACGTGAGACCATGTGTTCCGTTTGGTAGAAAATGAACGAGGCATTATAGAAGAGGCCTAAAAGCTATTGTACCAAATTGACAAAAAAAATTATGGAGCCTTAATGACTTGATGTAGTAACTTGAAAGTTCAAAGGGTGCTACTGTAATTTACACTTTGAAAAAAAAAATACTTAATATTGGAAATTTAGAAACCTGTTGCAGTCAATTCCTGTGGATGGAACAAATATTGTTGCACTCAAATTTTTTTTTTTTTTTTTTTTTTGAGAGAGTTTTAATCTATGATGTCCGCTCTTAATGATAGCTTTTTATTATCAGACCAAGACATCAATTAGTTTCTGGTGCAAGCGGGGATGAAACTTTAAATTTCTTATTCAACCATCAGAGATTTTACCAGTTGAGCTAACTGAAACTATTGTTGCACTCAACTTTTGTTGTTTGTTTGATTTTTTTTTTTTTTTTAAATTTTTAATTCGCTAGATGGCATTTGCCATTGAGCTAAAATTTTCTCATGCGTAAAACTTTTTTCCAGGTCCGGCTACATATAAGAACTCCTCAAATATCAACTTGGCGCTGCAACCCATTATAAAAGATATAATAAAACTCATGCCGAAGCTTTTTTTTGTGTTGTGATTTTCTTTTTGCACTTTAGAATGTAAAACCCATTGCTCACGTTCTTGTCATGAGCTACTTTTTATAGGGGAAAATGGGCAAATGCCCGTTTTGAGCAAAAAAAGCAACATTCTGCCCTCACTCCCAAACTAATTAGGGAAATGCCCCTCTTTTGTGGCATTTCCTTTTTGTAATCCCTAAATAACTTGATTATAACTGACTATGCAGATATCGAGTTATACTCTTGTTAAAGCTGTTTTCACACTGTCTTGGTGTCAGCCGTACGGGTTTATGGCTTTTAACATAACTCGATTAATTTAATGTTGAGTTATAAATCGTACTCGAACTCCGTAGTATCAAGTTATTCTCGTATATTACCTACACATCTCCTCCCATTTGGAGTGTCTTCTTTTCGTCTGAATTGATTTCCACTTTGCTCCATAGTTGCTTCCGGACTCAACTAAAATTTGTGTTAGGTAAAAAACTCACACCATAATTTTATGGCAATGGCATTTTCATTTGATATTGAACTGAATTTTTTTTTTTTTTTTTTTTTTTTTTGGTTGAATGAGTGTGAAGTAAGTACATTGGTGTGATTTTGGTTGTTTGTTGTAGTAAATGTTGGTCACAGGAGAATGAAATCTTTATTATAGCAACATTTTGTATTGCACATAAACATCATTGGTCATAATCATATAGAGGCATGTACACAATCATAATTGGTCAGACATTAACAACAACATTTTGTATTGCACACAATGTGTAGACATTAACAACAACGTCTAATGTATATGGTCAAATGTTAGTGTTAGTGTTAGTGTTAGTATTTCATTTTTAGCATGTAATAGTACACAAATTTATGAATGTCTTTGTCGTGTACCATTTTATGCAGCATTATATTACTTACCAACAGTTGATGCACATTGTTAACTTGATCACTTGTTGTTATTGTATTTAGCGTCAATGTCTGGTTCTGGCAATCCACAACTGTATAGCCCTCACGATGTGTTCACTACTATGGGTCGTTGCTGGGTATTGGAAGATGAGTTCAGCTATCAAATCAATTCAAATTTGCGAAATAGTGCTTATGTTCACAATACCATGAGACAAAAGTGGGCTTAGTTATTTCATGAACAACAAATGTTTTATGATAAGTTGATTGGTTTTAAGTTGCCAGTGCCTTGGCAACTCGCATCGCAAATGCCTAGAGAGATGATAAACGAACCTCGTAAAGCATTGAACCGCATAAGAGAAGAAAAAAATCGAATGAAAATACGTCTTAATCGATATCATACCCAAGTCGAGATTCGAGAGTCAGTGGAGGGAGGGTGGTGTGAGACGCACAATTCATGCAATCACTTCTTGCTAATCCCATGTATCAATTAGATGTGGAGATGTCAGATGAAGAGTAATCGTGTCGTGGTGTAATTAGACTTTGTTGGAGAACTATTTTGGTTAACTATGTTTTAAATGTATGTGTGTCACTGTTGTTGCATTTGTACTATGTAAACCTTATTATTGATTGTGAGGAGCATGCACATTATTCGTAATCTAGATTATTACCACATAACGCATAGAAGTTAAATATTCCCACACATGATGTTTTCCAATAAGCACCTACAACATAACACAGAAACTAAAAATAACTTACACGATGTCACCAATATGCATGCATTGCATATTGAACAGTAACGATACTAACTTTATTAACTTAACCCTAGGCACAACACACATACCACATAGGCATTCACTCTGACAGGTAGTCCACGTAGTTGAGGACATTGTTACGTTTCGCCAGAGTGAGTTGCCTGTTCGTTGCGGCGACTAGCTCTTCTGCTAGTTGTAGCATGTGATACCTGTACCTACAAAGTATCATCAAATTGTTCTCTTTTTTTATTTTTGTTACTGTACGCTCATATTGGTGCATGTTTCTCCGTGGAAATGTGAGCGAGGTACGATCAAGAAGAGGCGCACCGAGTCGCACGAGATCGTCGTGCAAAGCGTTGGACTCGTTCACGCGAAAGTCCCACTCCCGCCGTAGTCCAGCATAGTACTCCCTCTCGTCGGAATCTCTCTCCTGCCTATAGTTATCTAGAAAATGAGGGAGCATCCAATTGCACATTGACATTGGAAAATGTGACTTATGATCAGTATGTGTAGATGTTTTGCAAGGGTAGATGTAAATGAGACTTTATATAGGAGTTTTGCAATGGCAAGTATTCACGTGGATGTGACTATATGTAAGGGAAAGTATTCATGTGAATAAAGATGATATGACTCAAAAGTGTATTGTTCAGTGAGGTGTTAAGGAGCACTTGCAAAACTGCGAACATGACTTGGCTATACAGTGGCACCTGTTGGTGCTTGTGGTTCACTGAGGCAGCTATTTGATATGGCTATATGTATTGCAAAGGAGGTTGTGTATTTATTCACGTGAAGACTATTCAGCGTTCTTGTGCTTCATCTAACATGACTTGACGAGACACTGCTGAGCTGTGTTAAATGTATTATAAACTTTTCAGGGATGCTCTGCATCCTTGAAAGTGGTGCATTGCAAAAGGATGCATATCTTTGTATTGACGTGTGTGTAGGTGATATGACTGGATAGGGTTCAATAGTGCGAAACTATTAAGCAGCACATGCAGCACTATGAACGTCAGTGTAGCAATGGTGGATAGCTCCCAAAATTGATGCATAAACTTTTCAGGGATGCTCTGTGTATTCATGTGAGTGTGGATGGGTACTTGTGGTCAGGGTTCAACAGTGCTGAGCCATCCATCGTAGCTACACTCATTGCTCCCTATAGTGGTGTTTGGCAAGTGGGATTGAAGAAAGCTGATGACAACATTTTGTCCAACAACTTGGTTGGTAGGATTTCGTTGAATACCATTCTATCTGTTATGGTTATTTTTTAGTCTTCAAATATGAAGGAAATTCAAGCTTCCATGTTCTTATATTTGATAAGACTACCACTGGGATTAAATATCCACCCAGCAAGAACTGTAAATCGGAAGATCATTTGGTAGAAATAATAGACTTAGATGAAGATGATACAAACATATCTCCCTCAGATGATTTGGCCACAAAAGATGAAGTCAGAGAAAAGTTTGTTACGAAAATATTTTCTAGCACGTCCAGAGGAAGAGAGAGAGCAATCCAAGCAGCTGAAAAGTTCAAGCCTAACAATCTTTCTTTCATGGGTATCTCGCGGCCGCATAATATGGTGGTGAGCCTTTATACATAATGTGATCATGATGTTCTCTTAAATATGGCCTTGAAACATATATGCTTTAATGCTTAGTTGTTTCTCCTTCTTGTGCAGTATGTACCTGTGGAATTTTCTACCAAGTATATTATTGGGAAGCAATTTGTCACACTTCAATGTCTTGTGCTATTACCCTATTACCCCCCATCAAAACTTATTTAGCAATGACATTCGGGAAGGGATGGGTTGCATTTTCGAAAGACAATAATTTAGAACAAGGAGATCAAGAGGAAGCCTGTTGTTCTTAGTGTCTCAATATTCCACGTGGTTGACCATCAGAGTTCGTACTAGGATAACCTGTTTAAATTTTAAACTAGTGATGTTTACGCTTATATTTAATGGTATGGTTTATATCTGATGGATGTGGTTTTAAGACTTTTCCTTGACCAGTTTGGTATGTTTTGTTGAAGACTATTTAGCATTCCTGTGCTTCATCTGACATGACTTGACTAGACAGTGCCGAGATGTGTTAAACATATCATAAACTTTTCAAGGATGCTCTGCATTCTTGAAAACGGTGCATTGCAAAAGGATGCATATCTGTGTATTGACGTGCGTGTAGGTGATATGACTGGATAGGGTTCAACAGTGCGAAGCTGTTAAGCAGCACATGCAGCACTGCGAACATCAGTGTAGCAATGGTGGACAGCTCATCCCCAAAATTATAATGAACCAATTTAGGGATGCTCTGCCTCCTCGAAAACGGTGCATTGCAAAGGGTTGCACGTCTGTGTATTCACGTGAGTGGGGATGGGTACTTGTGGTCAGGGTTCAACAGTGCCAAGATGTTGAGCATCACATGCAGAACTGCAAACATCAGTGTAGCAATGGTGGACAGCTCACCCCCAAAATTTTGCTTACACTTTTGAGGGATCCTCTGCATCATTGAAAACAGTGCATTGCAAAAGCTTACATATCTGTGTTTTCACGTGAGCATGGATGATATGACTGAACAGGGTTCAAAGTGACGAGCTGTTGAGTAGCACATGCAGAATTGCGAACATGACTTGGCTGAACAGTGCCGAGCTGTGTTAGCCTTCTCTAACCTCACTTACCAAATGCTACTATTACGAGCAGTGAGTGTAGTAACACTGGAGAGTTTTATCCCCATATTCCCTTACAAACTCTATTAAACAGTCTTTGCGGGTACAAGATGTAGTTACATTTTCTCAACATCAATGTAAAATTACATGAGTGCAACTATGCTTCCAAGGTTTACATCAATGGCTTCCGATCATCACAATTGCAACATTAGGGAGCTTTGGAGAAATGCTACAACAAACTAATAACTTGAATGAAACATTTTAGAGGCTGAGCAGGCTTTTATGCATTTGGCCTATTTCTAAGTAAGCCAAATATCATCGTAATGATGACCTTGTGTGAGCCATATGGATTTTTAGTGAGTGAGTGGTTAGTCTGGGATGGATGAGTCTGTATGTAATGTATCTATATAATGTAGTACACTAGCAGAAATAAGATACACAGATACATGTATATGATATAGCGATTTAATCAACTCATATAAATGAATTATTCGTATTATTGAATCATATGTGTGGTTCGTCTGTGTGGTTTGGATGAGTTTGTTTGTATTGAATTTATTAAATTTTCCTACAAGTAATGTGCAATAAATCTAATTTGGGTGATGAGTGTTATGTGTGTAACATTTCAAGTTACATAGACAGAACATTGGAAACATCAACATATCTAACCGGAGGCATTTCACTTCCTAAGGTTTTTCGTACATTACAAAGCAGAGGACATTGTCCAACCAAAGCACAACAATCATATGTAGCAACAAAGAACAGCAGGGAAAACAAGAGAAACAACTTTACTTTTACTTAGCCAAAACTAATGAACAGTTAATCTGTAGAGTTGCAAAAGTTGAACGTATATAATCATCATTTGTCAACAACATTTTGTACTGCACATCAGTGTAGACATTAACAACAACGTCTAATGTTCGTAGGTAGAAATTTTTTGGAAATCATCATTGCTTGAATCTGAGAAGTCTGAAATATCTCTCTTATCATGTAATGCAGTAATTTCATTAATAGACTTGATGGCTCACTTATGTGCCTTCTCCTTTAGATGCTTCCTAGCTTTTTGGATTGAGTGAAAACGGTCTAGTCGCCTTTGCATTTGATTGTTCTCTTGTTTAAGACGAGCAAGTATGTTGGTAGGTCCATCTCTAGGTAACTCAGCTGAGCGTGCCTTAGGAACTCGTAACCCGTGCCATCGACAATACACCTCTAACTCACACCTCTTCTCGTATAGGGTTGACCATGGTGGTTTTGCTACGGTGAACTCTATTGCGGGGGTATCTGTACTTAGTTTTGTAGGTTTGCCGACCATGATATGCTCGACGCTTCCAAGACTCTCGTACGTGTATATTGGCATATTAACAAAATCTCTCTTCTTTCCAACCCATTTCCCTCCATAGTGGTCTGTGTATGTCTGAGGTTGTTGATCTGTTGGAACTTGTGATGATTCATTTGTTGAAATAGATCCAAACTTGTTTCGCATTATACGATTTGATGTTGAGGTATTGCGACTTATAGCTTAATCAATCTACGAAGTTAGCGGGGTAGAAAAAAGATCATTATTGTGTTTCATTTATAACGGGATGATTTAGGGTACAGTGAGAAAGTTTGTGTACATATTCACGTGAAGCAGTTTGATAGGACTAGACTTGGTGCAATAGTAGCTGGCGTATCCATTGCAGTTGAACAACACGATGAAGATTGTGTACATATTCACGTGAAGCAGTTTGATAGGACTAGACTTGGTGCAATAGTAGCTGGCGTATGACTATCACTGGTCACTAACCCGTGCGATGCATGGAGCAATTGAACAACACGATGAAGATTAACATTCTATAAGATTAGCATTCATATACTCCATTGCAGTAGCATGAAATCAATACACTCAATATTTGATTAAAAAAAAAACCAGTAGACCTAATGCGGGAGTGCATGACGTCAGGGCAAGTGTTGCTTTTTTCTTTTTGGATGAGTCTGCATTGCAAGGTTTCATCAATAAATTTTGTAATAAAAATATGATGCATGAGGTACAGTCCAAATGGGGACCAAATTCAGAATAATATAACAGCTGATTTAAGAGTAACAACTATATCCAATCAATGGAAAATACATGACTAAAAAGCAAAACCTCCAATAAAAACAGTTGCCTGAAGTTAAGATATAGCTTGAGCCATTGCTCCAAGGAAAATCTCCTAGGTGGTTCATCGGCAATATCAAACCCTGTAAACCAATTGTGCTTTCACAAACCTTCAATTTGTATTAATAATTACTATAATGTAATAACACGTGAGTGCCGTACAAAATTATGAAATAATTCTTATTTACATTTTTGGATCTACTTGATATTATATTGAATCACATAATAACATAAAAAATTGATACAGTTAGAACCATTTCAATAATACTAATAATAGTAACAATGGGCATGAAACTAACCATCATGCGCAAAAAATCAAATTACTTTCCACAGATACCATGTTCTTCAAAACTGTCACTAAAATAACAAAATATACAACTGGCTGAAAGGCACTTCATAGAACTATCATACAATTCTCCAAATATGCTACAACAACTACTAAAAATTCGTCCCCCACTTGGGTACAATGGCCAATGGCAATCATCAAGAGTCAGATGGTGGAGAAGGTGGAACAGGACGTCTATAGTCAGCTAAGTCTACTCCCAGAGTTGCAACGTCAGCAAGAAGACCATATAGAACCAACCCATGGGTTGCTTGAGTCATCATAATGGTCTCCATCATAGCATGAAGAGTGGGAGGAGGAGGGTCTGTATTCGCTGTAGCGATAGTGTCAACATCTACCTCATCATCACCATCCTCAGCAGCAGCAGTTGTGGGATCCCCATGCATGTCCTCATATGGAACATCTCCAATAGTAAACTGTACTCGTGGTCTTTTGGATGAACCACCACTGAGGTCGACAAACTTCTTTTGGGCACTTCGCTACTTCAAAAATTTGGCTCTTATGGGGACTTGGATATGAACCAAGTCTTGGAAAGGAAAGCTCTCTAATCGTAAATATTTGAGGACCCTATGGATGAGAACGGGAAAGAATAGACTATGCCTCTTATACTTGCTACTACACACCTCCACAATGGTTTCAATGAAAAGGGTAGGAAAACAAATGGAACTATCGGTGACGAGGGCGTAAAGAAAGAAACACATGTCTATAGGGATTGTATGGATATGAGAGATAAGGAAAATGTTGTGACAAGCTATCCTAAAGAAGATATAATTAAGCTTAGTTAACTCACTCGAGCTAATACTTCGGTCAGAACTCGAATGACTGATCATCCACAAAGACCATTCATAACATCATCAATATGAGGAGACCTAGAGTATGGATAAGTAGGTGTACAAATTATAGGTACATCAAGAGCTTTAGATACATTGGCCCTAGTTATTATAAACGGTACACCACGTATCTACGATGCCACTTTGTGACCACCGCGATCCTCATGCATTGAGAGATTCGAATAGAATTCTCTAATCAAGTCAGCTGGAGGGGGTTGTATGCTTGTACACAGGGACAGCCAATGCCTAGACTATAGATTCTCACGGATAGAAGGATGCAATTCATGTAGATTGATTTGCCTTTCTCCCCAAATACGCCTATGCTTAATCAAAGTTTCAATGGTTTGCTCATTTTCCGGCGTGAGGAACCTTAATCAATCAAACACCACTTCAGGTTCAGATGCAGCTTTGGATTTTCCCCTCTTAGCCCTCTTTGGAACCATAACTAATTGATGGTCAGCAGTGGAAACACAATCAGGAATCAACAAAACAGAACTAAAAACCGCGTTACGAAGAGATAAACACAACATTCCTACTACCTAACCCATTATCAATAATGTCACGCACTGATAGCAAGCATTCTAACAGCAATAATATTATACAAGAAATATACAAGTGGATGTAAGACCTTACACATTTTCGAAATTCCTAGCTACATGTAGTAAGTTTCACCAACTTGTACAAAAAACCTTAAATTGCACAATGTACCAACTAAGACATACAAACAGCACAAGGACTACCACACACATATGAAGCCACTGGCAAGTTCATTTTGTGGAAGGAGATTAGTCGAAGACAACCTAAGAGATAAGCAAGTAACCTTACTAACAACAAAGCATTTGACTAGCCAAACACCCTATTTCATCCCAATGTACATAGACAATGAAGTTTAAAGCATCATCCAAAAATGAATAGAGAATAACGCACCACCAATGTGTAATTTTTAAAGACAATAACGGTACGAGTCTTACTATGTAAAATCTTCGAAGAATTTGTGCGGGAAATTGTCGATTCTAGCCGAATGCAGCTGAGAGCAATCAAAGATGTAATTTCAAACTGCTGCAAATTCTACACAACTGGGGGAGAGTTTATAATGGTGGGTAATCACATATCTCAATTTCCTAATAATCGAGTTATAAAGATACTCGATAATACGTAAATCGAGTTGTGTGCACTGTGGTCCCAAACCTAGCCCACTTATTTGGACTGATCCAGATGCAGTCCAAGAGGAATCCAAGTGCCCAGAAGGGTCTTCCACATAACCCGATTATTCCAGAATCGAGTTCTGTGCAGTGTAACACAAACAAGTCCTTTTAGTCCCTTCAAACCACTTCGGTCCAATTTAGTTCATTTGGTCCAATTGGATCCATTTCGATCCAATTTTGACCACTTCAGTCCATTCAGTCTAGTTTGGTCCATTTTGGTCCACATGGGTCCATTCAGTCCACTTTGGTCATTTGCGATTTTTTGGTCCAATGAGGTCCACTTCAGTCCCATAGGTCTACTTTAGTCCATTTGGTCCATTCAATCCACCACCTTACGTTCGCTCTTTCTGGTCCATTTTGGTCCACTTCCGTCCCTTAGCTACACTTTAGTCCATTCGGTCCTTTTGCTCCATTACGTCCACTTTGGTCTCTTAGGTCCAGTCCATTCAGTCCTTTTGGTTCACTTAAGTCTATTGGGTCCACTTTGGTGAATCCGGTCCACTTCGGTCCAATTCAGACCATTTGCTAGAGATCTCGGTCCTTTTGGTCAAGTTTAGTCCATTTTGTCCACTTCAGTCTATTGTTCCCAAACAAACACTTGGCTATTTTAAGCATGCCTAAGGTAAGTTGAGTCTAGAACAATTTGATTGAATTATTTGAATTATTCATATTGTTTCATCTTTATTAATAATAATAAAAAAAGGTGCATAACATATCCAATTTCATCCGTAATTTTTGAAGCAAGGTGCTAGTAAAAGTCATGTTGCCACTATTACTAAAATCTCAAAATTTAAGTTAATATAGATCATATATGGACTAAATTAAATTAAAATAGTCATTTAACATAAACACGTAATGCGGGACTCACATTATTGATAATTTGGAGAATATATTATATTTTCTCTAAAGTTTATATGACATTCGTATAACATGCATGTTAAGTTGTGTATTAATTGTTAAAAACTAAAGATTCGTATAACATGCATGGTGGTTTGGGATATTGCAAGATCCTAGGAGCTGATGTAGCACTTCTCTGTAGTTGAGTTTAGTAGTTGTTATCGAGTCCTTGGGCTTAGGAAATTCTAACGTCTCAGCTCATGAATAGGAACTAAGTTTAGGACAAGTATATGTTGTTGTTAAAGAATAAAAGAGAACAGTTTAATCCCAGCCGGATTGGTTTTGAGAAACTTTTTGTGATGACTTTGCAATCAAGTTTACAGTTCATGCAAGAGACATTAAACTTCACTAATTGCATATTTGCATCTATTAAGAAATCATAATATAGAACAACCGAACTCATATGGAAAAATAACAAGGAAAAAGAAACTAATGACTGCAACACACAACCACAAGGAGAAATAAAGTCATGTTAATGCCACATACTAAAATCTCAAAAATTAATCCAATATAGATCATAACTCAAAAATACCAACACACAAATCACAAATCCAGTCTATACATAAATACTGGTAAATACTAACAACTCAACAAATACCAAATCTTGACAAAACAAATCTATGAAGATAGTCTAGAACGGTACATATCCAACATTTTATTTACAATGCAAAGTTAGTAACCACTTAATCAAGGCTTCTGAAAATGTGGACTTTGAACACAACATCGTCCCTCATAATCAGCTCAAATACACAAACATCTCCTACTTGCAAAGTATTGTCCCTCGCAAATGCAGACCAACCAGCAGATATGACACACGATGAGTATTTTCCTTCATAAACGTATAACTTCACAGGCCATAATCAGTCCACAACCTCGAGCTTCACAGTGAATATACTTCCTTTGGTGTAGTCCTTGGTAAAGCCTTCTCTCGGTAAATAGTTGATAATGCCATGGGGTAAGCTCTGTCCAAAAAAGAATAAGACATACAATTCAAAAATAGTTGAACCCATTTGAATGAAAAGCAGTTTTGAGGCAGTACTATTGTTTGTTGTGCTGATGGTTGGATGTCAGTTATGTTGATGCCATTTTGATTTGATATTGTTGTTCATAATGACTTTACATTCTTATGTGATTTCCTTCCACCACCTAAGATGATACTATTTGAACTAACAACACAATGAAGCAAATCATTACCAAGTTATGTCCATCAACAACTCTTTGCTACATGCTTTCTAATTGATCTATGGAAAATCAAAGTTAATGGGAGTTGCATTTCTAAAATCCAAAAATATGTTGAGCTGAGAAAGCTTACCGCACGATCCTTGCCATTAATGTATGATGGATGAATGATAACCATGAAAAGGGGATTTTCTGATTTCAAAGCATTGGCTCTCACAAGATTTTCAACTACACCACCAACCCCATGAGCAGATCCTGAAATGACATGAAAATATGAAGTCATGCACATGAAATTAATAGTGAACACGCTTTCAAAATTAACTAGTTCCTTACAAAAGTGTAAGATTCAAATCTGAACTCTCTCCCCTAGTAAAAGATGCCCCAAACACCATTTTTGATTTCTCTAACATTGACCCTTTAGATGTAGTGAGTTTAGGTCTGAAATGTGTATCCACTGCTTCCAACTTAGAACTTGATGGATTGGTTTTTGCCCTCTTATGAGGTAGAGGGAATGGTACTGGTGGTTTCTCCCCTTTTTTTCAGAGTGGCATAAAGCCATCCATGATTTCAAGAGAGTTATCATCACTCTCATTGGCTTCCATCCTACTAACTTGGACTTCAGCTACAGGATAATCTATTTTTGTTGCAGTGGCGTCAAATATGAGTATAGAAAATTCTGAATTTCCTTCATATCTGAACACTAGGAAGTTCCCCAGGGTTAGAGCATGATAGCTTGCAAATTCGCACCAAACATTTTGAAAACAAGCCTCCCCATCAAGTTTTGTCAACTTCACTTTCCATTCTGTACCATTTGGAATCATGAGAAAGGCCATATCTGACAGATCAACTCCATATTCGCTTATAAACTTCTTTGGAATCTGCTGTAAAAATACGAACTTGAACATAAATGCAAGCTTTGTAAATAAACACATGCAATCAATCAAGCGAAATTTGAGTTGTGCAGTTAGTATCAGTACCATTACAGGAAAAGTAAATTTAGACTGTGCAGTTATAATAATGCTTTAATAATTGTTCAAGGAAGATACTTGTTGGATGAAACAAACCCAGGCAAAAACCATATAGACAATGGCAGAAAGATGTAATGAAGAAAATAAAATAAAAACTGATGGGATATTTTGTTCCACTGTAACCTACGCATTACAAAATCATAGCTTTTATGACTACATGTAACATGGAACCAACTTTACAGATTTTTCTTGAATTTGGTCATCAACAAATGTAAATTTTTTCAATAATCACAAATAAAAAAGATAAAGCGGATGACGTTAATTAGCATGTGATTTTCAAGAATCAAACTCGGCAATGAAATTAAGTTTACTTACAAGCTTTCCTTCTTGAAGTGTTTAAGGCACAATAATCTTGAAAAATTGTGGGAAATGTGTGGTAAGATCAGCAGGATCCTTGCCATTGTCTCTCCGCCATTGAGAAGTCATCGTACTAGTTCTCCAAAGTGTTTTTTGCTGAGAATCGTAACTGCTGATGCTTCTTACACTGGGTACTAAAATAGAGTGTCCACAATGGTGGTTGGTCTTCCACATAACCCGATTATTAGTGAATCGAGTTATGTGTAGTGTAACTGTAACCAATCCATGTTGTGTGCACTATAACTGAAAGGAATCCATGTTGTGTTGGTCGGCTTCCACGTAACTCGATTTTGAATAAATCCAGTTATTTGCAAAATTACTCGATAATATAGTAATCAAGTTATCTGCACTGGGCTTCTAGACCCAGCCCACATATTTAGACTGATCCCGATGCATTCCAAGTGGAATCCAACTATCCAGAAGGATTACCCATATAACCCGATTCTTCATAGATCAAGTTATGTGCAGTGTAACTCACGCTAATCCAAGTTGTTTCTAGAAGGCCTTGCACATAACTTGAATATACGAAAATCGGGTTATTTGAATCATTACTTGATAATATATTAACCGAGTTATGTGCACTGGGCTCCCAGACCCAGCCCACATATTTGGACTGATCCCGATGCAATCCAAGTGGAATCCAACTGTCCAGAACAATTATCCATATAACCCAATTCTTCATAGATCGAGTTACGTATAGTGTAACTCACACTGATCGAAGTGGTTTCGCCTTGCACATAACTCGATTATACAAAAATTGGGTTATTCGAATTATTACTTGAGTTATGTGCACTGGGCTTCCATACCCAGCCTATATATTTGGACTAATCCAGAAGAAGTCCAAGTGGAATCCAAGTGTCTAGAAGATCTTCCACATAACCCGATTACTTTCAAATCGAGTTATATGCAGTGCAAGTCACACAACCCACATAATTTTAATTTCCACAGAACTCGATTACAGGAAAATCGGGTTTTTCGTGTATTATTCGTTAATACATATATCGAGTTATGTGCACTGGGCTACCGCACCCAGCCCATATATTTGGACTAATCCAGAAGCAGTCCAAGTGGAATCCAAGTGCCCAGAAGATCTTCCACATAACCCGATTACTATCAAATCGAGTTATGTGCAGTGTGAGTTGAGATTCAGTTATTTGGAGTAGTCATGTAGCACTATTCACACCCATACTAATTTGGCCTGTTTAGTCATCACAAAAGTGGACCTGTACATGTATGGCTTCCATCAACAACTCATCCACAGAGTTCCAACTACTTCCATAATCAAATCATCCATACAATTCCAACCACATCCATAACCAAATCACTTCATCAAACAATCACATGAATAAGAAAATCATCCATACAATCTACAATGGAAATAAGGAGCCATTGAACCAAGTTGTTCACAGTGTAAGTACAACCATTTACATACAAATGATGTCTTGTCATAGTTTACAAGAAGAGATTTAAGTTCAACTAGCGCCACACCAACTGCCTCTTTGCCACGAATCCCATATCTGCACATGTACGACAAAAAAATACATCAATACCGCATCTTTTAGTCATCTTTTAAAACCATGTTTAACTATCACAAATCCAATATACACATTACTACAGGACTTGTAAGAACAACTTATGACTTGTAAGAATAATTGACAAGACTAAATAAGAATAACTTATGGAATATCCCCCTCCTTACTAGGACTTGTAATTGTTACCTGCTATGTACCATTGCGGCTTGTTGATTCCATGTTCTGAGTTAGACATCTACGACGGTTATGACCCTCTTGGCTACACAACCCACACTTCGACTTTGGACCGTTCTCAATCCACAACGAGGTTGGCAACTCCCTATCCTCGTCATCCATCTCATTTAGATAATGCAATTCAGTAAATTAATTGCTATCTCATTGAGAGCATATAGTGGGTAAGGGTCCAATCTGCATCATTAGTCAATCCTAGTTCCACTAGGAAAGAGAAAACAACATAGAATATGAAAATATTTTCTTCTCCCTCAACCAATTTGCATCATATGTAAAAAGCACCCAAGTAAGAAGATTGGACAAACAACAGTATCCAGGATCTTTGCTACTTTCTTCATCATTCTCCATACTCTACATGCATGTTCACTTCCTAATCCCTAAAATCTAAGACAGGGAAGCTAAATTTTTCCTCAATAGAGAGAAAATACGATAAATAAGAGGTTTAAAATCATATCAAGGCAGGGGGGGGGGGGGGGAAAAGCAAGGAATGGAAAGGCCCATTATGTCTGTGTCCTATTTTTGGTCCTTTAGTCAAGAGTATGTTGTTAATTTAAGGCATGAGGCAATGGAGCAGATGAAGAGTACCCTATGAAGAATCTTACACGTGTGGCAATTGATTAAAAATATTGGGCCATGCTTGGCAAGTCAAGGAGAAATATATAAGGTAATAGTGCACTAGAGTGGTTAGTCAACCAGCTTTCTCTGATGTATCCAAAGCATTTGCAGAAATTATCAAGTCTTAAAAAATATTTTTCATGTAAAACATACTATTGCAATAGGTTTAATCTAAGCCAGACTAAAAACAGTGTCCAAGGACCAGGTATATCAAGATACAGAACAACCTACCTATCCACCTAAGGTAATGCTTTGTAAACCGTATTAACAGGAGCATATGATCTTAAATTTAGAACATAAAAGTAGCACCTTTGAGTTTGGCTCCAAAGCAAAGGTGAGGGAAAAATAAGATTTTCATTATTTTACAAATAAAAGAGTATAAATGACAACTTTCACTCAACTGTGCATAATAAAACAATTAGGCCTAGTAGTGAAAAGTTTCTTATGCTTTTATAACAAAACAACATCAAAAAGAACATTCAAAACTATATTTATTTTCGACAGATTCTACAGCACCAGAAAATTATGAAAATACCAAAACAAAAACCTCCAAGGTAACCAATCACAATTTTACAGTGTTTCATGAGAAATTGTAGTCCTTAAATTGAGAACAACCATAAAACAGTTATGCACTATACAGGTAATATCTATCATATCACACTAGATAGCTTTCAGTCCTAGAGGTAAGGGTAACTAGTGTGACTGTAAACTATCATGAAATGTCTAAATATCACTACTAAAAAGAGTTGCACCATCCATTTGAAATTACAGGCAACCAAAAACAAAAAAAACAACAAATAAAAATAAAAGAATAAAACCCAACCCACCCTTTTTAAAATTTGAATGTAATTATATGAACAAAGGTATGGTCTACCTAACCCATTGCCAATTAAACATTCCTCACGCAAACAAATTGGATCAAGACAAATTCACTTATTTATGAAGAACTTAAATCGCAATATTTTTTGACTTTAGAATATAATGAAATATAAACTCATAGAAATGTAACGACAATAATTATTGTGGAGTTTTGCATGCATGATAAACCTGCTGAAGATATTTAATTGAACAATGGTTTCAACAAAGGGGAACGAATTGTTGCCTCACCATGAGTTCCCAATATGCAGACTCTAGTGTTATGTACTGCCTTGTGCTGCGATTGTACCACTTCATGTACTGAACAAGGTACATATCATCACCGTCCAGGAGAGGGGTAACGCGAACTTCATGCCCTCGGTTGGCCCATTGCTGAATATGGACAGCATGTTTTGTCTCCCAGTTGTTCTCCCATTTACGCTGGAGGGTTATTTTGTGAAGGACAGTCGACGTATCCACGACAAGCGGAACTGGTTGCTTCATCCCAAATTGACGGAAGAACCGCTCGAGATGATGCCCCTCCACTATCCAAAAGTAGATCAATGGCACCTCGGCCCTCCAAATATGTTGCCTGGCGGTGCAATACGCAGGCAGGGAGCCCAACGTATGCGTGTACGGCTCCCATACAATTTGCATAAGTGGATTATGTTTGTGATAGTGAGACATCATACTAATTTAAGATTATGTTTGTGATATGTAATATGGAAAGCATGGAATTTCTTGCTTCTATTCGTAAAATAACAACAACATTGTGTTCAAAATATTAACAAAATGAAGTCAACAAGCAATTAAAACAATGACTAGCATTGATCTGTAGAAAATAGTAAAAGATCTAGGTTGACCGAGATCCACATTCCAATTTCAGCCCCATGTTCATATGCATATCCTTCAAAGCCAAGCGACTCCATCAGAGACTAAGGTATTCAGTTTTTTTTTTTTTTTTTTTTTTTTTGGTTGGTTCTGTTATGGTTTATGGTGAGGTTTTAGTTTTGTTGTAATTGGTTTAAGTTAGCACTGAACTTTGAATGACTTGAAACATAATGCAAGAATGAGCTTTTGGTACATCATTACTGTGACAACATCTCTTATACTGAATCTAACCATGTAATTATCTATTTTACTGCCAAGAAGAGTACAAAACTTGAACCTTCTTTTGGATTGGTGTTGTACTCAAATTTGGTTAACAATTTTACTGAATATTTCGTCAAAAAAATATATTATTTTTGGTTAGGGGGTTTCAACTTAGAGTGAGCTCAAGGATGTGCAAACGCAGGAGCCAATGTGGGAAAGACAACATGAACATATGCTAGGTACACGAAACTTTTCCTTCGAATTTCGAAATTGCTTTTGTTTTTGTTTTTGTTTTTTTGTTTTTTCTTTTTTCCTTTATTGTGCTACCTATTTTATTTTATTTTATTTATAAACTTATTTGTAGGTTTAGAAAAATGTCTTCCAAGATTCAATTTCGTGAAATTAGTAGTAGGTTATTCTACTAGAGTTCAAATTACCACTAAGAGGTCTAATTGTTTTTAATATACTTGTAGGCTTTTAATTCTGACCTTCATAATTTCCAGCATTATGAGGTAGATGAGGTAGTGCAGCATTATGGCAGCATCAATCAAGTGTTGCTACTGTAGGAAACGAAAGGAGCCCCAACATAGGAAACGAAACACATTTAATCCTACACAACACAAAATTAAATGAACTTATATTGAGTTCAAGCCTGAGACAGAGTTGGCAGTTTATGAAAATTGGGGAAGAAAAGAGAAGATTGTGTGCGTGATTAGAATAATCTTCTGACTCATATTTAATAGCATAGCACGGGTTAGCAACTACTAAATATTAATCTGAAGTATTAAGCTTCTTAACATAATACTACAACAGTATTCTGCATCAATACAACTCCTTAATCGGGGATAAGAGCCTTGAATCACCATATGACAATCAGCACCATGATTCAAATTAATCTAACGAAACATCAATACCAATCATAGATCCTAAATAAACCAGAAGGCTTCAATAAAAGCATAACCAACCTAGAGAAGGAACCAATATTCGTAAATCAACTCATTCCTACAACAATCCAAGAATTCAAACAAAAATAAAAATAAAAACGTGGTCATGCAATTGAGGGAAACGAAAATAAAAACCTCAAATTGAGTTAGTAAATTAACCAAATACCTGCTCTACCCGTAATGTAGCCAGTGATGTCCGGTACGCAGCAAGGACGTGTGTGGCATGCTCTGCGGTGCTCTTTGGCCCGCTCCACCTACCAAACATGGGATTTCGACAAATGCTCATTACTGAACTTTACTTTACATTTAACAAACTTTGCTTTATATTTCACATCCATATACGTTGCATTGATAAGTTTCTTTTGTTTGTTAGTTTGACATAATTTTAATTATATCAAAGAGACAAATAAAATCTAATATACTATTACACAGAAATAATTATTCCTAAGAGACACTTAGCTTGAATAATGAGAACTCAATGAACGTACCTAATGGCAAGGGGCTCTGAGCGCACTGGCGGTAGAGGCGGCCTCATAGTAGGGCATATTCATGGGAACCTTGAATAGGCCCATAGCTGCACCAACAAGAGTGCTCCTCCAATCTGCATTGCATCCTTCTTTGATGCACTACAAAGTTGCCTGTAGAGCCAGGCCAATGCTGCACTACCCCAGCTGTACCGTCTCGCATTACTAATTAGGTTGAAAAACTGCAGAGGCAACAGTGAAACCCGGTCCGCCGACTTGTCCATGAACAATAGGGCCCCCATTCGTACAAGTAGGTGGTAGCGGGCATGTTGCTGCATGACTTCTTTACCAGCGTCCGCAGCTAGGGGAGTGGCAAACTATGCATCAAGCCACTTGTATTTTATCCTCGCCCTAGCAAGGGTAGACTTGTTCGAGCTCGGTATCACGGGCGGAGGTTCATGGCCCAACAAGTTTCGGCACACTGCTTTCCATTACTGGTTTGTCCTCCCAGTGATAGGCAACCCATCCATCGGAATCCCCAGCATCACCTCTATATCTTGCAAGGTGATACCCATTTCTCCAAGGGGTAAGTGGAACGTGTGCGTCTCCGAACGCCACCGCTCGACCAAGGCCGTGATCAAGGCATTGTCGACCTCCATATCAGGATCCTTGAATAACCTGGTCAAACAGATTGCATCTATGTATTGCATGATATGTGGGTCTAGCCCACCCTACGGCAATGCAGATTTATGGCATCGAACGTTTATGATGCCAGGCACCACCTACACACAGACGAGCATTGTGTTAGGTAGTGCATATGAGGTAATTATAAAACGGATATATGAAACTTCACAAAATGGAAATCATGAAATTCATGCCATGGCTTGAACTATAATGAAAGAAGCAATATATTCTCTATTTTCAATGTCAGTGCATACACTTATACTGTTTGTAGCAAATAGAAATTCTACAATAAATGAAATCAAGAAACGATATCAACATGAAGTTCAATGTCCACACCTATCACAGAAATGGAAAATCTTTATATAAACTATACTTTCATATATTAATAAATATATTTTATTGATAGAACAGGTTCCTTCATGTTCATGATGATAAGCAAACCATAACCTAAAAAAATTATGCACAAAGCTAAGTGATTATGGGAAATCTACAACAGTCGTTGCTATTTGCAAGCACCCTAGGCACGAGACCAATCAACCAAAGTTCTAATCAATAATGATTCCAACCGAGTCTTTAATCAGTTTGTATCTTTAAAAATAAAGCTATTTTTCTCCTTCCACAGTAGCCATTTGTTTTAGCAATATCAAAAAGAACTTTTTCAAACAAACAAACCATTTTCAAATACTAAAAAATTTAACTTGCACTTATTATCATCTTTTCGTCCCCCAGGCAAAATCTGAACCTGAGTCATACCCATAAAACAAATGAAAAAAATTGAAGATTTTGGTAATGCGAGATCCCCCTATGATAATCATTCATTTCCCATAAAACAAATGCAGCACAAACAAAACAGTCATCAACGGCAGAGCAACGTACCTGTAATCAACGACGGCGGGTACGGTGAGGGTTAGAAAAGGGTACGGCAGAGCACCACGATACCGGCAACGGCGACTGATCGAAAAGGGTGAGGGAGACTGATGGAGGGTGGGGGAGACTGAGGAAACATGATCACAGAGAGCAAGGGAGAGTGTACAGAGGGAGTAATGGCAGAGAGCGAGGGATCGCAAAAAGGCAAAGAGTAAACAGGCATTGTAAGACGTTGGTTTTGAAAATGTAAAGCAAACTCGATTTTGTACTTACCGAGTTATGCGTTTATAAACAACCATTTTTTTAATCACAAAAGGCCACGTCTGCTTTGCCAGCGTGGCACAAAGCTGAAGCTAACTCGATTATATAATAATCGAGTTATTTATATAACTCGCCCTTCTTATTATCGAGTTACAAAAAGAATGGCATTTCCCTAATTAGTTTGGGAAAGAGGACAGAATGCTACTTTTTTTGCTCAAAAAGGGCAATTGCCAATTTTTTTCCTTTTTATAAGTCTAATGTGGCTAATTTTGTAAGATTGATGGCTTTTAGCATAGAAAACAGAATAGTGATTGAGCCCATCTAGCTCCCTTTCTTCTTGATTTATTTAATATATAAAAAAGAATGACAATTAGTCACAGCATTAAATTAGCTACTATGCTTGGCAAACGAAGAATTTGATCAACTTTTCATACGCGATATGCCTGTACTGAGCTATTTAGTTGAACATATTGGGATGACACTAATTGCAAAAATCATTTTATCTTTATTGCTTTTTGATTGGAACATCAATGCAAAACACAATTTTCCATACAATTATTTTATCTTGTCTAGTTAATGTGTGCCCTTAGGGCACACATTAATCATCCATTTTGAGAAAACTTTTATGGAAAATTGAAAAAGCTGTCAAAATTGTGAATTACTTTCTTTTTTTTTATAAAAAGTTTCCTAAAATGGATTACTAATATATGCTCTAAACACATTAGTAAATCCCTTATCTTTGTTGCTTTTTGATTGGAACATCAATGAAAACACAACTTTTCATACAGACTTGAAAACAACTTTTGCAATTTGTGTCATGGATACTATTTGTTGACTCACGAGTCTTTAGTCATGCTTCAATTAAAAATAATTTGTTGACTCATGACTCCATGGGCCGTTAGTTATGGCTTCAATTAAAAATGAAGGTGCATGAAATATTCTGTACAACACCCTATCTTTCTTGTCTATTATTAAATATTAATTGTCAAGAACATCTTACCATCAAATCAAGTCTTTTACCCTAATATAGGGGGGAAAAATTCTTCTACCCTTGAATAGCTTTTCAAATAATTAATTAATTCTTTATTGAATACCAGCATTACTTTAACTCTGTGTTGAATGGCTTAGGTTGAATGCTAAGTACCTCTATCAATTGGAATTCTACTCAGCAATTAAAACCAAGGATATTTCATGGGAAAATGATAATATTAAGGAGAAAGCAAGTAAAATATATATATATATATATTATAGTTTCATATTTGGGACACATTAAACCCCACACTTTTAAAGTAGATATATTTTAAATCACACACTTTCAGCAGAAAATGGGCTTTTGCCCTTATTTTTTTAAATATCTAGCACAATGTTCCTGTTTTGAAACTATATAGGAACATGTTCCTATTTTGAAACTCAACTTTCTCAAAATTGAGTTTCAATTTAAAACTCGATTTGTAGAAAATCGAGTTATAGGAAATCAAACTTAAAAAATAAAAAATAAAAAAATAAATAAAAAATAAAAAATAAAATTATGGAACTAGAGTTCTACACTAAGACTTGATTTTAAGAAAATCAAGTTTCAAAACAGGGACATATCACTATATAGTTTCAAAACAAAAACATATCGCTAGATATTTAAAAAAACAAGGGCAAAAGCCCATTTTCTCCTTGAAATTAAATATAAACTTCTCCAGTTGAAAATTATGGACACTAAAAATTGTGACTTGTTAAGTCAACTTGACTCTTTTTTTTCTTTTCTTTTCTTTTCTTTTAAAGAGGTTGATCAAGGTAAACTCAAGTAAATTGAATGAAATATCCCTACAAGTTGCAGCTCAACTTGTGCGTGTCGGTAAAGTCAGGGAAGTCCGTGTAGGGTGGAGACTTGGAATGATTCGAATGAATGGAAAATGGAAAATCTACTCTCTAAAGTCTTTTGGTCCTTTTTGTATACAAGACTTGCAACTCAAATTTTGCATATATGTCACCTCAAATGGACTTAGAAGAACGCACACAAAGGCTAAATTATAATCATGCATGCATTGTTAAGACAGCCTAATCAATTAAATTTAATGTCTATTCTTAAATTTACGTGTCACTGAATTATAGGAGTAATTGATATTCATCGTTAATTAAAAAATAAAATTAAAGAAATCAGATGCAAATCTATAAATAAAATTATAATTTATATTTATTTTTAATTAAATTTAACTAGCTTGTAAACCCATGCATATGCATAGATATACTTAAAATATATACATTAAGATGTATAGTATAATTCTTACATATATAATTTAAATATTATTGATAGTCATTCTTATTTTTTTTTTTTTAACTTTTTAAAAAGTCTTGTAAGAATATTATTAGGTAGAAAATGTAAATTGTCTACTTTTTTAATTTTTTTTTAAATTTTCTTATGTTCATTAATTCTAGACTCTTTGGTTTTGTGCGCAATAACTCACTTGGATGGATATTTATGATGTGATCCCACATTTGAATCCAAAATTAAGAAATAAAACTCTCTCTAAAAATAAATAATTTAGGACACATGACACAAAATTGGACTTCAATTGAATTTTCTCTAAATTTTGCCTATTAATATATATATATATATATATATATATATATATATATATATATATATATAACTTTATATGACACATCTCTCAATAAGAATGAATTGGATTGAGTGTGGTCATGGAGTAAAGGTTTACTAGTGCGTTTATAACTTACAAATAAAGTATAGTGAGATATTTTTCTCAATCTTCCCTGTTTGGTTCTAACATGTTAAAATACAAACCCAATAGGAAATTCTCTCTCTCTCTCTCTCTCATGTGTTTCTTAAAAAAACTAGATCCTTTAAATCTTTTTCTCTCTCTCTCTCTCTCTTTCACAAACCATCCTCTAATCACAAGAGTGAGACAAAAATAGAATCTGGCTTTATAGAAGGTGAGCCCTAGACTTTGTTCAATGACTAATCACACATGTAATATGATAGGCCAAACACGTATTGACCCATTGTGATAAATTAACCAATTAATTTAGCCAAGTGAATTAATTAAGTTAATTAACATGCAGAGCGCGTGGTAGCACAAACAAATCTCCGACTAAACTAAGTATGCAATGGAAATTAAATTGACACGGTGATTTGTATACGAATGGGGAAAACCTACACGGCAAAAACCCCACCGGGTGATTTTCAGGTCACCACTCTCGAAATTCCAATATTATCACAACAAGCGGTTACAAGTAAAGGAATCCTAGTACTTTATACCAACCTACAGTTGAACCCTTACCCCAATACCCAATTGAATTTGTTCTGTAGTGACAATTTCTCCTTTTGATGCATGGCTCCCAAGTACGTGACTAACCAATTACGCAGATCCCAGTACGCAACTTCAATCACCAGCTAGAGAAGACTGTTGGCTACAAAGTTCTTCAATTCATCCACACAATGAAGATCAAGAAGATGCTTGGTTACAAAACCCTACGATGCACATACACAGCAACTTCTTCAAGAACGATGAACTAGGGCAAAACTTTGTCTCCGGTCACAATTTACTTGAGCAAACTTTTCTCGAAACTTGTGCAACTTGTGTACTCTTTGATGACCCTTAAAATAATCCTTTTATATGTCTAGGGTTAGGAGAAAAGAAGGCCCAAAGACACATTCACGGATCCCAAGAAAACAGATCAGATTTTCTGTTTCTTTCTTAAACCTCGACAGATAGGAGGGTCGAGCACATGGGGCTGAACAGCTTCCTTAAGCTCGATAGATGCAGCTGTTGAGCCAAATGTCGAGCTTTAATGAATTTGCACTTCTCAGCTTGTTTCTTGGACGGACTTGATGACTTTAACACTTAATCTTGAAACACAGTTTCTTGAAGTATTAAGAACACCTAGATCTACCCAATTACAAGTAAAGTGCGTTTTGTCAAATGATTAGCCAATTACATAAAAGAATGACATATGTTCTTAACAAGTGAAACACATATGTCCTAACATAATAATATAGGATCAGTCTGGGATCATAGTATCGATCCTATAGATTATAGCCAATCCAAAAGACCCTTCTAGTAATTATGAATTCCTAGAATAACTATTTCAGAATCTTCCTCCAGAATAATAGAAGAAAACCCCACTTTCTTCATTCTTAAATTAAAGCTCAATTTTCATCATTTTCTCTACTCTCTCCGCACCCCCCCCCCCCTTTAATTTCCTGTAATTTATCTATGTTCTCATTCTTTCCTTTTGTATATATTTTTTCAAACTTCCAGATTCATGAACAATTTGTTTGGATGTTTCATGCAAAAAATAGCCATAGTTTTCTTAGTATTCTTCGTAATTCAACTTCTTATTTCTTTCTCACCTTTTGATATATTCCAATATTTTTGTTTTCATTTTTTTGTGTCATTGCCAAATTTTCATGCTCACACTTCCTTACTTGTTACTTGTTAGATATGAGATTAAAAAAACTCCAAAGGTTGACATAGTGCTTCCTAAGACCTCATGATATCCATAAAATCCCAGGTTAGAAACCACTTGTGTTTGTTTATTTAGACCCCTCTAAACTCAGATTGTTTAACCTAATTAATTAACCAAGTTGTTACTTAGGTTTATTATGAGATCTAGATTAAACAATAATAATCATGTCACATAAAGTGGAATAGTAAAGAAGTCAAGAAGCGATATGATGACCTAAGAAACCAATGAAACCATCCAATTTCAAGGTAAAAAACCTAGGGAGTATTTAACCTAAACAATCCACAAGGCACAGGGACGGACCCAAGATTTCAAGCTTGGGGGGGGGGGGGGGGGGGAGATAAGCGAAAAAAAAATTCAAATATGCATCCATATAGTATTAATAAACTATCAACCAAGATAAATACCCAAAAATCATTGTTTCTTAATATATTAAGATATTAAGATACAATCATCTACCAACAAAAATAAAAGACATGAAACACTATTCTTTCTTAATACAATCATCTATGAAAAGGGAACTCGACGCTCTTTCAAATCTTCAAAATCATCTACGATTGAATCCAAACTAAATGTCGAAGCTATATCCTTTTCAATGTACAACATCAAAGAGTCTGTCAAAAAATCATTTTCCATTTTGTTTTGAAAGTTAGTTTTGACAACTTTCATAGCTGAAAATGCTCGCTCTATAGTAGCAGTAGAAACTGGAAGAGCAAGCACAAGTCTCACCATTCTATAAACAAGTTTGTGGTGTTCTGAATTTCCAGTTCTCACTAACCATTGACATAACTCAGATAAACTTTTCAATTTTTTGAACTCTGGATCCTGGACTACATTATGCTCAAAATGATAAAGCTCATTCTCCAACACTTGTTTGTCATAATATGTGAAATCTTGTGGATAGAAATTCTTTACCAATAAACAAAGATCACTACTTCTGAAAGATTTTAATGCCTCTTGAGGTTCTAAAGCTAAGCTAAGCTAAGCCTAAGTAACTCCATTGCATCTTCATTAAACCGGTGATTTAGTTCCTATAGTTGAGAATCTATTGCAGCATAAAAAATATTTACTCGATAATGACACTCAATTGTAACGTTATCTTGCTGATTATGAGCTCGACCTCGCCTCCCAACATAACAAGCATTCATATCTAGGACATCAATGCAATGCTTCTCACAAAATGATATTACAGTGGTGAGTAAGCCATCCCATCCCTATCTCTAAATTTTTGGATAAGTGCTTTAGTAGATGAAACTAAATGCATGACATTTAAAATATCTTGAGATTGGCTTTACAAAGCTTGACAAAGTTTATCAGTGATCTCCATAGTTGCCTTCTCAAGATGCAAGATGAAGACAAATTCAAATGAAGTTAAACCATCATAAGCTGACTCTGCTTCTGCCCGATGTTCTCCATCACTTGCATCATCAATTATATTTAGAAAAACTTCAACAATTAAAGTAAACATCCTTAATAAGCTAGAAACTGATCTAAAATGTGAACTCCAATGTGTTTCTACAGGTCGTTGTAAAATGCCAATTTGGTTAAGTCCACTTCTAGTCTCAAGCTCTTCAAGATCAATCAAACGTGCTATTTCATTAGTATTGGCAACTTTCAATTGCTCATTACACTTGCATGAAGCATTAACAGTTGATCACCAAAAGCAATTTAAGAAAAAACCCACTAATGGGGACAACTTGTTTTGATGCTTTTACTAATGCCAATTGTAAGCGATGTGCAAAACAATGAACATAGTAAGAATATGGACAATCATTCAAAATCAAAGCTTGTAATCCATTCCACATACCTTGCATTTTGCTTGCTCCATCATATCCTTGCTCTCGAATATTTTGTATATCTAAGCAATGTTGAGATAACAAAGAATATATCCTCTTCTTTAGAGTCAAAGCCGTAGTGTCAACAACATGAATAAGCTAAAAAAAAAACGTTCTTTCACAAAGCTTTCTGCATCAACATATCTAAAAACCACAACCATTTGCTCTTTCATGGACTCATCACGAGCTTCATCAACCATTATGCAAAACTTTGCATCACCAATTTCTTCCTGAATGGCCTTCTTCACTTTGGCTGAGAAAACATGTAGAATTTCCTTTTGAATCCTAGGTGATGTGTAGGTTGCATTTTTGGGAGCTTTTCTATTATGTCAGCAACCTTCTTATTCCAAAAAGTGACAATATTCAATGTTTCAAGAAAGTTTCACGATTAGATGAACTAAAGCTTTCATCTCGACCTCTAAAAGATATAATTTGAAAGGCAAGATGTTGGGCAACATAAATTGAGGCTTTCAGTTGAAACCGATTATTTGCAATTTGTTCTATAGTGAAATGATCAACAACCCTTTGTAAATGCTGCCATTGGTTCATCAAATCCTTACACATTTGCTTGACAACTCTATGAACTGAGTTAGGATCTTTTCCTATATGACCTTGAAAATAACAATTTTTGTCCCCAACTTATTTCCAATTTCTAAATCCACCAACAATGAATGTATTTTGTCCCACAACCCCATTTGGATTATGAGAGACAAAGCAAGGTAGACAATAAGTTGAATCTTTTGTAGGAGAATATTCAAGCCATGTTGAATAATATTCAAACCAAGAAGCTTTGAAAGCTACGATTGTGTTTTCCACTTTTTTTTGTATGTCTCTAGATGAGGTTGGTGTGGACCGTTTTTAATGTAAGTCTGTCGAATTTCATCAAGTTGATTAACATGATATTCCCATATTTGTTTGCATGCTCTGGGATCATAATCCAAAGAATCAAGATCAAATTTTTGAAATTGTGTTTGAGAGATATGGTTATTTTCCGGAATTGGGATATCGACATTTTTTGGAATTGGAACATCGACATTTTCTGGAATTGGGGAATGAATATTTTCTAGAATTGGAACATTCACATTTTCTGGAATTGGAATAGCAACATTAGTTGTTGGCAATCCTACGTTGACTTCTGAAAAATTTGAATCTTTTCTTTTGAAAAAATCAAACATTTCTTTTGAAAAAATCAAACATAATGTTTGATTTTTTCATGATCTAAAAATAAAATAAGAATTTTATATATATATATTATCTCACAAACAGTTGTTGTTACTAAGTATAGACAAATACTAGAATCTAGGTAATATGCATGATGCATTTAATTATAAATTTAGTATTTCTCATTTCTTTTCAATTTATAAATTTATCTAATTTTACATTACGAGTTAACAATAGGTGCAAGTGAATCACTGTTATTTTCTTAGATTTGTGTGACAATTTACTATATTATATGACTTGTTTTTGTCTTTTGTCTTTGGTCTTTGTATCACTGCCTTTATTTATCTCTGTCTTTGTGTTGTCTCCATCTTTCTGACACTAACCCACTAACCCAATTCCACTACCGACACTATAAATTTATTCTGCACTACTAACAAAAACTTTTCTTAACTTTACCTTTTTCTTTTTTCTTTTTTGTCACTCGTCCCTATTATGCCTAACTACCAGTCAACAAAGAACAAATAGTCAAACACTACAATAATATATTCTCTAATTTGAGTAATCTCTACAAACTCTACTCTCTCTCTATATCTCTTATCAATATAATACAAGAGAGAGAGAGAGAGAAAGTCATAAACACAGAGGGATAGAGAGTCACCAAGCCAAAAAGCCAAAAAAAAAAAAAAAAAAAAAAAAAAAAAACACCGCAAGCAGCATAGATTCAATTTACAATCACCAACATCAGTTCATCACTCATCACTAAAAACACAAACACCACAAGTCCACAAGCACAGATTGTTAGACTTTGAGATTCAAAAAAATTTTATTAGGTTTTGAAGTAAAGGATAGATTAAATACTTGTGAACTGTGAAAGCTAGAGCAACGAAGCTGGGCTAGGTAGATTGAGCAACCGGCGACGGCAGCAAGATGGGTCTCGTGTGGGCGATGGCAACAGCTGACAGGGAGACTCTCGCATGAGGTGGCGTGGGTACTGGGAAGCAAGATGGGTCTCGCAAGCGTGGGCATGGGCAGCGGAGTCACGACGTGGGTCTCTCTGACTATGAGTACTCTCTATCTCTCTGTCTCGCCTCTCACTTTCCTTTCTTTTTTTTTTCTTCCGTTTTCCGCTTTCTCCGTTTGGTTTTAGACTATTGAGTTTTTTTTTTTTTTTTTTTTTTTTAGATTTACATGGGTCACGGGCTCTTGCCTCCTGGGCTGGCCGGCTAGGCTAAGGATTCATGATTTTTGGGAGGGGGGCTTGAGCTAAAAACTAAGGGGGCCCCAAGCCTTTTTTTTTTTTTTTTTTTGGTTGAAAATTTTACCTGCTAATTTTTTTTTTTTTGGCCTAGGGAGGGCCCGGGCTCCCTTAGGCCCCCACCTGGGTTCGTCCTTAACAAGGAAACAAATTCACTAAATAGATGGAGGTGTTTACTATAAAAATTTTCCCTAAATCTAATGCTACCTCTTGTAGCACTTACTCATGTGACTACTCACAACTCTGAATCCACGGACTTTTCTATATGAATTTGTTGCACAAAAACACTCCAGTTTGTGACTTTGAGATCCCACTCAAAGTTTTAGATCATCAACATCAGTTGATCTAGTATGCATCAACTTATCTCCATTAGTTCTTGTATTTGAATCTTTTTTTTTTTTTGGTAGATGCTTATTGAGTTAGAAGGTTACAGAACCTCACAAATCTCATAGGAGTAACTCACAAGACTTCTGAAACGTGAATTAGGGTTTTCCTTTTATACCTAGTAGTGTTGGACTTAAACCCTAAACGTTTTGCGGGCTTTCGGGCTTGATTTAAATTTGTAGAAATCGCAGTTCGATCGGTTAAACCTTTCTCTTGATTGGTCAAGCCTTGCAGTTTCTAAATTCTTCTTTTTGCAGCTTGACTGTTCTTTAAATCTTGACTTGAATTAAATTGAGAAATATCTAAAATTGTTCTAGGGTAGCTTATACTAGACATGTTTTTGTACTCGGTTTGCCAACAAACATAAAATTAGAACCTAAACATTTATTCCTAAATATTTAGAATGACCTAACAACTTGCAAGCATTTTGGAACCACTCTCATGGGATTTCTCCCTATAATAACTTAGTGTGTGTGAGACGAGGGACTGCATACACCCGAGGAAATAGTAACTAATCTAATCATTAGAAGAACAACAACTAAAAAATAAATAATTGATTTAGATATTACAAAGCAAACACAAAGGAATATATCACCTATGATATCTTTTCCTTATAATAGTATAACACCAAGATTTAGACCATTCATACAAGTGAAATACAATATCTTATTATAGAAATAATTGTCAATTGAATGTATAATTTTGATGGTGTGATAAATTTTGTAACCACATGTTATTTAGGATTGGAATTTTTTTTTTTTTTTTTTTTTTTTTCCTTTCTTCTAAAGGTCTTTCGCTAATGTTAGAACAAGAATATGTTACACATTTATTTAAAAATTTCTCACACATTGCACGAGCTAATAACTAGTTGATCTAAAATTGCTATTTCAATGCAAGTTAATAAAAACAACTTAATGTGCTATGAATATTATCTTATCATCTTTTTTAATTGCAAACATATGTCTTAAATTATATATAATAATTTAAATAGGGCAAGACTTAGGTACGGTACATAAGTGTTATTCCTTAGGTTCCCCTCTTAAAATTCTGTCATATGGCTTTTTTTCTCATGGATGAAAATGTATTTTTTTTAATTAAGTAGCCACATGGCAGAATTTTAAAAAGGGAATCTAAGAAACAACACATAAGGCTCAATATATTCACTTCAAGGCTCAAGCATTGACCTTTTCGATTAGTGTTTTTTGTCTTTTTTTTTTTTAAAATCCCTTCTAAAAATCCTTTTTTCTAAACCATATATCAATTATTTTTTATAAGCCCCACAATGTTACACCACAAATAAAGAAATGCCTTTAATCTAAGATACAATAAAAGCCAAGCATTTGCCCAGAGAGAGAGAGAGAGTGAAGCATCTGTCGATATTTTTGAGAGGAGATGAGATGCGAGCATTTGTTCTTAAAGAGGTGCATCTAGCTCAAAAGCCTAGATATAATTTTTCCTTGTGTGTTTTGGGTATATCAAGCTCAGAAGCCTCCTGCCCAATAACCACTAATTTTTGTTACATTGACGTTCTCCATCATTTACTAGCTTGCACCAAGAAGTTGATATTTGACGAGAGGTGAGACCAAGAGAGTTTTTGTTGCATTTTTCATTAGCAAGTGTTTAAGGGTATTTTAAGGAATGACACCTAAAACATGTTTGCGTTGTGAAAATGAGATCTTAAATTTAAAAATATTTGATTTGTGTTGTTGTTTAGGCATTTGGGTAGATTTGTATTTGTTTGGGAAATTTTTTTATTCAACTTTCATAGAATGACATCATAAATTCAAAAATGGCTAATTTGTGTTGTTGTTTGGGCTAATTTGTATTTGTTTAGGCAATTTTTTGGTTCAACCTTTAATGGACCAAAATTTTGAAGTTATTAAATTTTATAATGGACTTAAATTTTTATTTAGGGTGTATCAAGTTTTCTACCCTTGTTGCTATTCTATTTGCTTCTTGTTTTGCGAACCTAGAGCCTTGTGTTTTCCTTGATTATGGTGTAGGAATTAGTGAATCACTACTTGTTGAGCTTTATCTTAGAAAAATTTTTAGTTTACATTGTACTTGCAATATAAACCTACAATAAACACATAAAAATAGTAAATATTGTATGCATTTGCAAAAAGTGTAAAATATTTACCACTTTTTACAAATATGCATAAAATTTACTACCTTTTGTATCTACCATGTAAGTTTATAATTTACATTATAAGTACAAATCTATAAGAATGCATTAGCTTATTCCTATTGTTTGTTTTCTAGATTAGCTACTCATGTTCGTAGTGACAAGTGGGTGCTAGAATGTGATCGTTGTATTTCAAGCGGATAGCTATTGAGATATCAAGCACCTAGTTGGTGTTGAAGGAGTTTCCTATGCCCTATGTGTCTGATTTTTAAGTTTAAATTTAAAATATTGCTTTTGTGAGGAGTTATTTAATATTTTTGTTAATATTTTTAAATTTTGTGAAATTTGGATCATTTGGATATTTTGGAGATTATATTTACTGATTAAATATATACTTTTAGGGATCAATTGTGGCTTGTTGAGTGACTTGAGTGATGACCCTTTTTTGATTGTTATTATTATTTTTTTGTTAAAAAGAAGAAAGAAAAAAGAGGAGTTTCTTCGGGGTAAATTCAAGTCAATTGACTTTACCGGCACGCACATGTTACAACTCTACTTGTGCGTGCGGGTGAAGTCATGTTGTCATACAAGTCCAAATCTTTTGTACCACTTTTTCTATTCTACTCTATACTCTATCAATAAAAACTTGCTGCATGTTCACCTAATTAATTAAATACTTAATAATGATTAATTAGATGAACATGTGGCAAATTTTTATTGGTAAAGTATAGAGTGGAGCAGAAAAAGTGAGACAGAATATTTGAACTCGTTGTCATACACGGTACACCCCACAAATTTAAATATATGATTAAAATAATTTATAAATAAAAAGATTATTAAAAGAGAAAAGAAATAAAGGAAACAAGGAAGAATCATAGTGTGGGACATGGTTTATCTTATAGAGAAGCTTTTTTGCGATTTGTAAGGATTCCCAGTTTCCTACGGTTGAGTGGCAAGAAAGTGAACCCAACAGAGAAATGCTGCTTCTTCTTGGAAAGAGGTGTAGGTCCTACCAGTACCTTGAAAGAATCCTTGCCGGCTTCGTAATAAAGACACCGTAAAAGACAACACTCTCTGCTTTTTACTCTTATTATTCTTTTTCTTTGTGTTTTTCCCTTTTTCCTATAAGCTTGGGAGACTTTGAATGGAAAATGATGCATGTGTTATTAAGAGAGCCTAATCAATTAAATTTAATGTCCAACCTTAAATTTACATGTCACTAAATTAAGCTTAATTGATATTCATCTTAAATTATAAAAAAAATTAAGATAATTGTCATCCCATGCAAATCTTGTAAGAACTATTTGAACATTTACAATTGAAATAATTAAATAGATGGCTAAATCACATCAAACTCCTTAAACAGCTCTATAAATATAGGTACACTCCTTTGAACATCAAAGCACCAAACTTTTGAAGAGCTTCGATCAATGCACAAAAGCCTAATTTTTTTTTCATGCGTTTGTCTCTAACTTATATCCTTGAAACTTTCAAATCCTGATAATAATAATAATAATAATAATAATAATAATAATAATAAAAACAACTTTCAAATCAAAACTAGTTTTGAAGAGAAGAATAAGAGAATTTTCCTTTACTAAAGGTTTTATATGAAAAGAAAATCTGTTCTACTTTTAAGGATTCAATGATAAAGAATGTCCCATACTATTTAGTCAATTTTTTTTTTTTTACTCAATTTTATTGTGTGCAATATTCTTAATGGTTAAAAATTTGAGAGATAGCCACTTCTTCGCCATTCCTAATTTTATACTCACTATGCCAAATTTAATGATTTTTATTTATGTACTTTGATAATTTTAAGGTTGAATTATTAATTTGTTTCTTTAACTATTGTGTCAAGATCACTATCAACTATTAATTATATGAATTTAGTCTCCCCAAATTTTGAAACCAAGTCAATTTTGTCCTTAAATTTCCTCTTTTCGTTTAAATTTAACAAAATTAATTATTGTGAAAAATGAGACATATGTTATATGGTTATTATGAAAAGTATAAAATTTCAAAATCAAATAATTTAAATAGTTAATTTTGTTAAAATTTAAACATTAAGGAGAACCAAATATGAAATTGACGATGAGGTTATAAATTAACACACTTAATAGTTAATAGTATGGTCACCAAATTGAACTTTACTTAATAATTAGAGGACTTAAAATTACTTTTAATTTTAACAATTTAATGAGAATTTGTTGACAAATTATAATCACCTTAAGACTAGAATAGGACATTCAGCCCAAAAAAAACAGAAAAAAAAAAGAACAAGACTAGAATAGAACAAAAATAAGCATTCAATTCAGGCGGCTTTGCTGAGTTTTGAAATATCAAATAAATGTCTGGCATTTTCTTTGCAAATAAAAAGATTCCACACGGCCATCGCATTTTTTTCCAAGCTCTTGTGGGTCCCACATGCAGAAGGAGACTGGAGATTCAAGACCGCTCCCTCCATGCCACAGTTGTATAAAGTCTAAATGAACTATTTGCAATTATTTTGCTTTAGTAAAATTGTATTGAACTAAAACGATCATCAATTATCCACTAAACATGCCATCCTCTGTCTCCATTTCCCTTGTGATATTAGTTTGGATTACTACTATCATAATCATAAACCATGTGGGTAGCGCGAATACTTCTACCGTTGCAAAACCTCAATCACCGCCACTAGCCCAAGAAGCAAAGGCTCTGAACCAGACTGGGTGGTGGTGGTGGTGGTGGTGGTGGAGGTGGAGGAATGAAGAAACAACCTCAAATATTTGCAAGTGGGTCGGTATCGTTTGCAATGAAGGTGGAAGCGTGATAGAGATCAACTTAAACAATATAGAACCGTATAAGGGAGTCCAGTTACGCAATATCAGCTTCTCTTCATTCCCAAATTTGGTCCGATTCAAGCTAGCGGGAATAGGGCTGTCCAGGAGCATCCCACCAGAGATTGGTAGTGTTTCTAAACTCACTTACCTTAACTTATCTTGGAATAGTCTTTCAGGTGAACTACCTCTCTCACTCGCAAAACTCACTCTATTAGAGAAGCTTGATATTTCTTTCAATCAAATGAGCGGTCCAATTCCATTACAGTTGGGAAACCTGAGTAGCCTTGTTGAATTATACCTGGCTGGAAATTACTTCAGTGGTACAATCCCTTCAACTCTTGGTCTTTTGACTTGTCTCACTCATCTTTATTTACATTCAAATCAAATTGACGGTACTATCCCTTCTGAAATTTATAATCTGAAGAATTTGACGGCTGTGCATTTGGGTACAAACAATCTTCTTGGTCCAATTTCTTCAAAAATAGGAAAGTTGAAAAACCTAGTTTTGCTAGACCTTTCTAATAACATGCTCACTGGTCCACTTCTTCATACTTTGAGTTGTTTGACAAACTTGACCCATCTCTTTCTTTATTCCAACAAAATCAATAGTCCCATTCCCCTAGAAATAGGAGAAATGAGAGAACTGAGGCACTTGGACCTCCATAATAGTAGCCTTTCTGGTTCAATCCCTTCAACTCTTGGACTTTTAACTTGTCTCACTCATCTTGATTTACGTTCAAATCAAATCAACGGTACTATCCCTTCTGAAATACATAATCTGAAGAATTTGATGAATCTGCATTTGGGTACAAACAATCTTATTAGTCCAATTTCTCCAAAAATCGGAAAGCTGAAAAATCTCGTTTCTCTAGACCTTTCTAATAACATGCTCACTAGACCACTTTTTCATACTTTGACAAACCTGAGAAGCCTTGTTAATTTATACCTAGGTGGAAATTTCTTCAATGGTACAATCCCTACTGAAATTTGTGATATAAAAGGTTAATGACTCTGCATTTGGGTGAAAACAATCTTTCTGGTCCACTTCCGTATGAGCTTTCTCAGCTAACCAGATTACAATATCTTAATCTTTCCTCAAACAAATTTTCTGGAAGGATATCATCCAATTTGGAAAATCTCGTCCATCTTTCTGTCTTAGACCTCTCACTTAACAAGCTGAGTGGACCACTCCCAACTCAACTTACTAATTTACATGCTCTGGAGCAATTGCTTTTAAGCCACAACAACTTAACCGGAAGCATTCCTCGAGTGGCTTACCCATTTAAGTTGACTACTATTGATCTTAGTCATAATCTGTTAAGTGGAGAAATACCTCCTCAGCTTGGGAACTTGAGCTTTTTACAGTACTTAGATCTCAGCAATAACAATTTCACCGGTAATATTCCTCGCAATCTTGTTTTCAGGGATTCTTTGGATCTCAGCAATAACAATGTCCCCGGTCAAATGAATTTGTCTTACAACTCTTTGACTGGTCCACTCCCAGAGGGTTTTAATTTCAATTTTGGGCCGGAAACAATTATGGGCAACAAGGATTTATGTTGTAAAATAAATATCTCAGGCTTCCGTTATTGCTTTGGATCACCCCACACTAATATTGGCTCCACAAGTACCAAAAACGTCACAGAATGGATAAAGATTATTCCTCCCATTGTCATTTCCTTCATCTTCTTATTACTCGGAATTGTGCTCCTTTCTCGCCAGAAGATAATCGAAAACACTCATTCAGAGTGTAAAGCAAAGAGGAATGGGGATATATTCTCAATATGGAATTACGATGGAAATATTGCATTTGAAGACATCATTACAGCAACAGAGGACTTTGACATCAGATATTACATTGGGACCGGTGGCTATGGTAGTGTTTACAAAGCAACGCTACCAAATGGAAAAGTGATTGCCCTTAAAAAACTTCACCGTTTAGAATCTCAGGAGCCCGCTTTTGACAAGAGTTTTAGGAATGAAGTGAAAGTGTTATCTGAAGTTCGTCATCGTAATATCGTGAAGCTTTATGGGTATTGTCTACACAATCAATGCATGTTTCTAGTTTATGAATATATGGAAAAAGGAAGCTTATTTTATGCCATAAGCAATGATGTTGAAGCAAAGGACTTGGATTGGAAGAAGCGGGTGAATATCATTAAAGGAATAGCAAATGCTTTATCATACTTGCATCATGATTGCATTCCAACAATTATCCATCGAGACTTGACCACAAGCAACATTTTATTGAATTCAGAATTGGAGGCTTTTGTTGCAGATTTTGGCATTGCTAGACCACTAAATCCTAATTCCTCCAATTTAACCACACTTGCTGGCACCTACGGATACATTGCCCCTGGTGAATATTTAACTTCTACATACACAAACACACACCTTGTAAAAAAAAAAAAAAAAATTAGATTAATCATGATCATCTTTTCACATATTTATTAGCTAAAGTGGCTACATAATTGTCATAGTATAGTAAGATATTCCTAGCAGGTTTCTTACTCCAAGTAGTTTAGTTGTGCTCACACTTTTTTGTGTTGTGTTCTAGAACTTGCCTACACCATGGTTGTGAATGAAAAATGTGATGTCTATAGCTTTGGTGTAGTGGTGCTTGAAATAATAATGGGAAGGCATCCGGGAGAGCTTATTTCCTCATTAGCATCATCGTCTGCTCAACATATCATGCTGAAAGATGTCTTGGACCCACGCCTTTCACCTCATATTAACCAAAAAATTGCTCAGAATGTGGTTCTAGTTGTGACACTAGCATTGGCTTGCCTTCGTTCAAATCCTAAATCTCGCCCTACAATGAAACATGTGTCACAAGAAATTCTTGTTCGGAAGCCGCCACTGCCCAAGCTGTTTTATGAAATTTCAATGTGGGATCTGATGAATCAAGAAATATAGTTGGTAGACAAGAATTAGGAAGATTTTAGACAAGGTAAGTAATCTATTTTCTTTTGGATTCTATCTAAATATATTATAGCAAAATGGATTATGCCATCGAAACTAATCACATGATTACATGATTAAATTTTTGTAGACATTAAGGAAGCTGTACCGACCATTAGTACTAGTATTTTTTTTTTTTTTTTTAAAAGCTTCAGGGTGCAACATAAACGAATAATAAAGCCTATAAAAAGTATAACAGTTTAATTCTTAACGGTCAAGGACAATGGGTTTTAGGGTCGGAGGCACCTATAACATTGGGGGCCAAAATTATTGAAATCCTTTGTAATGGTATATTGGTATGAGGTAAAAAAATAAATTGGGCTTCTTTTTTTCTTTTTTCTTTTTTTTTCTTTTTTTTTTTTTTTCTAAAATAGTAATGATTGGCCCCCCAAATAAATTTAAGTCCAAGTTCACGGTTGGTTTTTATTTTCTTTCGTTTTAAACCTTGTAATGTACAGTTAGTCAACCCCACATCCCACCGTTAATTTCTCTATTCTAGTGGAGCCCCACCTAAATAAAACATAACCTTTTACCAAAACCTATAATAAATGCCTAGCTGGCCTGTGTCATTTCTTTTTATATTTTATAAATATACAAGAGTGCATTGTGTTATTTGTGTATTCAAATGTTAAAGTGTAGTGCATATAGTGCATTGTTTGAACTTATTTTTTATCTATTTTTCATGCCATTTTTTCTCTAGCTGATTATATCTTTTACTATTGATCTAGTTGCTTGAAAAGTTGTGCTAACATTAATTTGTTTTTAGAAAAGAATTTAGACTGCCATAGACATTAGATTTATTCTATTTTTTAAGATTCAAAAAGGAAATTGCTAAGAATTTCAATATAGAATTCATAATGGATGAATTTTATTTAATGAAGGATCAATGTTGAGCATACCTTTTATAGGAGATGCCAAGTTTATTTTATTTTTTAAAAAATTAATACATGTTTATAGCAAATTAGGCAAATTTTGTGCACAAATTTGAGTTTAGAAATATTGTTATATATTTTAATTTTGATCATCTTGTATACAACATATTTATGAATTATGATAAACATATGAATATGTAACTTGCCCCCCCCCCCCCCCCAGGTAAAAAATCCTGGCTACGCCCATGATGGGCTTTCAGTTTTTTTTTGTTTTTTTAAATGTTGTTGTCGCTTAATGCATGATTGATGGAAAAACTAATGATGATTTTATAGCTAATTGGACTCTTAGAGAATTAGCATTAAGCTTTCTAAAAAAAAAAACTATTTTGACACATCAAAAAACCACTTTTTTTGTTATTTTAACATTTCATTCTATAATTTCTTAATGCAGGTCTTTGGTGGCCCATCTTCAGTAGGTGCAGTAGACAAAGCCATCCATACTGGGAAGACAACACTAGCCCTGACCTTTTAGCTAAAGCGGGAGGACTGTTGAATAATGATTTTGTTGCATTTTCCCTTACTACACTAGGGTGCTGGAAAGTTGTATTTTCCCAGCAATGCAAATGTGTGACTTTTTTTTTCCAATAATTCTTTAATAAAACGTCCCCTCCCTCTACTTAAATTAATGTCACCTCGAGCTTCTGTACTTCAACCATGAGAGACGTGAGGTACCTAACAGCTTCATCTGCTGCAACAACAGTATTCATTTGACTATTCCTCTCAGTGCCTTCAACAAGAAAGTTTCCACTAATATTAATGTCCCTAATAGTTCCATGTTTCAATTCCGAGCTATCCAATGCAAATTTTAAAGCATTGTCTATAAGCCTCAAGCACATAGGTAATATATATTCCAGTATTACGCAAATTACAGGTCATTACAAATATTTTCAGAAAAAGAAACATCAAATTACAGTATAGAAGTAAAATTCACCGTACAATTTTGAAAATTTAACAGGGGCCTCAAAATTGTGAAGGTAGACTCAGAAAGATGTACATTGTGAGCAAGTGAGAGTAGACTGAGGCATCACTAGTAGTGGCGGCCCCAAGAATTTTTCTTAGGGTGTTCGTTAAGAAGCATAAATTACACAATCTAATAAAAAGAGAAATTCATATATTGACAACAACAACAATAAAAAAAACACGCAAATACATAAAGTTTACAATTGCCTTCTACGAGTTTTCATATTTTGAAATCGTTATATGATAATTTGTTATATTGTTGTTTCATTAATTATAAAATTATTAATTGTTGTTTAGCCTAACATAATTTAATTTGTTTGTTTTTTATAATGTATTGGTTAATTAAATTATTAATTACTGGTATTTAGTTGCTTCATTATTGTTTTTTTTACTAACTACTAGCAGTCTAGCACACACCCTACTGTGCACTAGCACAAACTAGCACACACCCCATGTGCACACACCCTTGCCTCTGCACGCCTTTACTTCCCCAATTCAAATATCCCATCCCACATGGCCCCATGGCCCCATCCATCCCCCACTCAATAGACAAGAGGCACAAGAGAAGCCAATCAGATAAATTCACAAATCACAATACTCTAAAAGACAAATTCACGAACACCAACTGACCAACACACCAACGGTTACAATCAAAACAAACAAGGGCAAATAAATTGAGTAATTATAAAGTTAAGTTATAAAGTAAAGCTAAAGCCAATTAGCAATTATAGTTCAAAAAGAAAGAGAGAGAATCAGAGAGAGAGAGAGAGAGAGAGAGAGAGAGAGAGAGAGTCTCATTTCAGTAACTCAGTTCAAAGAGAAAGAGCTCTCTCTCTCAGTCTTTCAGACCACAGTCCACAGCAAAACCCAAAGGTTAAGAGAGAAAAAGAGAGAGAAGTAAAGTGTAAAATACCTTGAGGTGAGGAAGGACTCGAGGCCAAGCGTCGGCATCACAAGCTCTAATCCGATCAAACCAATCTTCGATCTCCAATGCCCAATGTGCTCTGTTGCTCGAGTTTGAGTCCCAATGCAGTGACCGATGTGCTCTGTTGCTCGAGTTTCAAGCGGAGGCGCCATCTCCGCGTTGCGCCGATGTGCTTGATGATGAGGTTTCAGGCGGAGGCATTGTCGTTGATGAGGTTTTTTTCTTTAGGTTTACCATTTGATGATTGATGAATCGGTGGATGCGTATTCGTATTGGGTTTTGATTGGTTTTTTTTTTTTTTTTTTTTTGAGAATCTATTTGGGTTGGGCCTGTTGGGTATTTAGTTAATAATTATTTTGATTTAAAAATCTGGTTGGGGTTGGTTTTGTTTAGGATTGATGTTGGGCTTTTTTTCCTTAAGTGGGCTTGCTCTGTTACAATTTTTTTTTTTTTTTTTTAGTTCAAAATATGTTTGGCATAAAAAAATTTTGAGGGTGTTCCTAATTTTTTTTTTTAAGGGTAGATAAATAAAAAATTATAAATTATTATATATAATTTTTTTTTCCAGGTTAGGGTGGTCCTGGGACTACCTTGGGCTGAATGTGGCGCCGCCACTGATCACTAGAATATTTTTTGTCCCGGTCACAGCAACACCTATAGAAGGAAACAGAGCTTTACTATTTTGCTCCTTCAATCCCAATTTGATAGAATACTGTACCAACTTAGTGAAATCGTTTCAATTTTGAGGTTGTTTTCTTTTGTTATTCATTGTCGTTATTTGAGGCCATGATAGAGAGTAGAGAAAAACGATAAACAATTTATTAAAGTTTGTGTTTCACTTGAGGCTTATTCATAAATCAATTTGCTAGCCATTAAACAATGAGGCAAAAAGGCAAAGCAGATAAAGTTTGTGTTTCACTTAAGGCTTATTCATAAATCAATTTGCTAGCCATTAAACAAAGAGGGTAATTCTGAAAGATTTTGGAGCTTATGTGAAGTTAACAATGGCGGAACTGAATAACAGAATAGAGAGAGAGAGAAAAGAGAGAAAATGATCTTTTACTCAGAAATTGAAAAACTGATTATACAAGCTCAAAAATACAGAGTATAACTTAGTTCCTATTTATAGGACCTGGTTCATAACCACCCCTGTAACAGATTCTCCATGATTCCAGGATTGGCGGTTGCCAGGACAGTTGTGGAACTCTAGCTCTGTCTCGAGGAAGCACTCAGTGATGAACAATACGTACACAGAGGAGAAAAGAGTAAGTGCCTAAATACTAATTTTGAAGAAGCTTTAAACGGCACCGTTCTACTAAAGGAAAAACGTCACTGTTTTTCCTATTGCAACTTAAGAGACATATTTAATACATTTAATACAACGACACCGTATTGAACTAGCCATTGGAATCTAGCCGTTGGTCTTCTTCTTCTTCCAGTCTCAATCTCTGTTTTCCAGTTTCATTACTCTCTTTAACAAAATCAGCCAAAAACAAAAAAAAAAAACAAAAAAAAAACAAATAAACAAACAAAGAGGGTAAAAAGACAAAGCAGATAAAAAAAACTTTGCTTAGAGTGAGAAGCGATTGCTTGAAAATCAAAATTGAACCAAGTAATTTTAGCTCAATCTCGTAGAGATATTTTTGGTCATTCGCATTGCCCCTATATTTTTCTAGATAAGCTGCTCACATTCATAGGGACAAGTGGCCAGTGGGTGCTAGAACGTGATCGTTATTATGCAAGGGAACGACTATTGAGATTTTAAGCACTTATTAGTTGTTCTTGAAGAAGTTTCTTATATGTTAGGATTTTATGTTTTAATTTAAAGGACTGCTTAATTTGTGCATGAGGAGTTATCTAAGATTTTCGTTTATGTTTAAATCTTTCAAAGTTTAGATCATTTAAATATTTTTAAGATTAGATGAATAACTATGTGCTTTATTTTGAGAATATTGAATTTACTTTATTTTGAAATTAAATATAAACTTCTCCAGTTGAAAATTATGGACATTAAAAATTGTGACTTGTTGAGTCAACTTGAGTCTTTTTTTCTTCTCTTTTCTTTTAAAGAGTTTGATCAAGGTAAACTCAAGTAAATTGAATGAAATATCCCTACAAGTTGCAGCTCAACTTGTGCTTGTCGGTAAAGTCATGGAAGTCCTTTTAGAGTGGAGACTTGGAATGAAATCTATTCTCAAAAGTCTTTTGGTCCTTTTTGTGTACAAGACTTGCAACTCAAATTTTGCATATATGTCACGTCAAATGGACTTAGAAGAACGCACACAAAGGCCAAATTATAATAATGCATGCATTTTTATGACAGCCTAATCAATTAAATTTAATGTCTATTCTTAAATTTACGTGTCACTAAATTATAGGAGTAATTGATATTCATCTTTAATAAAAAAAATTAAATTAAAGAAATCAGATGCAAATTTTTAAATAAAATTATAATTTATATTTATCTTTAATTAAATTTAACTAGCTTGTAACCTCATGTATATGCATGGATATACTTAAAATATATATATTAAGGTGCATAATATAATTCTTACATAGATATTTAAATATTATTGATAATATTTTATATATATATATATATATATATATTAACTCTTTAAAAAGTCTTGTAAGAATATTATTAAGTAGAAAATATAAATTGTCTATTTTTTTAATTTTCTTATGTTCATTAATTCTAAACTCTTTGGTTTTTCGCGCAATAACTCACTTGGATGGATATTTATGATGTGATTTCACATTTAACTCCAAAATTAATAAATAAAACTTTATCTAAAAATAAATAATTTAGGACATATGACGCAAAATTGAACTCCATAGAATTTTCTCTAATATATATATATATATATATATAAATGTCTAACTTTATATGACACATATCTCAATAAGAATGAATTGGATTGAGTGTGGTCATGGAGTTAAGATTTACCAGTGCGTTTATAACTTATAGATAAAGTATAGTGAGATATTTTTCTGAATCTTCTCTGTTTAGTTCTAACATGTTAAAATACAAACCCAACAGGAAATTCTCTCTCTCTCTCTCTCATGTGTTTCGTAGAAAAACTAGATCCTCTAACTCTATTTTTTTTTCTCTCTCTCTCTTTCACAAACCATCCTCTAATCACAAGAGTGAGACGAAAATAGAATATGGCTTTACAGAAGGTGAGCCCTAGACTTTGTTCAATGACTAATCACGCATGTAATAAAATAGGATCAGGTCTGGGATCATAGAATCGATCCTATAGATTATAGCAAATCCGAAAGACCCTTCTAGTAATTATGAATTCCTAGAATAACTATTTCAGTATCTTCCTCTAGAATAATAGATGAAAGCCACACTTTCTTCATTCTTAAATTAAAGCTCAATTTTCATCATTTTCTCTACTCCCCTCCTCCTCCTCCCCCCCCCCCCCCCCCCCCCCCCCAACACAACCCCTTAATTTCTTGTAATTTATCTATGTTCTCATTCTTTCCTTTTGTATATATTTTTTCAAACTTCCAGATTCATGAACAATTTGTTTGGATGTTTGATGCAAAAAATCGCCACAGTTTGCTTAGTATTCTTTGTAATTCAACTTCTTATTTCTTTCTCACCTTTTGATATATTCCAATATCTCTGTTTTTGTTTTTTTGTGTCATTGCCAAATTTTCATGCTCGCACTTCCTTACTTGTTACTTGTTAGATATGAGATTAAAAAAACTCCAAAGGTTGACATAGTGCTTCCTAAGACCTCATGATATCCATAAAATCCCAGGTTAGAAACCACTTGTGTTTGTTTATTTAGACCCCTCTTGTCACGACCCAAATCCATGGAACATGAATTTAGATACATGACTAACTTGCTAATCTTGCACAACTAAAAGTAAAATTAATCCAAAATAAATTAAACTCCAAAGAAACAGTACTCTTAAATAAATCCTCTTACAAAAATCTAAACTCCACAAATTGGAAATAATCTCCAAAAATATAAATCATGAATTACAAAATAAGGATAACTAAAATTCTATAAGTCTTCAAGTAATATAGAAAATCGCCTACAACTTCCACGCTCAACCTTGCACCTTACAAAGCAATCAGAAGGTCCTATATTCCCAATTACACTTCAATCTGAAAAATAATAATTGATGGGGTGAGCCACATCTAGTAAGTAATTATACAAAATACACCACAGAACAGAGTCAAGCAATGTACGAGTATTTTGATTTTTCACAAACTCATTTAATGATATCAAAAATAATTATTCCAAAATATATAATGAATCACTTAATACATTTGTAATCACATCTTAAAATCATTAGAAATCACATACATAAAATTGACCAGAGCACAGTGTCACATACACACATCACATATTCTCACATACAATCCTGTGAGCGGATACCAACATCTAACCCCTGCTGGTGAGGGATCAACACATATTCTCACATACAATCCTGTGAGCGGATTACACATAAATCTGATATATCTGATCAATTCTAAAAACACTTTTTTTGAATCACATATCACAAAAGAAAAGTTTATACAAAATATAATCATTTACTTGATATTAACAATTATTCCAAATACAGAGGCATATCAAAGATCACAATATTGAATAGGACATAAATCAAAGGATGCTTGACTCTCTTAAGGAATGAATAAGAACTAAAGAGTTTATATAAATATTTTTACAATTCTTGAGTAAGTTTGAAAACCTAATTTGCTAAAAGAAACGTCTTAAATACCATTTGAAAAATAAGAATATGACTTTGAAATTTTAAACAAACTTAAAGAACAGGAACCTTTTTAGAAAACTTACTTTGAAATTCAATTATTTTCGGAAAATAGTTTAATTTAGAAATCATCTTTTAAATGAGATTTTGACATTCAAAACGTTATTTAAAATTCAAAGTTTCTCTTTAAAACATTGTCTAAAAGTCAAAGTTTCTCTTCCAATGATGTAAAAATAATGCTTTCGATAAACTTTAGAAAATGTAAACTTTAAAGAATATAACTTTTGAAAACCTTTAACTTCTAAGAACCTAAAGAACAAAACTTGTGCATATTATGCATAATTACTTATAGCTCTAGAATTATTCTAAAAGTCCAGCTGAAACAACCTCCAAATTGCGTCAAAACACTCTTAAATAGGGCCTATAATCAATCATGGATATTACTAAATATCCTCTACAAAATATAAAACTTATCGAATTATACAAACTAACTCACTAGGAAAATATTTTGCTAAAATAATAGCACTTTTAACACTAAATTAAAGTTTCTCTACCCAATGATATTCTAACCAATAATATTCCCTTGCATTAATCGATTGAGGAATGCAATAGCAACACTTTAGTATTTAATATATAACCCCAATGAAAACGGTGGGCCAAGACCAATATGATCCTGTTCATGAATTTAACATTCATTGACCCTACGGATTTAATATGAGAATTTTGGTATTAAAATCTCAAATCTGTCCTTATCGCTTTTTTTTTTTTTTTTTTTTAATATTTGTAGACGTGTTGAACCCTTAAATGGTTCATTGTGTTTGGAAAAAAATAGTCAACACCTAGGCAATAGACTATTAAAGCTATCAATCCATCCATCAGAGAATTAATGTTACAATATAAATCAGCAACCTAAAAGTTCTAATAGACCTACTAAAGTGACGCTAGCCTCATACATGGATTTAACAATTTCGGCTTTTCCTTTAGACTCTGATAGTGGCATTCTAAGACTCCAGAATTATTAAAACGCAATCTAAGAAATTACTTATCTCACAATCTACACATTACTAAAGTTTTCTATGATAAAATTCTAATCCTTAATTCTTTGATTCTAACAATTGAAAATCATACCTGAAATTCTTTGGCTGTCTCTTCAATTGTACGTGTTCTAAACTCCAAAGAAAAACACCTCTTCTAGCCTCCTTAGTGATGAAACCCTAATTTAGTTTTTCCTCCACCTTATATTTGACACATTAGAGATGTGGGCTTAGTGGGGTAGTGGGCTAGAGTTTGAAACCCACTTGAACTTATCTCTTCAGTCTCCAAGAGGCCCATAAAACATCTCCCTTTTATTTATTTATTTATTTATTTATCATTTTAACTACCACACTAAATTGTATGCATTAAAACTTTAATTTTCTCACCTATTTTGGTAACACCACAAAATTGTCTACTCCCATCTTACTATGCACACCCATACAATACCTCAACTCTATATTAAAATTGACAAGGTACAGTGATAATCATAAAATCAAAATTGGGGTATTACACCTCTAAACTCAGATTGTTTAACCTAATTAATTAACCAAGTTGTTACTTAGGTTTATTATGAGATCTAGATTAAACAATAATAATCATGTCACATAAAGTGGAATAGTAAAGAAGTCAAGAAGCGATATGATGACCTAAGAAAACCAATGAAACCATCCAATTTCAAGGTAAAAAGCCCGGGGAGGATTTAACCTAAAAAATTCACAAGGCAACAAATTCACTAAATAGATGGAAGTGTTTACTATAAATTTTTCCCTAAATCTAATGCTACCTCTTGTAGCACTTACTCACGTGACCACACATAGCTCCAAATCCATGAACTTTTCTATTTGAATTTGTTGCACACAAGCACTCCAATTTGTGACTTTGAGATCCCACTCAAAGTTTTAGATCATTAGCAGCCATTTATCTTGCATGCAGCAACTTATCTCCATCAATTCTTTCGGTAGATGCTTGTTGAGTTAGAAGGTTACAGAACCTCACAGATCTCATAGGAGTAACTCACAAGATTTTACAAGACTTCTAAAATGTGAATTAGGGTTTTCCTTTTATACCTAGTGATGAAGCATAAGTTCGTCAGTCGAGGTAGTCAAATGGAGATACCCTTCTGCCTGCGTAAGAATGCTTTCCAAATGTGGTCACCGGTGTGGTGCTTGCCACAACACCTCCGATGCCAAAGTCAGTTTATAGATAAAAGTGCAGTATCTCAAGATAAAAGGAATTGCTATTGGTTTTCCGTACCTTCTGCCTGGCGATGTGTGGCCTTTATATATACTCTTAAGGCTCCTAGCCGTTGGAGCAGTTATGGGGGTCTAAATGCTTCTTGGAGTAACACTTGGTGCTGTGTAATGGCCCTTAATATGCTCCAACGGCTCATACAGTTGGCCTTGTAACCGTCCTGCATTGAATAGCGGATCTTGTCTTCGTTAGTGATGTGGGAGTCTTTGCTCGTCTGGATAAGTTCGTCAGTATTATTGACTTCGTCTACGGAAAGTGATTGCGTCAGTCCTATCAGTTGCCCCCCGATTCTATGGTCGTCAAGGAATGACGACCATGGAATGTGAAAGGTTTGCTGAAGGTGAGTGACTTTTGGGTTTTCGTTCCGTATTGAATGCGCAGTGGCGGCGTTTTCCGGGTTGCAGCCCACGTGGCATACCTTGATTGGGGAGGTTAATGCACCATTTGTTAGGGCGATTGGTCTTCCCGCTACTTTTTCAGTTTCTAAGGCCTTGGTTTTTAAACCTCTGTTCTTCTCATTTTCCCATTTCACTTTTCTCAAAAATACTCAATCATTTCTCTGAGTGTCTTCTTCGCCATCCACTTCTTTTGCAACTTTTCTTCCAACCGGTGTGCAGTGCGGCAATTTTGTTTGAGGTATGTTTTTCCTTTTACTTCTTTTCATTTTGCCTATATACATTGTAGTAGACTATTTTAGGGTGTCTAGATTTTTTCTTTTTGCGTTTTCTAGTTCTCCCATGGTCAGTAGTTCTGGGGTCAGATTAACTTGCCCCTCAATTTCATTTCTTTTTGCTCGAATAGGGGGGTCGTTAGGAAATTTTCCACATCTTGAAAATTTCATTTACGAGGCTAATAGTTTGGCTGATGTATTGGCTGATTTACTGCCTCTGCTGCGTCAGTCAGTTGTTTGGTTCGATAATTTGGAGAAGGGGGGTAGGACGATGTCAGAGATTAGGTCCAGTGAGCTCGAGACTGGGTTATCGTCTAGCGGTAACCCAGTGGAGAAGGATACGGCCCTTTCTAATCCCCGAGAAGATAGGGCTTTTTATGCTCTCGAGGAGAAGTGTGGGTTGGACACTAATACGCTGGGTAGATTTAGGGATAGATTCCAGTTCCCAGATATGGTTAGGGTTCGTTTGCCTGATGAGGGAGATCGGGCCTGTCACTTCTTTCTCGGTGAGGTTTGCTTCTACGAATCTGCCTTCGTCTGTGGATTGAGGCTCCCAGTTCATCCTTTCTTTATGGAGCTTTTGGACCGTTTTGGTGTCACTCCTGGGCAGCTTATGCCCAACTCGTGGAGGATTCTGGTGAGTTGTATGGGGATTTGGTTGGCTGCCAATGACGGGGACATGCTTAGGGTCGACGAGCTTGTTTATCTTTACCGTTTGAAAGCGTTTAAAGAGCATGGGTACTACAAATTGGTGCCCTGGGAAAGAAGAACTAGGATCGTCAAGGGTTTACCGTCCTCTTTCAGGTACTGGAAGTCCAGATTTTTCTTTATGTCTGGGGACGATTTTGAGACACCCTCTGGCGAGTTTTGGGGTGATCTCCCAAGGTTACGTCGTCGATGGGAAACCCCGACTTTAGGTGCGTCAATATTTCCCTTCGTCTCTTGAATTCTGTTGTGCTTACAATTATGGCTGTTAAAAAATTTTCTCCTCTTTTTTTTTTTAGTTAAGAGACAACCGAAGCTCAAGAGCAGGTACAGAGAGCGGGTGCAGAAGGCTATTGAGTATGCACAAACAATTGAGAGTTGGGACGATCTCGTTGATCCCAGGACTCTTGCTTTTTACTACCTCGGGCCAGAACCCTCTGCCTTCATCTCACGTAACCTCGATATAGAAGGAAAAAAGAGTAAGTGCCAGCTTCGTCAGTATGGGCCTTCTTTTCTCTCCCCTTTCTTTCTTGTGTCTTTATTCGGGACTAATGTTCTTCTTTTGACAGAAATGACGTCCAAATTTAATAAAGACATGTATGCGAAGATGAGGACAAAGAAGGACGAGCCCTTGTCGAACATAGGGAAGAAGACCGTGCGTGTGACCGAGAGGGGTCCTTCTGCTACCCGGCCAGCCTCCGTCACTCCCCTTGTCTCCGGCACTGAGACGACGAGGACCGCTTCTCCGTCTACTTCGGTGGAGGAGCTCCCGACGCCCGTCTCTAAGAGGCCACACCTGACGGAGAAAGAGAAGGAGAAAGGGGATTTTTGTCAGACTACAATCTGGGGGGACAAGAGGCTGGCAGTTGAAAGAGCCCACAGCATCGTGACGGCTGATGATTTGAGGGCTTTTTCTGGAGTTCCGTTTAATACCGTCGCTGGTGGTCACGTCCACAAGCTTGTTCAGGTAAAGTGTTTCTACTTCTCTCATGAGCAACCCCCTTTTTTTTTTTTTTTTTTGATGACTTAGTACTTCTTTTTAGGCATTGGGAGAAAGCTTGCATATTACTTCTGAGTATCTTACTCAAGAGGCCAGGCTGGCATCTCTTACATCAAGGGTGCAAGCCCTGGAGAGTGAAAATTCAAAGTTAAAGAAGAACCTCATCGACTCCATGGACGAAGCTACTACTCTGAAGGAGAGGGTCAAGGCCGTGGGTGACAACCTTAGAGTTGAGCGCCAGCTGAACCTGGAGAAGGATGTGCAGCTTCAGAGTGCCAAGGAATCGCTGAAGACGATCCCGGCTAGGTCTGTTAAAGCTTTTCAAACCACTAACAAGTACAATACTGTGCTCTTCAGCTGGTACTTCAAAGGCTTTGAGCTTCTTCGAAGATACATGGTCAAGCATCCAACTGGCGTTGACATGGAAAGCCCGGACTTGGAAGAGGTGGATAAAGAGATGGCTGCCGATGAAGCTGCTCAGTCCGCGATTCCTGCTGGCGACGCTCTAGAGAATGCTCCTGTTGACGATGCCCCTGCTGGTGATGCCCTTCCAGCATCTGAAGCCTGAACCTGTTACTTATGTTTTTTAAAAAGAAATATTTCTCTCTTCTTCTTTTGTCTGTTGGTCATTGCCCGTCGTGGCCTTTTTGTAAATCTTACTTTGAAACATTTTTTCTTTCATCTACTTTGGGAACAATATTTTAACCCAGTGTCTATGGGTTTGTGAAAACAATGGTAATTTACTTGTTTGCTCTTGGTTCTAATTTACTTCTTGCACTTACCTGTGTTTGTAATTTGCATGCTTTCACTTGCCTATGTGATGTGCTTGGTGAAGCTCTTATATCTCTTTCTTTCCACTGTCATTTTTCGTCTCTGTGAGGTGTATACTTTATGGAATAATGTACGTTAGTAGCTCATGTCCGTCACTGTGGAATCTTACTACGTAGCTATTTTTGGCCTTTTATGACTTATGCCTTTTTCCAAGTATCTTGTCATCGTCAGTAGCTTACATCCGTCAGAGCGGAATCTTGCTACTTCGCCATTTTAGACTTTTTATGACTTACACCTTTTTTCAAGGATTTTGTCATCGTCAGTAGCTTACATCCGTCAGAGCGGAATCTTGCTACTTCGCCATTTTAGACTTTTTATGACTTACACCTTTTTTTCAAGGATTTTGTCATCATCAGTAGCTTACATCCGTCAGAGCGGAATCTTGCTACTTCGCCATTTTAGACTTTTTATGACTTACACCTTTTTTTAAGGACTTTGTCATCATCAGTAACTTACATCCATCAGAGCGGAATCTTGCTACTTAGCCATTTTTTACTTATGACTTGTGACCGGATACACCTGCTTGTAGAGAGACATTAGCTGAATAACTTATTTATTAGTTCCAATAATGAATAATGAATACATTAAACAATTGCGTTTATTGATTGTATTTCTTCAAGTGTTCAATGTTCCACGGCTTAGGGAGTCTTTGTCCGTCTAGGGTCTCCAGGTGATAGCTGCCCTTCCTGGAGTAATGGATGACCCGGTAGGGCCCTTCCTATGTGGGGCCGAGTTTCCCTTGAGTAGGATCCTTGGTAGCCGGGGTCACTTTGCGTAGGACGAGGTCACCAATGTCAAGTTGTCTGAGCTTTACTCTCTTATTGTAGTAGTCAGTCATCTTCTGTTAATATTCCACCAATTTGCTACAGGCTTTATCTCATTTTTCGTCTAGGAAGTCTAGGTTGAGTCGCAGCTGATCGTCATTGACTTCTTCATTGAATACTTCTCGCCTGATGCTGGTTATTCCTACTTCGACCGAGATCACAGCTTTGGTGTCGTAGGTGAGTCTGAAGGGGGTCTCTCCTGTTGGTGTTCTTGTTGTTGTTCTGTAAGCCCATAAGACATTGGGCAGTTCTTCTGACCAAGGTCCCTTTGCATCGTCCAGCTTCGTCTTGATAATCTTAAGCAATGTTGGATTCGTCACCTCTGCCTGCCCGTTCGCTTGTGGATGACCTAGGGACGAGAACTGATGCTTGATGCCTAGGCCTGAGCAGAATTCCCTGAAGCCTTGGCTGTCGAATTGTCATCCATTGTCTGATATGATCATCTTTAGAATCCTGAACCTACAAATGATGTTCTTCCATACAAAGCTTTGGATTCTAGCTTCGGTTATGGTTGCCAGCGCCTCTGCTTCAACCCATTTAGTAAAGTAATCAATAGCAACTAGTAAGAATTTTACCTGACCTTTGCCTTGGGGCAGTGGGCCGACGATGTCGATTCCCCATTGTGCAAATGGTCATGGGGATGCAATAGTCGTTAGTTTTTCTGCTGGAAGCCGCTGAATATTTCTGAACCGTTGGCACTTGTCACACCTCTTGATGAACTTTGCCGCGTCTACCTGCATGGTCGGCCAGAAATAGCCTATCCGAATTATCTTATTTGCCAGGGCTCTAGGACCAGCATGATCCCCGCAAACACCTTCGTGGACTTCTTCCAAGATGTACCTTGCTTCTTCCTCGTCAACACACTTTAGGTAAGGCATGGAGAAGCCTCTTTTGTATAAGGCGTCGTTGAGGATCATGAATTTGGCTGCTCTTTTTTTTATCTTCTTGGCCTCTTCTGTATTCTGCGGGAGGTGCCCGTCCTGAAGGAAGGACACAATGGGTGTCATCCAGCTGTTTATGCTCTGGATTACGAACGCTGAAAATTCTTCAATGCTAGGGTTCTTCTGGACTTTCATCATCAGGCCTTTTTCCAAGGCCCCTCCATCTGATGAGGCTATCTTTGAAACTTCGTCTGCTATCACATTCTAGCTTCTGGGAATCTGCGCAAACTCCACCTCTTCGAACTCTTGAGCCAGATGTTTCATCAGTTTGAGGTACCTCTGCATTCTTTCTTCTTTTGCTTCATATTCTCCCCTGACTTGCCCAATTACGAGTTTTGAATCGCTTTGGATCAACAGATTTTTAACACCAAACTCTCTTTCGAGCCTTAATCCTATCAGAATCCCTTCATATTTGGCCTCGTTATTGGTCGCTAGGAACTTCAGCTGAACTCCATATTTTAGCTTTTCCCCATCGGGGGTGATTATGACTACCCCTACTCCCCCTCTCTTATGGGCTGACGAGTCGTCTGTCTGTATCGTCCATTGCTTGTGTTTGATAGTGAAGTCATCCTCGTCTGGGAGGGTGAATTTTGCGATGAAGTCTGCTAAAACTTATGCTTTTATGGCCGTCCTGGGGTGGTATTCAATATCAAATTAACTGAGTTCAATTGCCCACTGGACCATTCTTCCTGCTGCTTCAGGCTTGCTCATGGACTTCTTGATAGGTTGGTCTGTCATTACTAGGATAGGGTGCGCCTGGAAGTACTGCCTGAGTTTGCGTGAGGCTACTATCAATGCGAATGTGATCTTTTTGATCTTAGGATACTTGGACTCAGCTCCTTGGAAGGCTTAGCTGACGTAATAGACAGGAAGCTGCTTTCTGTCTTCTTCTCAGATTAAGGCTCCACTGACGGCCGTAGCTGACACTGCTAGGTACAAATATAGGTTCTCACCTTCCGTTGACGGGCTTAGAAGGGGTGGATTACTCAAGTATCGTTTGAGCTCTTGGAAAGCTGCCTCACATTCGTCGATCCAGGCGAAAGCTTGCTTTAAGGTTTTGAAAAAGGGGAGGCATTTATCCATTGCCCTAGATACGAACCTATTGAGGGTGGCAATCCTTCCCGTGAGCTTTTGTACCTCTTTGACGGTCTTGGGTGATGTCATGTTGATTCTGGCTTGTACCTTCTCCGGATTTGCTTCTATTCCTCTTTGGGACACCATGAATCCCAGGAATTTCCTTGAGGCAACGCCAAAAACACACTTACTTGGGTTCAGCTTCATTTGGTATTGCTTGAGGGTAGCAAATGTATCCTTAAGGTCGTCCAGATGAGCAAGTTCTTCTTTACTCTTGATGAGCATATCATCTACGTACACCTCCATGTTCTTGCCTATCTGTTTCTTGAACATTCTGTTCACCAACCTCTAATAAGTAGCACCCGCATTTTTCAGTCCAAAGGGCATCACCCTATAGCAATAGAGCCCTTGACTGGTGATGAAAGTCGTTTTCTCCTGATCTTCGTCAGCCATTTTTATTTGGTTGTACGCTGAGAAAGCGTCCATAAACGTCAGAAGTTTATGCCCTGCTGTAGAATCTATAAGCTAGTCTATTCTTCAAAGACGGAAACTGTCTTTCAGGCAGGTCTTGTTCAGGTCTGTGAAGTCCATGCACATTCTTCACTTCCCATTTGATTTCTTTACTAAGACGACATTTATGAGCCAGTCTAGATAGTATACTTCACGGATGAAGCCTGCGGATAGGAGTTTGGTAACTTCGTCAGTGATTGCTCTGTCTCTTTCTGGTGCGAAGATTCTTTGCCTTTGCTTGACGGGTTTTTTCTCTGGGTCTACATTTAACTTGTGTTGAATGACATCTGGAGATATGCCTGGCATATCCTCGTGACTCCAGGCAAATATGTCTAGATTCTCTTTGAGAAGCTGAACGAGCTTCTCTTTCATCTCAGGACTTAGAGTAGTCCCTATTTTGGTCGTCTTATTTGCTTTCTCTTCGGCCAATTCTACCGTTTCCAGGGTTTCCATCTTTTCTTCTTCCTTCTCTTCAATTGTCCATGTATGATTCTCCTTTGCGGCCAAAACGGCCTGGTAGCATTCTCGAGCTAAAATTTGGTCCCCCCTAACTTCACCGACACCGTTCTCCGTCGGGAATTTTACCTTCAGGCAATAAGTTGATGTGGACGCCTTCCACTTGTTGAGTGATGGCCTTCCTATGATTACATTGTAGGATGAGGGGCAATCTACCACCAGGAAGTCCAATTGACATGTCAATTGCTTCGGGTAGGCCCCTACAGTTACCGTCAACGTTACCACACCCTTGGGATATACCCTGTCACCACTGAAACTGGCGAGGGGGGAATCGAATGGACGCAGTCTTTTTGGATCCAGCCTCAACTGCTGAAATGCAGGGAAGTAGATGATATCAGCGGAGCTACCGTTGTCCACGAGGACCCTTTTGGTGTTGAATCTTTCTATAGTGAGCATTATGACCAAAGGGTCGTTGTGAGGCTGCTTCACTCCCCTGGCATCTCCTTCATTGAAAGTCATGTCATGTTCAGTTTGTCTATGCTTCAACGGGGGTGTCGTGTAGACACTGTTCACCTGTCGTTGATATGTTTTCTTCAGGAACTTGAATGATCCTCCGGTGACGGGTCCTCCTGTGATCGTCTGTATTTCCCCAACCACATTCTGGGGAGGTTGAGATTGACGGTCGTCGCCCCTGGATGAGGGCTCATGCTGGCTCTTATTCCCGTCTCGAAATTTAACGTACTCTCCTTTCTTCACAAACTTCTATAATTTCCCCTTCTGTATCAATTCCTCTATTTGTTCCTTTAGGTCCCGACAGTCTTCCGTGTAATGGCCATGATCCTTGTGAAATCGGCAATACTTATTCTTGTCGCGGACGTTAGGGGACGAGTGCAATGGCCGCGGCCATTTAAGGTAGTGTTCATCCTTAATCTGCGTTAAAATTTTGTCAACAGGCATAACAAGAGAGGTAAATTTTACTGTTCTTGGGGCTTTATCGTCTTTTCTTCTGCTCCCGTCACTGATCCGACGATCTTGACGATCCCTCTTTTGTCCCCTACGCTCATCATCCTTCCTCCTTTTGTCTCCTATTTTTTCTGTGTCCCCTATGGCTGCTAAGGCGTCTTCAGCATTCATGTACTTCTGTGCCTTCAGGAGCATCTCGGCCATCGTCTTTGGGGGATTCTTCGCCAGTTATGCAACGAACTCCCTGGATCTGAGCCCCGCTTTGAAGGTAGTCAGCTGTACCTTGTCGTCAGCTTCGTCCATTTCCAGCGTTTCCCTAGTGAAGCGTTTCACGTAAGACCTCAGGGTTTCCTTTTCTCCTTGTCTGATGGTGAGTAAATGGTCAGCTGGCCTCTTCGGATGTTGTCCTCCAATGAAGTGACGCAGGAAAGCGTTGCTCAACTGCTCGAAGTTGTCAGTGGACGAGGTAGGCAGTTTGGTGAACCATTCCCTTGCAGCTCCTTTAAAGGTGGTAGGAAAGGAACGGCACAATATCTCATCAGGGGGCTGCTGAAGCCCTAATGTCATTTTGAAGGTGTTGAGGTGATCTTGAGGATCCTTGAGCCCGTCAAATGGCTCAAGTTGTGGCAGCCGAAATTTTGACAGTACTAGACATCCTAAGACTACCGTTGTAAAAGGCGAGTCTGTTGCCCTGACCAACCTACCCACACTCTGGTCTGTCTTTTCTCTGATGGCGTTTCTCAATTCATCCATCTCCTTCCTCATTTCTTGAAGGAGATCTGAATTCTGTTCTGCTGGAGTAGCAAGCCTCGGGTGGTCGCTCCTCCTATGGCTATTTCCCTCGTCCTCAGTGTTGTTTTTGGACCGATTCTCCTCTTGTTGAAGTCGCAGTCTCATTTCCTGATTTTGCCTAGTGAGCTCTTCAACGGTAGCTGCAAGAGTCTGGACTTGCTGAGCCAAGGTCGCAGAATCTTGATGGGACTCCATCTGAAGGTAGCAATTGATTGGAAACTACTTTTTCGAACTTGAACATGAAAATAGAGTTCCCAACAAACGGCGCCAAACTGATGAAGCGTAAGTTCGTCAGTCGAGGTAGTCAAATGGAGATACCCTTCTGCCTGCGTAAGAATACTTTCCAAAGGTGGTCACCGGTGTGGTGCCTGCCACAGCGCCTCCGATGCTAAAGTCAGTTTATAGATAAAAGTGCAGTATCTCAAGATAAAAGGAATTGCTATTGGTTTTTCCGTACCTTCTGCCTGGCGATGTGTGGCCTTTATATATACTTTTAAGGCTCCTAGCCGTTGGAGCAATTATGGAGGTCTAAATACTCTTTGGAGTAATGCTTGATGCTGTGTAATGGCCCTTAATGTGCTCCAACGACTCGTACAGTTGGCCTTGTAACCGTCTTGCATTGAATAGCGGATCTTGTCTTCATCCGTGATGTGGGAGTCCTTGCTCGTCTGGATAAGTTCGTCAGTATAATTAACTTCGTCCATGTAAAGTGATAGCGTCAGTCCTGTCACCTAGCAGTGCTGGACTTAAACCCAAAATGTTTCGCGGGATTTCGGGCCTAATTTAAAATCTGCAGAAATCACAGTTCGATCAATCAAACATTTCTCTTGATTAGTCGAGCCTTGCAGTTTCTGAATTCTTCTTCCTGCAGCTTGACTGTTCTTGAATCTTGACTTGAATCAACTTGAGAAATGTCTAAAATTGTTCTAAGATATCTTATATTAGACATGTTTTTGTACTTGGTTTGCCAACATACATAAAATTAAAACCTAAACATTTATTCCTAAATATTTAGAATGACCTAACAACTTGCAAGCATTTTGGAACCATTCCTGTGGGATTTCTCCTTGTAATAACTTAGTGTGTGTGAGACGGGGGATTGTATACATCCGAGAAAATAGTCAGATACTCAAAGAGATCTAAATACACTAGTTTGTCAACAAAAAAAAAAAAAAAAAAAAAAATTAATAATATTACTTATTAAAAGTATTATAGTAATTGATCTAATCATTAGAAGAACAACAACTAAAAAATAAATAACTGACTTAGATTTTACAAAGCAAACACAAAGGTAAAAATGAATATATCACCTATGATATTTTTTCCTTATAATAGTATAACACCAAGATTTATAGAAATAATTGTAGAAGTGAAATACAATATCCTATTATAGAAATAATTGTCAATTGACTGTATAATTTTGATGGTGTGATAAATTTTGTAACCACATGTTATTTAGGATTGATTTTTTTTTTCCCTTTCTTCTAAAGGTCTTTCGTCAATGTTAGAGCAAGAATATGTTACACATTTATTTAAAAATTTCTCACACATTGCGCGAGTTAACAACTAGTTGATCTAAAATTGCTATTTCAATGCAAGTTAATAAAAAACAACTTAATGTGCTATGAATATTATCTTGTCATCTTTTTTAATTGCAAACATATGTCTTAAATTATATATAATAATTTAAATAGGGCAAGACTTAGGTACGGTACATAAGTGTTATTCCTTAGGTTCCTTTCTTAAAATTCTGTCATATGGCTTTTTTCTCTTGGACAAAAATGTATTTTTTTAGTTAAGTAGTCACATGACAGAATTTTAGAAAGGGAATCTAAGAAACAACACCTAAGGTACTATACATAAATTTTGTCAATTTCAATATATTCACTTCAAGGCTCAAGCATTGACTTTTTTTATTATTATTATTTTTTTTTTAATCCCTTCTAAAAAGGCCATTTTCTAAACCGTATATCAATTATTTTTTTATAAGCCCCACAATGTTACACCACAAATAAAGAAATGCCTTTAATCTAAGCTATAATAAAAACCAAGCATTTGCCCAGAGAGAGGGAGAGAGTGAAGCATCTGTTGATATTTTTTAAAGGAGATGAGATGCGAGCATTTGTTCTTAAAGGTGCATCTAGCTCAAAATCCAAGAGATAATTTTTCCTTGTGTGTTTTGTTACATTGACATTCTCTATCGTTTACTAGCTTACACCAAGAAGTTGATATTTAATGAGAGGTGAGACCAAGAGAGTTTTTGTTGCATTTGTCATTAGCAAGTGTTTAAGGGTATTTTAAGGAATAACACCTAAAACATGTTTGCATTGTGAAAATGAGATCTAAAATTCAAAAATATTTTATTTGTGTTGTTGTTTAGGCATTTGGGCTTATTGGTATTTGTTTGGGCAATTTTTTTATTCAACTTTCATAGAATGATATCATAAATTCAAAAATGGCTAATTTGTGTTGTTGTTTGGGCTGATTTGTATTTGTTTAGGCAATTTTTTGGTTCAACTTTAATGGACCAAAATTTTTAAGTTATTAAAATTTAATAATACTACAAAAAACGCGGGATTTAGCCATGTTTCAAAAACACAGTTATTTGTAAACGCGGCTACAGGTCCCCCTATAGCTGCGTTTTTCCACTCCCTGTAGGTTGAGACTTATAGCTAAGGACCCGCTTTGGGCTGTGTTTTTTAAAACGCGGCTATAAACTATGTTTGGGCTGCGTTTAGAAACGCGGCTAAAGCCCCTTACATTGGGTTTTTCTATAGCCGTGTTTTTAAAAACGCGGCTATAAGTTTTTTTTATTTCTTGCTAAATTTGTAATTCCTACCCAAAAGAATTGCCAACACTCAACAGATGCAACCAATACCAACAAAACAATTGCCAACACTCAATAGTTCCCAACCAATTGCCAGCAAACAAAACAAGTTCCCATCTAAATTTTACACTAAAGAGGCATATGAGAAAGGATTACCATATGAAAGTCAAAACACTAGACTTCCTTTCCTGAATAAATGATATCTGCATTCCTTGAGTCAAGCAACAATAAATAATGTGAACTTTGATCATAAACCTGACTGTAAACTCAATTAGATACCAAACATATCACCAATATACACAGTATTAAAGAAATCAATTATAAATTGAACTAAAGAAATTAATACCCAATAAATCAAAAAACTTAAATAAATAACAATATATAAATACTTGACTTGAAGCATAATAATGAAGAAATGGCTTCCTTCCCAACTTCCATTACAAGCTGCACATCTTTACATCGTATATCAAACCAGCAAATGCAACCATCCTATTTCATTATTACAAATGACAACATAACATAATCAAAATTAAAAAAAAAAAAAAAAAAAAAAAAAAAAAAAAAAAAAAAAAAAAAAATCCGTTTAAAAATAAACAAGTCAATCAGTGCTCAAACCCTGATGCAATTCTAGAGATATAAGTTCGATCCATGTTATTCCAAAAAAGCCCGACTTATGCAAATCATACCAGGATAAAGCAAAAGCCTGTATTATTATTCTCTGGTAATGATGGTTACAAACTTCGTTAATTTACCCGTCCCACAACAATAAGAGGCATTACCATATTTGGATTGAGTGAGAAAAAATTAAACAAGACAGGACAGAGGAAAAATAATTGCTAGGGAAATTTCAAACCAGGTGGTGCATTGAATTTATGGCTGTCCACCAAAGCCTAAGAAAAGCAGCCCAAGTACTATAAAGAATTTAAAAAGCCCAAAATTGTATAGTTCTTATGATTGCAAGAGAGAACGATGAGAAAAGAGAGCTTATCAGTATATCAAACTGATCAGCCACTTCTACTAAGGACCCAAAACGAAAATGCCAGTTCCCATAGACTTATGAGGAATAGATTTTTAACATGCCCTAAGAATGACAGAACAAATAAAAAGAACTAGAGCTACTATATTCTAGTAGAATCCAACAAATATAAAGATAAATCCTTATAACAAATTGTATGTATGATTGAAAAGAGAAAAAATCAAATTAGCCTTAATTAAAACACCACAAGTGAACCCCATTACAGCAAACCCATACAAATACATAAATCCAGATAATGCAGACTAACAATACACATAATCCAGTCTCAAATTAGAAGAATACAAATCGAGATGTGGAATGTGTCCTGAAAAAAATTATAAAAATAAAAAAGAAAAAGATAACAAGAATAAAGAGTTAAACAAAATGAACTAGATGCCAAACCTGGTTCAACAAAAGCCTTGAAAAGTAGCAACTTAATTTCTCTAATAAAATTAAAGAAATTGATTTTCAAAATCATTTATAAAATGAATCATCTCAATTTTTAATGAACAAATAAAATTCAACATAAATTGCTTTTGAGGAAGAGTTGAAAGGTACTCTATCAAAAAAAAAGTTAAAGGATGGTAATGAGACTAACGACACAATGTGACATTAAAATAAAACAGAAGAACTACTATATTTCATAACCACAGCTCCGATGCAGCTGACAAAAGGAAAAAACAAACATCACCCACATAAAAATAAGCTATGTTACTAAGTGCTAATATATGATACAGGTCCAGAATAGCAAGGGCTTCACACTAAAGCCAAACTTTGGTCTAAATTGGACATCATCTACTCACTCACTTTCCAAAGCTAGGAAATCAATATGGAAAACAATAAGAAACAATCCAAAGCTTAAAGAATTAGGTACACAACCGGCAAACTAAATAGCCCAACATACATGTAAATCACAAATGGATAAAGAAAAGATCTGTGTTCACATTTGTCCAACAAAGATACTCCCTCGTCAACCATACCCAGGTCACAAGCTCTATGTAATGTGATCACTGCTCCAAACAAGAAAAGCACAGGTAAATTAAAATCCAAACTGGATATGGGGTTGCAAATGTAAAGCATATATGTAAGTGCAAACCCATGAGGCAGGTATTGATTTCCAACAAGAGCAAACTGAAAATACAAATAATCCAAGATCCAACTTGTCTAAGAATAAGTTGCATGAAAAAGAAAAGAGTACTAGTAAAAAGGATGTAAGACCACTTCAATTTTTAATTGACCCCAACACAATCCCAAATGCATAACACAGGGAAACTACCGAACACAAAACCACAAAATCCACATCGCCATATAAACAAGAATAAGATACACAAAATAGAAAGAGCATCAGACTGATGTCAAACTTTGGTTGAGCAAGGACAGCATCTGCCCACTCAGTTTCCATGGCTAGGAAATCAATAAGCAACGATCCAAGTTTAAATGAATTATTTACACAACCAAAAAGCTTAAGAGCCTAACATATATATAAATCACAAAAGATTAAGAAGCAAGAAAGACGAAATCAGACTAGGTTAGCGCTTAGAACCCCAGAATTGCATCACATCTCGGGAGGCTGCAGGAAATATACGACCAAAAATGCGGCCAGACAAATCACACAAAATCCAAGCTTTAGTTATAGAATTCTAAATTAAAAACAAAAGGCAAATATCAGTTTAAATATAAAGAAGTTATTCAGAAGAAAAAAGAGAACTAAAAGAGAGGAGAATATAAATAAGGCTCAAGCAAGTAGCTAAGGGAGAAATAAGTACTATATCCCTTCCTCCTTTTCCAGGCTAGGGACCCGGCTTTGAACAATAAACCACAAACATAGGCAGAGTTAAATAAATTCTATACCTATGATCAAAAGTAAATATAAGATACAATAGCAAAAAGCTTAAAATAAATAATTCTCGTCAATATCAAAATTTTTAATTAAACAGCTTACGGGGTTGCAAATACAAGATGAGCAAGCTAGAAAATAACAATAACATACAAGCATGTATGGAAGTGCACCCACAGTTTAGGGACTGATTTCCAACAAGAGAGCAAACTGAAAATACAAACATTCCAAGCTCCAATTTAGACAAAAAATTAAATTAAATTAAATGGCAACTTTGAGTTTTTCTCAATTTTACCCACTACAGTTACTTATTAGCAGATTATATATATATAATATGGGAAAATTGAATCTGCATTAGTTAAAACACTACATATGTTTGTAGGAGAGGAAAATGAACTAACATAAAATAGGAGGAAAAGAGAGCCTGTAGCCGAAGCAGACTGCATTGCTTAAGCTGCATAAATCATCAACTTTCTTCTTCTCAACAATAAAATCAAGTACATATTCACTATCAAGATTTTTATGGTGAGCTATCCACATCCCATCACCAACTGGTAACCGCCTAACCTGCGAAGAGAAACTATTTATATCATTGTTAGTATTTAGTTGAACAGAAGAAACCTGTCAAAATCTGGAGAACTGATTAACGAATCTCAAAAATTGATGCAGGCTAAGAATATATAAATAACAGATTCATATGGTTACAAAAAACCTCAAATGTATGTGTAGATAAGCAAACTTGTTTTATATCCTACATGTACATATGTAAGTGTATCAATGTGTGTATTATCGAAAACCTTTATAATCAACAACACGAATCCATAGGTCAAAGGCACTTGTAAACTAATGTGCTCTACATTTTAATCACATATTTTGGGCAGACACTGAGATAGGATTGGGGGAGGTCTGTCAAAGGAGAACATAGGTTTAGGGAAAAATCCCAAAACTTTAATCCATTTTCTAAAGCGTGAAAGTTCTCCAAGACTGTTTAATAAAGCATTCTTTGACGCCATGTTGATGCTAATATCGCCTTAGATGAGGTTTCAAGCCATAACAGTGGATAATTCACCTAATGACTACAATATCATGTGAAAGTTCTAACTGAGAAATTACTTGTAACGTCCCACTCAGTCAACAACAACGAAAAAAAAAAAAAATGAAAGTCAGTTTTTTTTTAATTGACCACACGTGCCCCCCACCTAACACTCTTCCCCACCACTCATTTTTCACTCCTCTCCTTATCTCTTTGACCGGTCCTCACTTCTCCTCACTTCTCTTATCTTCTTTTTTCTTCTTTTTTGTTAACGTGTATTATAGTGTTGTGAGCTTTAGGCCCAAACTAGATTATTTGTATAGTATACATTCTTGTACTACACTCTTATTTATACTGCATTCATATGCCTTCTATATAAAGGCATTCATGTATATTCTTTAACTAAGAACCACCTTCTTGTGGTCATGATATCAGAGCCACTGCTTTGACATTTTCTTAGCAGTTTTGTCTTTATTGGTGTGACTCCATTCTCAACATTGCTTCCGCCATCACAGCAGCCTCTCGCCGTTGAACCTCCGACGTCTTCCAGCCGTCGTCTTTGGGTTTCGGACTTGTAACCGCTGTTGTTGAGGAGTTTCACGTTACAAAGATCACTGCCTGTTGCATCACCACCACAATATTGCTCTGATTACATTTGTGAAGATACCACATAGATCGTCTTGCATCGATCTACACACTGGTGGTAGCCTCGAAGCCATTGGAGACTGCATGCACCCCCACATGTCACTCAAAGGTTCTGCTTCGCAACGCACGCGCTCCACGCGCCTCCCACGCACTCCACGCGCCTCCCACATGCGACTAAACAACTAGGTTCCTCCTCACGCGTTCCCACGCACCGCACCTACAGTTCCATGCGCCTTCACGCACTCTTACGCGCCATCTCTGCTGTCTCACGCACGCCACACGCCACACGCGCAAAAACTACTCCTCCACGTCAGCCCTAGCTGACGTCAGCGCCTTCTCATCTGCTGATGTCATCTCACAGTCAGCCTGCTGACGTCATCTGTTGACTTTGACACCGTTGACCGTTGACTTCTAGAATTGACTATGACCTGGGTTGACTGTTGACTTTTCTCTAGGGTTGACTTTTTGCAATTCAGGTGCTTCTTATCCAGTTTTTCGCGTAGATTTCATTTTTGCAATCCGTTTTTGCATATTTTGCTTCTAAATGAAGAATAAGGATAGGTATTCTTCTTATTGCAACAATCATCGCCGCCAATCCATCAAACGTTTTTGCAAATTTTGCAAACATTTTGGCCATAATATTAAGACTTGCTATCATCGCAACATATCAGCTGTTTCAATTTCTTCTGCTATTGTTGCTAACACTGAGAGTGTCCAGCCAATAGCTCCTATCTCTGCATAGTCTAAGTCTTTAGGACGCACTTTCACCATGTCCACAGATGACCTTAAAAACATCATTGCCAATGTCATTCGTATGGTTGGTAATGCATCTTATTCCTCTTCTCTCTCAGCTTTATCTAGTATGTTTCCTTCCTCTTGGCTTATGGATTCCGCTTGTTGCAATCACATGACACCTCACTCATCCTTATTTTCTGAACTTAAACCTGCACCACACCCTCTTAATATTCACACAGCAAATGGTTCCACAATGTCTGGTCATAATATCAGTTTTGTTTCGACCTCCAACCTCTCGGTTCTTGGGGTCTTTAATGTTCCTGACCTTTCTTACAATTTATTTTTTGTGGAAAAATTAGTTGAGTTGGGTTATCGCATTACATTTGATTATTCTGGGTGTATTGTGCAGGATCCGAGGACGGGACAGGACCTTGGGACCGGTCCCACAGTTGGACGTATGTTTCCCGTGGACAACCTTTGTCTTCCACTTGTTGCTGCTATTTCTGTTGCTGCAGCTGCTGCAGTTTCTTCTATTCCTTCCCTTGCACTTTGGCAAACTTGGTCACACATCTTCCTCTCGGGTACAACAATTGGTTTCTAGAGGTTTGTTAGGTTCAATGTCTACATAAAATTTTGATTGTGTTTCATGTCAGTTAGGAAAACAACTAGCTTTGCCTTTCAATATTAGTGAATCAGTATCCACTGATATCTTTGACCATATTCATTCTGATGTTTGGGGGCCTTCCTCTGTCTCTAGTATTGGTGGGTCTCAATATTTTTTTGACTTTATTGATGATTACTCTCGCTATAGCTGGATTTTTAATATGAAACATCGCTCTGAATTATTGCAAGTATATTCTAATTTTGCAAAAATGGTTGAAACTCAATTTTCCAAACGTATCAAAATTTTTCAATTTGATAATGCTCTTGAGTACACTCAATATGCTTTCCAAGCTGTTTTGCATTCCTATGGCATTGTTCATCAACTAACTTGTCCAGGTACCTCTCAGCAAAATGGTAAGCCGAACGATAACTTCGTCATATTCTTGACACTGTTCGTGCTCTCCTTCTCTCTGCCAAAGTTCTTGCTCCTTTTTGGGGCAAAGCTGCTCTTCATGCTATTTATGCTATTAATCGCATTCGAAGTCCTGTTATCTAAAATCAAACTCCATATGAGTGCCTTTTTGGGTCACCTTTAGACTATCGCCACCTTCACTCCTTCGGTTCTGCGTGTTTCGTTCTTCTTTAGCCACATGAGCATAACAAACTTGAGCCTCGGTCATGGCTTTGTTGTTTTCTTGGCTATGGCGAAATTCAAAAGGAGTATCGGTGCTATGATCCTGTTTGCCATTGTCTTCGTATCTCCCACAATGTTGTCTTTTAGGAACATCGCTCCTTTGTCGAACTCTCTCACTTCCGTGCCTTCCTATCTTCCTCCTCTGTGTTAGATCTTTTTCTTGATTGATCCTTCTATAGCTGCTCCTGATCCTCCTGTAGTTGCTCCTGATTCTCTTATAGACTTCTCTGTCCAACCACCAGATACCTTCGATCCTTTTCCTAGTTCACCCTTTAATGAACAGGTGGAAGATGCACATGTTAAAGACGAGCTACCCAACCCTGAGCTTGGGTCCCCTACTCCTGCTCCGCCGGAAGATCTTTCACAAAACATTCCACCTCGTCACTCAACTGGGGTGAGATCCATTCTTACACATTTACTTGATTATCATTGTTACACTGCCTTTGCTACACTGCACGAGCTTCAAACCTATCGTGAAGCTTCCACTGACCCTTTATGGCAGATTACAATGAAAAAGGAACTTGATGCATTATCTAAAAACCATACTTGAGATTTGGTGACTTTTCCCCATGGGAAATCTGTGGTTGATTGTAAATGGATATATAAGATTAAGAGTCACTCTGATGGGTCCATTGAGCACAACAAAACTCGTCTTGTTGCAAAAAGTTTTACACAGGAGTATATGATTGATTATGAAGAGACCTTTGCTCCAGTTGCTCGTATCTCATCTGTTCGTGCCCTCGTAGCTGTTGCTGCTGCCAGTAAATGAGACCTTTTTCAGATGGATGTCAAAAAGGCATTCCTTAATGGGGATTTAAGTGAAAAGGTTTATATGCAACCTCCTCCTGATCTCTCTGTTGAATCAAACAAGGTTTGTCACCTTTGACGTGCACTTTATGGCCTTAAACAAGCTCCACGAGCTTGGTTTGCCAAATTCAGCTCTACCATCTCTCGCTTGGGTATGGCCAATCATTATGATTCTACCTTATTTCTTTGTCGCACTGACAAATGCACTATTTTATTTCTCATGTATGTGAATGATATGATCATAACTAGTGATGACCTCAATGGCATTCAAGAACTCAAGAATTTTCTTAGTCAGCAGTTTGAGATGAAAGATCTTGGACATCTCAACTACTTCTTGGGTCTTGAAATCACTCATTCTACAGATGGACTTTATATTACTCAAGCCAAGTATGCCTCTAAACTCTTATCTTAAGCTAGACTTACTGATAGCAAGACTGTTGACACTTCAGTTGAGCTTAATGCGCATCTGACTTCCTCAGGAGGGAAACAATTGTCTAATCCCTCTCTTTACAGACACTTGGTTGGCAGCCTAGTTTATCTCACTGTCACTCATCCAGACATTTCCTATGTTGTTCACCAAGTGAGCTAGTATCTGTCTACTCCACGATCGACTCACTATGCTGCTTTTCTGCGCATTCTTCGATACCTAAAGGGCACTCTCTTCCATGGTCTTTTCTACTCTGCTGGGTCTCCTCTTGTTCTCCGTGCATATTCTGATGCTGATTGGGCAAGAGATCCCACTGATTGCAGGTCCATCATTGGTTATTACTTTCTTCTTTGTTCTTCTCTGATTTCTTGGCGAAGCAAGAAACAAACTCATGTGGTCTGCTCTAGTACTAAAGCAGAATATCGTGCCCTTACTGATACCACATCTGAGCTCCTTTGGCTATGATGACTTCTCAAAGACTTAGGTGTGTCCACATTCTCTGCTATCCCTCTTTATTGTGACAACCAAAGTGCCATTCATATTGCTCACAATGATGTCTTCCATGACCAGACTAAACACATCGAGATCGATTGTCATTTTATCCGTTATCATCTTGTCTATGGTGCTCTCAAGCTGATCTCAGTCTCTTCTAAAGATCAACTTGCAGACATCTTCACCAAGTCACATCCTAAGGCACGTCTTCGTACTTTGGTTGACAACCTCAAGTTGGTCTCACATCCACCTTGAGTTTAAGGGGGGCTATTAACGTGTATTATAGTGTTGTGGGCTTTAGGCCCAAACTAGATTACTCGTATAGCACACATTCTTGTACTACACTCTTACTTGTGCTGCACTCATATGCTTCCTATATAAAGGCATTCATGTATATTCTTTCACTAAGAAATACAAAACAATTATTCAGTATTTCTAACATTTTTCATTTCTGTCTAGCACTTCTCTTTACTCCATCATCCTCACCCACGGTACTCACTCCAAATCAACATCTCAACCACCATTTTTCCGGCAAGATCACCGGAAAATTCTTGTGAACCCATAAACACCTTCACATCTTTTTCTTTGAGGTAAAAATTTCTAATCTTTTTGGTGGGTTTTATACTTTTGCTTGAGGTTATTTTTATCTAAGCTTTAACAATGATACCCATGTGATTTATGAGTATTTATGTGTTTTTATGCATGGGTTTTGTATTGGTGAAATTATTTGTTGAGTGGGTATATAATTTGTGCTAATGATGACTACTTAAGGTTTATGTATGATGGGAAATTTAGAGGTTTTAAGTTATAACATGTGATGATTGGTAAATCTAATTTTTCCATTGCCATTAGGTTTATTTAGAGTTAGTTGAAGTTCTAAATTTCTTGTCTTGGAGGATATTTTGATTTTGCTTTCATGGGTCTCTTAATGATGTAGTGTAAATTTAATGGAAGCTAGTTATAATGTTGGAGATGATATTAAATGGGTTAACTCTACAAATTGGAGTCTATGCCTTGTGAATTAATTTGTTGAGAAACTTTGGAAGAGAAATATGTTATTGATCAGCTTAAATGCTAGGCTTGCCTAATTAAGTGCATATTTGACAATTCCTAAATTGTAGCTAGATACAATTTTAAGCTTTATGCTTATTGTGTTAGGTTTGCTTGATATTGTTGAGGTTCTAGCTAATCTCCTTTGGAGCTTGGAAATTAGGCTTTTGCGGTTGCAAGGTAAGTAGCTTTTTAATGGAATTTTTGAAAAACAACCATGTTTCATAAATGTTGTTTTTGGGTTAGACACGTTTTTGGAAATTACTTATGGAAACTATATTTTCCTAAAAACTACTGTGTCGTAACCTTTATATATATATATATATATATATATATATGTGATTATATATGAAAATACATCATATTTGGTATTGCATTTGGGGAAATGCATGAATTGGTGATATGGAAAAATGAGCATATTTTATTTAATCTTTGATAGGAAAATCATAGATTTTATGGTATAGTAGAAAATTTAAAGATGCTTATCTTATCTTATTATGTGGGAAATTGATAGAAATTCTCTTGACAAGAATGAAGTTGAAAACCTTACAAACTTTATAGAAGTTAGATTATTTAAGGTTTTCTGAAACTACTTGGATATGAATTATGCGTTTCAAAGTAATGTAACCTGTGAGTTTAAGTGGTTTTAACACCATGCTATGTGTGATTTTCCCGGTGATCACCCAATTTGGTTTTCGTAGTCTTTGGGCAGTTTGTTTCTTAAAGCACACTATGTTCTGCACATGCATATTGCATATCTAAACAGAAATCATCACCGTCTAACCATAGTTGCTCTCATAGTGTAACTTGGAACCGACAAAATGGGAAAATTTGATTTCACAATCCTATTTTAACGTGTGATATCAAGATTTGAAAAAATTTCTAAGAGATGGTTCAAATCATTGAACCAAAACATCTCGACACCCATGCATTGGCATCTCCTAAGCAAGAAGTAGGCCCTAAGCTGATAAGGATCCTCAACTGCCTTTTCTTTTTTGAAAAAGAAAAAGGTTTTTGAGACAAAGAAGAGAGAAATTGCAAAAGAAAGCATCATTTTCTCAAGCATATGCACACTTACTGATGATGAGCAAGCTCTCAAGGTAAAAGAGTTCAGTGCAGTAACAGAAGAGTAGAACTCTGGCATATGTCCATCATAAGAAGACTCTATTAGTCTACCCTCACCTTGACCTGGGAATTTATAAAGTTCTTTATCAAGATAGAAAACTCAGGGCATGTTTGGTAGACTGTAATAGGCGTTGTAATGTAATATTTATTCCTATGGTTTAGTTATTCTTTAGTTTGGTTATGTTTTTATTACAAGGAATAGTCATTCCTTATGAATAACTATTTTTCAAAATGAGGAATAACTATTCATTTTTAAAATGTGGTATTAGTTATTCCTTAGTAAGTGCAATAATTTCAAAACTTAATATATTTCTAAATAAATAAACTTTTCATATACATCTAACAATTATAAAAATAAAAAATTATAAAAAATAACACATACGTCTTAAATGACAATTTCCTGATTACTGTTCTGAAAAGTGAGTCCCAAGGTTACTGTTATTTAACTTGTATAGTTTGTCTAGTGCAGATCAAGCAAATCATAACCATATCTAGTAGAAGTAACAATATCTTTGACTAAATAACAGTAGTTAAATGAAATTCTGACACTTATAAACTCGAAAAAGATATCCGTTCTCTCGAAAGGACATAAACAGAGCACAAAAACTAAAAAATTAAAAAGTTTGGCCAAAAAAAACGGTTTAGGGTTCGAATTATAAATGTTAAGAAACGGATATGTGAAGAAAACAAATCACATAGAACAGTTAAAGTTAGAGAGAGAGAAGGAGAAGAAGAAGAAGAGTGCTCGTGTGCCGGTAAAGAGGATCGGTGGTAGAGAGGGGTGGGTTGTAGGTGAGGGTTTGGGTGTCACAGGGAGAGAGTGAGAGAGAAGGTGAGAGATCGGCTTAGAGATCAAAGAGTAGTTTAGGGTTTTTTTTTTTTTTTTTTTTTTTTTTTTTAATTTTTTTAATTTAAGAAATATTTAAAAAAAAAAAAAAACGGATGGGTCTACAGCTGCGTTTTAAAACGCGGCCTAAGCCCAACCCACAAAAACGTAGCTCAAACATCCAAAAAGAAGCTATAAAGCTGATCTTTAGACTACGTTTGATAAATGCGACTGGTGTAGCTGATTTTTGTAAACGCTGCTTAATGCACTTAAATTTTTATTTATAGTGTATCAAGTTTTCTACCATTGTTGCTATTCTATTTGCTTCTTGTTTTGGGAACCTAGAGCCTTTTGTTTTCCTTGATTATGGTGTAGGAATTAGTGAATTACTACTTGTTGAGCTTTATCTTAGAAAAAAATTTAGTTTACATTGTACTTGCAATATAAACCTACAATGTAAACACATAAAAATAGTAAATATTGTATGCATTTGTAGAAAGTGTAAAATATTTACCACTTTTACAAATATGTATAAAATTTACTACCTTCTGTACCTACCATGTAACTTTATAATTTACATTATAAGTACAAATCTATGAAAATGCATTAGCTTATTCCTATTGTTCGTTTTCTAGATTAGCTGCTCATGTTCGTAGTGACAAGTGGGTGCTAGAATGTGATCGTAGTTGTTGTTGAAGGAGTTTCCTATGCTATTGAGATATCAAGCACCTAGTTGTTGTTGAAGGAGTTTCCTATGCCCTTTAAGTCAGGATTTTAAGTTTCAATTTAAAATATTGCTTTTGTGAGGAGTTATTTAATATTTTTGTTAATATTTTTAAATTTTGTGGAATTTGGATCATTTGGATATTTTGGAGATTATATTTACTGATTAAATATATACTTTTTGGGATCAATTGTGGCTTGTTGAGTGACTTGAGTCATGACCCTTTTTTGATTGTTATTGTTATTATTATTATTATTATTTTGTTAAAAAAAAGGGGGGGTTTCTTCAGGGTAAATTCAAGTCAATTGAATGAATAGCCCTACAACTTGAGTTTACCATGAAGCAACTCAACTTGTGCGTGCCGGTAAAGTCATGTTGTCCTTGTAGAGGGGAGACTCTGAATGGAAAATGAAATCTACTCTCGAAAGTCTTTTGGCCCTTGTTGTATGCAAGACTTGCAACTCAAATTCCGCATGTCACGTCAAATAGACTTAGAAGTTAAAATACAAATACAAAGGTCAAATTACAACGACTAAGAGAGCCTAATCAATTAAATTTAATGTCCAACCTTAAATTTACATGTCACTAAATTAAACATAATTGATATTCATCTTAAATTATAAAAAAAAAAATTAAGATAATTATCATCCCATGCAAATCTTGTTAGAACTATTTGAACATTTACAATTGAAATAGTTAAATAGATGGCTAAATCATATCAAACTCCTTAAATAGCCCAATAAATATAGGTACACTCCTTTGAACATCAAAGTACCAAACTTTTGAAGAGCTTCCATCAATACATAAAAGCCTAATTTTTTTTCATGCGTTTGTCTCTAACTTATATCATTGAAACTTTCAAATCTTGATGATAATAATAATAATAATAATAATAATAATAATAATAATAATAATAATAATAATAATAACAACTTTCAAATCAAAACCAGCTTTGAAGAGAAAAATAAGAGAATCTTCCTTTGCTAAAGGTTTTATATGAAAAGAAAATCTGTTCTACTCTTAAGGATTCAATGATAAAGAATTGCCCATACTATTTAGTCAATTTTTTTTTTAGTCAAATCTATTGTATGCAATATTCTTAGTGGTTAAAAATTTGGGAGATAGCCACTTCTTCGCCATTCCTATTTTTATACTCACTATGCCAAATTTAATGATTTTTATTTATGTACTTTGATAATTTTAAGGTTAAATTAATAATTTGGTTCTTTAACTATTGTGTCAAGATCACCATCAACTATTAGTTATATGAATTTAGTCTCCCTAAATTTTGAAACCAAGTCAATTTCCCCCTTTCATTTAAATTTAACGAAATTAATCATTGTGAAAATGAGACATGTTATATGATTATTATGAAAAGTATAAAATTTCAAAATCAAATTAATTTAAATAGTTAATTTTGTTAAAATTTAAACATAAAGGAGAACCAAAAATGAAATTGACGATGAGGTTCTAAATTAACATACTTAATAGTTAATTGTATGGTCACCAAATTGAACTTTACTTAATAATTAGAGGACTCAAAATTACTTTTAATTTTAACAATTTAATGATAAATTTTTGACAAATTATAATCACCTTAAGACATGAATAGGAGGACATTCAACAAAAAAAGAAAAAAAGACTAGAATAGAACAAAAATAAGACTTCAATTCACGCGGCTTCGCTGAGTTTCAAAATATCAAATAAATGTGTGGCATTTTCTTTGCAAATAAAAAGATTCCACACGGCAATCACATTTTTTCCAAGCTCTCGTGGGTCCCACATACAGAGGAGACTGGAGATTCAAGACCGCTCCCATGGTTTTCAAAACCGGTACGGTGAAAGAACTGAAAAAGGAGCTAATTACCGGTTTTATGGTCGGACCCGATGGTCGAACCGGTAACGTTATAAATAATTTAATTATTATTTATTTAAATTATATAAATAATTAATAATTTTTTAATATACTAAAACTAACAACCAATAATAATAAATATGTTTCCATTAAAAAAAATACAAGTATATAAGTATATAACATCTTTTTAAAGAATTTAACATAATAACATTACAAAACAATCATCCTTAACATAATAAACTTTCAACAAAACCAAATAAATAAGTTCATTAGTCATTACATTTACATCCAAATGGCAAATAACAAAAAAGTTCATTACATCCAAATAGCAAATCTATATATTACTAAAAGCTGAAGCGTAGCATTTATTGTTTCTACGCTCCAGTTAAGCCACATAAGTGTCCACCTCATTATCATTTTCTTTCCAATTTTCTTATAATTGTTTTTAACATTTACTTTTTATTTTATTTTAATATTTACACTTTTTCCAACCTTTCTCCATCCTTATCTTTTCATCTCCCCACTACCCTCTACATAAATATTATTATTCTTCTTTTCATCTCCCCACTACCCTCTACATAACTATTATTCTTCTTCTTTCTCTTCATCTTCCTTTATTTTGTCTCTTCTTATTCACATTGTCTTACTATAAATTGGTAACTATCTATTCCATTCTATGCATGGTTTTCTCTCATAAAAAAGGTTCTCTCTCTCTCTCTCTCTCTCAATTTTTCTAGGATTCCCAAAGATTAGTAATTTTTTATATTCTTCTATTTATGCCAAATTACTAATCTTTGGGAATCCTTTCTTTTCTTTTTTTCTTCTTTGTTTTTCTACACTTGAATCATTATGCTCATTTCTCACTTAATTTAATCGGGTAGTTTGCAGGAATTCAAAAAAAGGTTCTCTATCTCTTTCTCTCTCAATTTTCGATGAATTTTTTATACATTCTTCTATTTATGCTAAATTACTAATCTTTGGGAATTGTTATTATTTTTTCTCTACACTAGAATCATTATGCTCATTTTCTCACTTAATTTAATCGGGTAGTTTGTAGGAATTCAAGTAAAGTTAGACAATAAGGAATTTTACGGTATTGGAGAATGCCTAAATATATACCAGCCAAAAGTTGAAAGTCAGCAAATTAGTGGAGCTATGATTAAGCTTCAAACGGGATTGATGGTATTGCCAATGTTCTTTAATTAGCATCCTTATTTTTATTTCTCTATATATGTTTCCTAGAATTAGTATTAGTCTCATTTTTATTTTCTCTATTATATTCTAGGTAAACCAAGAGTTCTTTAAAACTCCACATTGGTTAATGCCATTTAGATTTGTTTTTTAAATTGTTTTTTTTTTTTTCTCTTTAATTGTTAAATGTCACCCTTTTTTTGCTCTTTCTTATAACTCTAATTAATTTTGATGTTTTTTTTTTTTTTTTTTTTGGTTAGTTAAGGTTGATGGTTCTTTCTTACAGAGAAAAGAAAAAATTATAAACAATTGAATTCTGTATAAACTTGTACCTAAAGGGAACAGGAGCCTTTGTTTATTTGATTAGAGACAATATATTAAAGAGGCATATCCTTTGGCCATTGCATTGCATTTCTTAGAGGTTAAAAGATAAAGCTTGTCATTATAGGAAAACATTTTGGGTGGGGATAATGGCGTCATTTTGTTTGCTCTAAGAGTAATAAAAGATCCTATTATAAAGGAAGCCCACAATCATATCACATGCTTATTACACAAACCATGAGCACAACCCATTATTCTCTCTCACCATGTTTCTACTACATTTGCATTTAGCAACCTAAGATTAGAATTTATTCCCAATAGAAAACTTGTAGAATCATTCAGTTTTTATAGGAAACTAGCCGCAGGTTCACACGATGCATGGGAATATAAATATTATGCAATGAAGTGTAATATACAAAAAGTAACAATTACTTCAAGCATTGTCGTTTTTTCAAAAAAAAAAAAAAAAAAAAGAAAGAAGATTTTTACACCTTTTTTTTTAATCTTTTTATCTCTACAAATATATCATTTTAATATTTTTGTGTATTTCATTAATAATTTTTAAGGTGAACCATATTCTTCTAACTTTGTTGTAGTGTGTTACATTTGCTTAATATACAACTCATCTCTTAAGGAATAAGGAAATTATCATAATAATAAAAAATATCACAAAATTACAGTGTTAACTTAACCAAATTAAAATAAAACTAAAGAAATAAAAAAAAAAATAGATTTTATAATAATTTATAAGTCAAAAAATTGGCAGGCATATTCAAATTTCTATTTCCAAAAACAACTAAGCATTAATCCAAACCAAAATTCAATCAAAATTCTAAAAGGGAAAGAACAAAATCCTAAAACACATAATTAAAAAAAAAAAAAAATCATCAATCTTAATTTGAGTTATAAGAAAGAACAAAAATATTTTATGTGCAATTGTTCTCTTTATTGGTATTTATTGTTATATATTTTATTTTTACTTTTTTTTTTCTTCTCATCTTATGTTATTCAACATTTAAATTCAGTCACATCTTCTACACCATTAAATTATTTATATTTTCTCTTTATTTTTAATAATTAAATATGGAATATTTTATTTAAATAATAAAATTATCCTTAAAAAATTGTACTTTTTTTTATTTTTTTTTTTATTTTTTTACATTTACACTTTGTCCAAGCTTTTTCCTTACTTCATCTCCCCACTACCTTCTACCTTAATATCACTATTCATCTCCCCACATCTTCCATATCATTAAATTATTTATATTTTTCTCTCCTTTTTATTTAAAAAATTAAAAATTAAAAATTATACTTAATTTCAATAAATAAAAGTGTCATCATAAAGTGGAGTAATACTAGGGACACACTCATTCTCAAACCCAATACATCAAAGAAAAAATATAATACAAAACAAATGCCAATTGGGAAACACTAAATTAAAAAAAGAATAATGAGGATATCAAACCAAATTTAATATAAAGAAACTAATAGTTATGGATATACTAACTTAAGGGTAGCAAAATTAAATGAAAAAAAAAAAAACTGCAATGCATATTTGATGCAATAAAATCATCATCAAATTTTGGAAAACAGTAGGTTGCCTTTGGAGAGAGAGAGAGAGATGGTAAAGAAAAAAAAAAAAAATCAAATGTCAATTAGTAACTATTAATTGGAAAACAAAGAGGTTGTAAGGAGAAGTAAAAATAAAAAATAAATATGACCAATATGGATAATATTAAAAACTTTACAGTGCAATAAAATCAACTATTACATTCACTTAAAAAATTGAATCAATAATCAATAATTATACACAATCATAGCAATTAAACTCTAATTCATAACTAAAAGGAGATGTTCTCATGTAATAATAGAAATTACATAAGAAATAAAGTTAGAAAATTTTAAAATCCCTTTTTGGACATTTCATTTAACTTTATATATATATATATATATATATATATATGTGGGGCCCGTGTGCCTGGGAGCCCCGGCCCACTTTTAGGCTGGCCCAAGGCCCATGCCGAGGAGGGACAATTGTCCCGGGCCGTTGTCTATGGATTTCAGCCCTTTCTAGGCCCGCGCCGAGGACACCCCCTTCCTCGGCACACCTAGTCTAACTCCAGGTGGGGGACAAACCCGGAGTAAGTGGTCACATCCACACTTAATGCATTTACCTAACTCCCCTGGCAGCATTAATGCTGATAGGACTTCTGAGCAGCACAACCTTGGGTGCTGCGACCCACAGTAAGGTTGGGAACACAGCCGATGGGACAGGTTCTAAAGCAAGTAGCCTGGATGATCGACAGCTGTAAGGCTAGGATCAACCGAAGGAGATATATATAATGCAAGGTGCCCCTCTTAAGGGGGGGTCTCCTCGGACAAAGACTGAGGAGCAATCTCCAGTCAAGAAGAGCTGGGTCAATACCCCTCTGAAGGCCCAAGGTTTCCGAGGACCCGTTGTAAGCCTGCCAGCGCCTAGCCCTTCGTCCCACTCTCTAATAAATGTATTGTGGGGATCCTTCACAAACTGAGCCCCTACAATTGGCGCCGTCTGTGGAGAGGGTTAGTGCGCTGGCCGGCGCAACCGGCGATCGTTCTAAGCAGTCACTTCGCAGAAGATAAAAAAGAAAAAAAATAAATACAGTCGCAGCAAAATAGAAGATTCAACAGCAAAAAAAAAAAAGAGTCTGATATTATTTCATGAAAAAGAAAGTTACAAAATACAATCAGAGGCTCAGGCAGGCTTGTTTTACAAGTTTTACTACAAGCTAATCCTACAATCAGAGGCCCAGGCGGACCGATTCTAGAACTAGCTAGGGGAAGGGGAAGTGTCAACCCGTGCTCTTATTGGCATCAAGAGAATGGGAGAACTTGACAATAAGAGGGCGAGAGGGGGCTGAGGCTGGCTCGCTTCAAGGCGGAAGCTTGAACAAAGCGAGGAGCAGACGCAGGGGCTCCGGGACGCCCTCCCCCATGATGTTCCCTTGATTTTCTCCAACCCCCACGAGCGTCGGCCGTCGGAGACGGCAACACTCGGGCACCGCCCATGATGTGAGTTCGCATGTCTCCTCCGTCGGAGGTGCGCTCCAAGGAGAGACGTTAGGTACTTCAACGACATCCCTCCGGGCCACCGTGCATGGCGCCATCGGTGTCACGCCTAGACTCTGCCGCACCGGAAGCCCAGTCGGGGCTGCGGCCACAATGGCTTTTGGCACGGATGTCCTCACATCCGTCCAAAGCCGCCCCATATCTCCTAACTCCGGTCACAATTCCGGCGGGGTTATTAAAGGGGCATGGGCAGCTGAAAGGTGGTGTTCTTTCTGTTTGTGTTGGGAGACTCATGGAGTATGAAGAAACCATCCCCCCGGAAGGCCTTATATAGAGGAGGAGGGTTGGTGAGAATTAATTCACGCAGAATTCGAAAAGTGAGTTACCGAAGCGTTGGATAATAATGAAGCCATCAAATTCCAAGGGGGCCGCAGACCGTTGGACTTCTGTTAATTCACGAGGCCATTAATGAAGGCGCGTCTCGCGCACCGAAGCGTAAGGCGCGGAACACGAACGGCTAAGAGACGCTTCGCAGAAAAAGATGGGGGCTCGAGTTGGAGGCGAGATCAACGCCACGCGTAAGATCATTGTTCGACCGAAGGAGGAATCGTCCCCAGTAAAACGGTCCTAGGGCAAACCCCTACTTACAGGGAAATGAAAGTGTTAGACAGAACCAAGGCTCTGCATGGTCCTCGGACTCAGGCCTATGGGGAAACTAACTACTTCAGAAGGACAAGTGTTAGACAGAACCAAGGCTCTGCATGGTCCTCGGACTCAGGCCTATGGGGAAACTAACTACTTCAGAAGGACAAGTGTTAGACAGAACCAAGGCTCTGCATGGTCCTCAGACTCAGGCCTATGGGGAAACTAACTACTTCAGAAGACCAAGTGTTAGACAGAACCAAGGCTCTGCATGGTCCTCGGACTCAGGCCTATGGGGAAACTAACTACTTCAGAAGGACAAGTGTTAGACAGAACCAAGGCTCTGCATGGTCCTCGGACTCAGGCCTATGGGGAAACTGACTACTTCGAAGACCAAGTGTTAGACAGAACCAAGGCTCTGCATGGTCCTCGGACTCAGGCCTATGGGGAAACTAACCACCTCGGATGATCCTAAGAGTTAGACAGAACCAAGGCACTGCATGGTCCCAGGACTCAGGCCTATGGGGAAACTAACTCCTTCAGAGGATTCTAGGTGTTAGACAGAACCAAAAGCACGGCACGGTCCTAGGACTCAGACCTATGGAGAAACTAGCTACTTAAGAACGCTAAGCGTTAGACAGAACCAAAAGCCACTTATCTTGAAGGCAGCAACTGTACCTAGGTCTTGCATGGTCCTCGGACCCAAGCCTATGGGGAGCTAGCCACTTCTCTTGAAGGCAGCAACTGTACCTAGGTCTTGCATGGTCCTCGGACCCAAGCCTATGGGGAGCTAGCCACTTCTATTGAAGGCAGCAACTGTACCTAGGTCTTGCATGGTCCTCGGACTCAAGCCTACGGGGAGCTAGCCACTTATCTTGAAGGCAGCAATTGTACCTAGGTCTTGCATGGTCCTCGGACTCAAGCCTATGGGGAGCTAGCCACTTCTATTGAAGGCAGCAACTGTACCTAGGTCTTGCATGGTCCTCGGACCCAAGCCTATGGGGAGCTAGCCACTTCTCTTGAAGGCAGCAACTGTACCTAGGTCTTGCATGGTCCTCGGACCCAAGCCTATGGGGAGCTAGCCACTTCTATTGAAGGCAGCAACTGTACCTAGGTCTTGCATGGTCCTCGGACCCAAGCCTATGGGGAGCTAGCCACTTCTCTTGAAGGCAGCAACTGTACCTAGGTCTTGCATGGTCCTCGGACTCAAGCCTACGGGGAGCTAACCACTTATCTTGAAGGCAGCAACTGTACCTAGGTCTTGCATGGTCCTCAGACTCAAGCCTATGGGAAGCTAGCAACTTATACTGAAGGTAGCAACTGTACCTAGATCTTGCATGGCCCTCGGACTTAGTCCTATGGGGAAACTAACTACTTACCGAAGAATTGAAGCACCAAGCTGACTATTTGGGGAAGAACCAGCTAGCGGAAGGCCTTCCGGAATATGAGGGCTGTGAATACCAAAACCCTCCTCCCCGTCCGAGGGGACGTGCAGCAGGATTTTGAGGGGCTATTGTGGGGCCCGTGGGCCTGAAGGCCTCGGCCCACCTTTAGGCTGGCCCAAGGCCCATGCCGAGGAGAGACAATTGTCCCAGGCCGATGTCTATGGGTTTCAGCCTTTTCTGGACCTATGCCGAGGAAACCCCCTTCCTCGGCACACCTAGTCTAATTCCAAGTGGGGGACAAACCCAGAGTAAGTGGTCACATCCCCACTTAATGCATTTATCTGACTCCCCTGGCAGCATGAATGCTGATAGGACTTCTGAGCAGCACAACCTTGGGTGCTGCGACCCACAGTAAGGTTGGGAACACAGCCGATGGGACAGGTTCTAAAGCAAGTAGCCTGGATGATCGACAGCTGTAAGGCTAGGATCAACCGAAGGAAGTATATATAATGCAAGGTGCCCCTCTTGGGGGGGGGGGTCTCCTCGGACGAGGACCGAGGAGCAATCTCCGGTCAAGAAGAACTGGGTTAATACCCCTCTGAAGGCCCAAGGTTCCGGAGGACCCGTTGTAAGCCTGTTAGTGCCTAGCCTTTCGTCCCACTCTCTAAGAAATGTATTGTTGGGGATCCTTCACAAACCGAGCCCCTACAATATATATATATGTAATCTTCATACACAATTACATTTAAAAATCTAATAAACAATGTTACATCTCATTTAACACCTCTGTTATGAAAATCATTAGCCAGTAAATATATGATAATAGTAAAAAATGTTATAAATGAAATTATGAAAAAAAAGTGATAAAACTAATTAGCTACTATCATTATGAAGTAGTAGTCTATGATTTTACACATCTAAAGAAGTGGAATATATAGAGTTTACTTAAGGTATATGTAAAGATTCACATTAAAAAAAAAATGATATGTAAAAGTTAAAAAAAAAAAATGTATATTCTATAAATAAATAAAAAGGTATATGTAAGATTTTTATTAACTTAAAAGAAAATGAAAAATCAATTATTAACAACAACAACAACAACAACCGACGACAACAACAACAACAACAACAACAATAACAATAATAATAATAATAAAATATTCACATTAAAAAAAAGATATGTAAAGGTTAAAAAAGAGTATATTCTATAAATAAATAAAAAGGTATATGTAAGGTTTTTATTAACTTAAAAGAAAATGAAAAATCAATTATTAACAACAACAACAACAACAACAATAATAATAATAATAATATAGGGGTAATTACATTCCCCTTCCTTGAGGTTTGAAGAAATGACACTCTACCCCAAACTTGAAAGGAAAAAATATTTTCACCCTTTACATTTGTTTGATCAAAATTTGTTAAATTAATATTAAAATATTGTGTACTAACCTACATGTGCTTAAGGTAGGTTCCAAAATTATCCTTAATTTTAAAATTAAATTCTCTTATTTTAAAATTTTAAATTAAAGTGTATTTCAAAATATTAAGTAATGTCTTTTGCTTCTTCTTTATTTTTCCCCTTTTCTTTTCCCAATTAGTTATGGAGAGATTTGTCATTTCTAATGTTTTGGTATTTTATAAATTTGTATTTTAATTCTAAAGTTATAAGTGATGTCTTTAATAACCATGGTTAAACATTTATAAACAGATTTTTAAACAAATTTAAAATATTTTGTTATTAATATAAATAAAATGGGAGAGTGTTATTACTTATTACCCCAAATATATTTAATAAGATCACCCTAAAAAAAAATTATCTCGCGCAATGCGCAGGTCTACGACTAGTAAGTTTTAAAGTTTCAAACAAACAACTAATAAGTTTTAAGACCCAAGCCTTATTTGTTATGAAGAAAATTGAAATTAAAATCATCATGTGAACCAAATGCTCCACCACTAGCATCATTATCATCATCCTCATTCTCATCTTCTTAAGGTTTAGTATTACAATTTTCCATTCATCCCAAATTGAGGTTTATGTATATGTTCCATAATATTATGCATTTAAGAATTATTGATATAGTCAGGAGTGTCATGAGGCTACAGGTCCAAAAAATGAACATATTCAAACATGAACATATGATTTCAATGCTATTTTGATGTTCATTTTTTGAAGCTAGCCTCATGACACTCTTAGTTGTATCAATAGTTCTCAAATGCATAACATTATTGAAAATATTATTTCAATGCTATTTTGATGTTATTTTTTGGAGCTAGCCTCATGAGCGTAAACCATATATAATGCTAGCCTTATCGCACTTTGCCCATGGTCCATGAATAGTTCAGCCCTTGTATTCTGCTCAAGTAATTTTTAGGAACTCTTAGAACACGAAGAATGATGCTCTCTCCTCTCATATTCATGGTGAGATCCGTTCATTAAATTTATGGTGGGGTTGACTGTTCAGCCTAATACTCAATGGCCTCAAAAGTTCTCCCCCTCATTCAGTAGGTTTTAACTGACTCTAATACAACCACTCAAATTCAGACCAAAAACTTTAGTGCTCACACAGCTTCTCAACCACTTGAATCCCCTTGATTATCATACACACCAGAACACTTGGTTACATTCAGCAGGTGTTTGAGATGCATATATGAGTTCTGGAATACACGAATAGGGATACCCTTTTTCTTTAAATCATCACTCCCTCTTTCCTTTATTTCTTGGAGCTAACATCTAACTTTCTCAAGTTGTGGGAGCTATTTTTGCAAGTATTCATGGTTGCTGCCCTTTCACAATCATTGGTGCAAATAGTAGGAGTTGACCTCCTAGCACGTGCCTCACATCTATTTTGGCCTAGAGAGCAATATGGATTGCTTGCAAACAAGATAATTTTTTTATTTATCTTACTCTCTTTATGTATTGCTGCACATCTTATATAATGTTGCTTAATATATTATTGTCATGGATCAATTTTTTTTTTTTAAGAAAAAAACTATTAAAGGCACACACTTAATTTTCCTCTCTCATCAAGCTCAAATACATTACTTAATCCAAAGTACCACTAATTTGGTTTTGGACATTGGCAAACATATATTTATGAAATCTCTTTAAACATATTTGTTTAGCCTTTCTAAACATATTTAATCACCTCAACTTTTTGTCTTGTTGCCTAATTTTCCTCCCACTTATTTATGCTTTATGGAAAAAATTATTTACACACGAGAAAACTATTGCCTCATTAACTTATTTTCTTAATTACTCATTGTGTTATTTTTTGCCTAGGAGAAAACCCAACGAAAGCCACCAACTGACAAATCATTGGCACGACTATCGAACTTGACTACCCCAAAGAACTCGGGTCTAGCGGCAGACTTATAAATCACAACGCGTGTCAGGGCCACAAAAAGATCCCAAACAAAAGTTAATCTCCTTGGTTCTAAGAGAAAAGATTCCAACCAGCTATGAATTCGTGGAATTCTATACATCTACTTACAATAATAACACCCTTTGCATTTGGGACCATTATACCCAAGCCATTACAGTCAATCACTGCTATAGACTAAACAACAGAGCAAGTAATGGCCGAGCTAAAATTTACCTTTGGTGGAAGGGTCAAGTAAAAAACGAGCAAATCATTTTTTTTGTGTGTATATATTATATCCATACTATTTATACTAATCTAAACTAGTATTTTAAACTGGATTAAATTATTTTATTTATATGATACTATATATTTTAATCAAATTAATGATAATTTACTATATTTATATGTTTTATAAAATGTTTATCAATAAGGGAAAGAGAAGTAACCAACCTCACTAGTCCACATACGGACTTTCATACAAAATAAAATCTTAGTCTTGCAAAGATCCAATCCTCCCTAGTCTGTCGGCGCAACAGTTAGCTTCCCTAAAGCAGTGCTTAAACTGAATCTGGGCAAACATAGATGCCAGTTGCCTGCAGTCATCCAAGATAGGAGAAACAATAAAGTTTCTACTAACGCTTTGGCATCTAGCTCTACTTCCACATCAGTAAAGTTTCTATTCAAGCAGAGCATCAGCCCATCACGCAGGCTTCTTAGCTCGGCTCAGAAGCTAGTAGTGTTTCCAGTCTGTGTTGGCTTGTTGTTACCACTGGTCTATGATTGTACTTGCATTGCCGTACTTTGACATCTCACTTCTCTCTATTTCTTCCCTTGTTTTAATTTATAGTATCACAATATATGAATAAACAAACGAACCAAAGTTTTCAACGCATTGGTGAACATATAATAAACCATTATATATATACACAGAGAGGGAACAAGGAAAGTTATAAAAGATTTTTTTTTTTTTTTTTTTTAAAGGCTACAAAATAATGATAATATACGAGTGCTGCATATATTGCGATGGTTTTGTTTTTAAATTTTCTAATTTTACCATTATTATGTTTCTATCCGTTGGTTTTAAATATAATATATTACTAGTCGTTAACCTATTCAATGCACAGAAAAACTTTGCATAAATATATAATGTATTATGAAAAAAACGATGTATTAATTAATAAGTTTAATAAATAAGGGTCTATGATTTGGCCCATGGGATTAGGTCAAATTCGGCTAAATTACTAACACATGACATGAGGAAAAGTAAAATCTATTAAGTTAGACTAAGTTTAATTCATATTTCTTAATCCCATACAATACATGGGAAAATTTTGCATAAATGTATAATGTATAAAATTTAAAGCTGAAATTATTAAAACAAAATGAAAAATATATGACTACACAACAAAAAAATATAAGAAAAAGATGGAGTTATCCTCAAAAGACTAATCCATGGCTATAGTTGATAGATTTAGTTATTGCAAAAAAAGAACACAAAAATTCAAATGTTAAAACTTCCGAAAAGCTAAATATATAAAAGAAATTTAATATACAAAGCTTAGGAATTATCGAAACAAAACAAAAAATATATGACTATGGCTACTCTACAAAGAAATATATTGAAATACCTATTACATCAAAAGAATGATTTTTGGCTATAACTGTTGAAATTTGTCAAAATTTTTCAAATTTTGAAAAAAAAAAGTGGAAAATCAAAGAACCAGATGTCAAAACTTCTAAAAGTCCAAAAAACTAATAAAGAAAAAGATGATTTAGAGCAAAGAAATTATTGAAAAAAAAAATACATAACTACATAACAGAGAAATATAAGAGATAAGGTACCGATTTATGATATTGCAAAAATAAATCCAATAATTTAGAAGTTAAAACTTTCAAAAGGCCATAAAAATTAGTAAATAAAAAAATTTGGAACCTAAAAATTATTGAAACAAGGCAAAATATATAAGACTAAACTATAAATAAATTTAAGAGAGAGATAAGGTACCCTTAAGAAAACAAGCCATGACTATAGCTATTGATATCTAGCAAACATATTCATATATTGTAAAAACTGAACCAAAAAATTCAAATGTTGAAACTTTCAAAATGCCATAAAAATTAGCAAATCAAAAGATTCAGAGCCTAGAGAAATATATGACTACACAGTAGAGAAATATATGTGAAAACATTTGTTGAAATGTCATTGTTCGAAGCCGTTATCCTACCAAGTATTTGTCACTTGAATTGAATTATGAATATAAATGTTGAACTCCTCATCAACCTTATCATGTATTCTAACAAAATTATGAAGAACCATGGTAGCAAATACAATAAGTCTTTGTACATGAAATAAATAAGATAGCATGTTTTTAATAATAACTCTGCATTTATTCTTCAACATATCAAAAGTGTGCACGGTCACACTTTGAAGTGATAACTGATAAGTGAGCATGGTTAAAATTTTTATTGCATGCCAACTGTTAGCACCTTGTATGGTTGCAAATAGCAAGAAAAAAATGTTAAATTGGGAAGTTGAATCCAACACGCTGAAGTCTCATACATGACAACTTACAAGAAGCCCTACCTTCTGGTAACAAATGATCAGAATTAATCACATATTGAGAGTTATTATACATTTCTATTTCTTGAAGTAACAATAGAATGAAATTGTTACAGTACGTTATAGGCCCTACCTACGTCTACCATTTGTTTATAAGATCAGACCACAGGACCGTGAAGAAAAGATGGTGTTTTGGTCTTAGGTTTGAAATTATACCATGTATCCAGCTCTAATAATCAGAGATTAGATTTAGATTTGAAAAGTGCAACAATTTCAAAGAACCCAAAGGTAAACGAAAAGAAATTGACAAGAATAGAGACATTCATTCAAGACGGAAACATAAGCAAACAAAAATCTCAAAAGACAAAGCAACAAAGGCTGCACTCAAGACTGGTCTACGCTGAAATTGTACATTTAACATTTGGGTAAATTAGGGCCAACAAAATCCAAGAGCCTACTAATAACAAAGAACAAAAAAAGAGATGATAACCACCATCATAATGATTTTAATAGTATATTTTTATTCGTATAATATATATTTATTAATTCAAATCTACAACAAACAATATTCACATAAAAAATTTACCAAAAAGATCACAAAGAAATTCTAGATCAACTAGGTGGTATTCTTTGAAAATAGTGTAAAAATAGAGAGAGAAAAATAATGAGATATTCTTCAAGAAATTGGATTTCATAATCATAAGCAAAGTCTTCATTCTGCTAGAATGCTTATACCTTAAACACGTGTTATGCGGACTACGAACACCCACATTGACAAACGAATACAAATCTTCTGAATTACTTTTTGTGTTCTACTTTATGTTTCACCAATTACAACTTATCATGTGTTTATTTATTTTTTATTTTTTCTATTTTAAACTTTAACTATTTTATAAGGAAAGCTAAACAAATACATAACATACTTAACAAGTATGTTATGATTGGTGGAACATAAAAATAACACAGAGGATTTGTACAAGTCTATTATTGGTCATTGATTTAACGTTTCTTCTTGCCAGTCCCAAGCAATCTTATGCTTGAGGCAAAGAAAATTTTGGCCTGTGTCAGAAACTTTGGCAATCTACATTGATTACAATGCAATACTCTTCTATTTATTGTATTTTTTTCATGTTGTTTTCCGATTTCCAAATTGATTCAAGGTTTTACTTGGTTTGACAGTGTAGAAATTCAGCAAAACAAAATCTCAGAAGTTCTTCTAAATAAAAATCATAAGATTGATTCTTCTTCTTTTCTTCTCAAAAAAAAAAAAAAAAAAAAAAAAAAAATTATAAGATTCAATACGCAACCACAAGATAGAAAAAATGAATAGCATTAACAAACCAAAGATGCTTCTCCAACAAGTAATAACTTATTTCAAAGATTACTAGAATCACAATCCTTCATTCCAACATTTTGTAAATACTGAAAGTAAGTCTTTGCATTCTAGTTGTCAATAAATACTATGTCAACTTGATCATTGCGGCATGAGGGTTCCTGTTAGAAGTGGGAGGTTAGAATTAGTAGAGAACTTGATTTATCTCTTTTTTTCCACATACTTAAGACAAGGCTGCATCACAAGTCCAATCATCACAGCAACAATACTTACAAGAAATACCTTAAGGGCACGTTTGAATAGAAATAAGTATTACAAGGAATACATTAAGTTTGAATGTAATAAGTATTACTATTCATTAGTTTGGTGACTATTTAGGAATAGAATCCTGAATATGCATCCACAATTTAGTAGAGTATAAAAAGAAGGTGTAATTAAATCATTTTTAAGTCAAATTTCCTAAAATACACTTATTTTAGGGTGTTCAAAATAGAGCTAATAATTAATAACAAGGAAAATCTATTTTCTTTCCTTTTGAAGATGTGGCAACTAATGGCTTTTTAGGAAATTTCTTTTAAAAGTTATTACACAATATGAAGGGATAGATATTCATTATTTTTGATAAGGAATAGTTATTCCTCATTTTGAATAATAGCTATTCATAAGGAATAACTATTCATTATAATAAAAACATAACCAAACAACCGAGTAATTATGCCATAGGAATATCTATTACATTACAATGTCTATTACACTCTACCAAACGTGCCCTAAGTGTAGAAAGAGCCAACACAGTGCAGATCAATATGGTTGGAGGAATACACAAAAGAATGGCTCTAGCTGTTCTCCCAGGTATCTTATAAGGCCGATATGTAGTGGGATGTTTTACTCATAACCATACAAATGCTATGAATTCCAAAATCATTCCAAAACAATACAGGAAATTCTCTGCTGCTACAATCTCTTGGAAGTTCAGCCATGATAGCAAGAACACACCAAAAGTTGAGAATAAAATCCCTATCAATGGAGTTCCATAACGAGACCTCTTGCCAAAGAACTCAGGTAGCATACCCCGTTCCGCCATACCCAAAAGTTGAAAAGAGTCACTACTCATCTCAGCTACAAACATCCCCATATTTGACATTGCTAAAGCTCCTTGGATCCACCATCTCAACCAAACTCCCCCAATAATTTTAGCAATGTCTGAGAAATACCCATTAGTCCACAACTCCTGGTTGATTGGAACAACGCCTATCCCAATTAAAAGAGGGAAGAAATATCCAAGAACTACCAATATCAGAGCATAAAAGCAAAGCCTTTGGAAGAGTTCTCTTTGGGTTGTCCACGTCACCAACAAGTGTGCTTATTGAGTCCTAATAATTAAGATTCCAAAATAAAGTGTTTAAATACAAATTCCAGTCCACATCACGTAGATTTACCTCTAACCATCTGGAAGGCTCCAACTTTGGAATCACCGCAAGCCCCATAACTACAAAAGGAAGAATTGAGAGAATCCCTAAAAGAACAGCAAGCCATCCCACAATGGTTAACCCCCTATAGTTCATGTAAGTAAGGAAAACAGTCAAAGTTAACACGGTTAGGATTCTCTGTAAACCACCACCTAAAGCTAGGATTGCCGACTTCAAATAATCAAGAAATAGAGCCGGGTAGAGTGCATTATCAATAACCCCACTTAGCCATTTCACCTAGCCTTGTTGAAACCCCCAATAAGGACCCAATGCAGTCGAAACCCAAACCACATAACCACTATTCTCAGGAAACATGGTACCCATCTCGGCAGTTATTAATGCTTTAGGAATACTCCATATGAATGGGAAGATCAAGAAGCCTAGAAGGGCTAAAAGAGGACCAGCAGCTCCAACAGTGTCCTCGACCCCAAATGGTCCCCTAGAAACCTCGTAGAATATGAGGAATACATTAGGCAAAAGTGAAACTTTTTTGAAGTTATCTACCCTAGGAGGAGGTACAGTACCAACTGACACATATTCATCACCACTATTGTCTCCCATTACACCAGATGCTTGCTAGTTTGCTGTGTTCCTCAATTTCTGCATACATCATTATGTTGTCAACAAGATAAACATATGGATTTCTCTCATATAAAATTTTATTTTATTTTATTTAAAACATGCATACTCACAAAAACACACTTAAAGCGTAATCTCTCACAAGTGAACAGTAAAAAAAAACTTTCATTCTGCCACCAAGTAATTCTCAAGGTAAACATATATAATATGTAACAAAATAACAAATGGGTTTTATGAGATTCCAAGTAAGTATAACCATTGGGAAGGAATTACACATTAGTAACTTACCGCACAAATAATAATAATAATAAGATATTGGCCACTTGCAAATTTGGAATAAAATAAAGCAAGGAGTAAGATATCTGAAACATTTCCAAAGGTTTATTAGAAATATGTAAAATGAAGAGTTAGACATGTTTGAGCAATTAAAAGCGAAGAAAAGAAAGGTGAAATTAAGAACAGACAAGAGAATAGAAAGATTAGAAATCGAACGAACCACATGAAAGAAATGCAATTCCTTATATTTAGAGCAGATAACTTGCGCCATTTCAGTATCAAACCTTGAATTCAATGCCCAGGTCATATTACACTACACCTCACCTCAGCTCTCACATCTCGCTCACACCGTCTCTTTGTGTGTGTTTGTGTCAGAGGGTGAGAGAGAACGACAGAGAAGAATATAAGAGGCTGTTTGGATTGACAATTTTCATAACTCAATTCTCAGTTTTCATAACTCAATTCTCAAAAATGGTGGGACTCATTGCAAAATACTCGTTTGCCTGTACCAATACTCTATTTCCATAACTCTATTTCCAATACTCAATTCTCTACTTTTTGAGTTATGAGTTGTGGAAATTGAAAACAACTTTTGGCTATTTTCAGTTTTCAATTTTCATAACTCAATGACAAACTTGTAATAAAACACACATGAGAGACCCACAGCCGCACCTTTTGACCAAACCAACTTTTTTTTTTCTTCTTTCTTTCTTCTCCTGTGGGTTTGTTCTTCCCTTTTCTTTTTTTCTTTTCTTTTTCTTTCCCCTTTCTTCTCTGGGTTTGTTCTTCCCTTTTCTTTTTTTTTTCTTTTTTTCTTTTTCTTTCCCCATTCTTCTCCTGGATTCGTTTTTCCCTTTTCTTTTTTTTTTTTTTTTTTCCTTCTTCACCTGGGTTCACGTCTCCCCTGTTCTTCCTCTCTTTTTTTTTTTTTTCCTTTCTTCACCTGGGTTCAATCTCCTGGTGTTCTTCCCTCTTTTATTTTTTTTTTCTTTCTTGGGTTCGGATGATCTGAACTTTTTTTTTTTCCTTTCTTCTGGGTTCGGGTTTGTGGGTACTCTGAAAAAAAAAAAAAGCAAAAAAAAAAATAAATAAATAAAAAAGCTGCAGTGTGTGACAGAAATGGGGCTCACAAATAGTGTGAAAAATATTGAGTGATGAGAAATGAGTGATGGTGCCAAACAAACATAGTATTTTAGAGTGATGAGCGATGAATGATGAGTTATGAGTTATGAGTGATGAAAATTGAGTGACGAGTGATGAAAATTGAGTGACGGAAATTGAGTGATGAAAAAGTTGGTGCCAAACAGCCTCTAAGAGGCTGTTTGGATGGCTTGTTTCTATAACTCAATTCTCTATTTTCATGACTCATAACTCAAAAATGGTAGGACCCATAGTTAGAAGTCCATTTGGCTGCACCATAACTCTGTTTCCATCACTCTATTTCTATCATTCAATTCTCTGATTTTTTGAGTTATGAATTATGGAAATTGAAAACATATTTTAGGTGTTTTTAGTTTCCATAACTCATAACTCAATGGCATTTTTGTAATTAAACACACATGAGGGACTCATTAGTCATAACTCAGCCGCACCTTTTGACTTTTTTTTTTCCATTTCTTCTCCTGGGTTCGATCTTCTCCTCCTGGTTTTTTTTTTTTTTTTTTTTTTTTTGAGTTCGGGTGATCTAAACCTTTTTTTTTTTTTTTCCACTGGGTTCGGGTGATCTGAACTTTTTTTTTTTGCCTTTCTTCTTTCATTGGGTTTGAGTTTCTAGGTACTGGAAGAAAAAAAAAAAAAAAAAGCTGCACCAGTGACAAGCATAGGGCCCACAAACAGTGTGAAAAATATTGAGTGATGGCAAGTGAGTGATGGTACTAAACAACCTTGGTATTTTTGAGTGATAAGTGATGAGTGATAAGTGATGGAAATTGAGTAACCGAAATTGAGTGATGAAAAAAATAGATCCAAACAACCTCTAAAATTCTCAGATTCCTCAACTAATGTACAGTTGCATAGTGCACTTACCCTTATGTACACTGTCTACTAGTATTTTCCCATTATATTATGTCTTCTTTATAAAATCTTTTTAGTGTTCAAATTATATTACGTCTTTTTTTTTTTTTTTAATAATCTTTTTAGTGTGTAATATAGGAGGAAAGATTGACAGTAAAATTAGTTTAGAAATTTTAATTATTATTATTATTATTTTTTTATTTTTTTTATTTTTTTTTTTGCAAGAAAAAAAATGAATGAATTAAATTAGGTGTTGCGGCTGTGCAATACAGCGTGCTAGTTAGGAAAAATGTTAAATATCTAATAAAATATTAATGGATTAAAAACGAATTAATATCAAGATACTCTAGCAACATCCATTACTTCTATATTTCTTTTAGCATTTATTCATTTTATTTTTTAAGTAGCGTGTTCTAATTTATGGTAGTTGTGTATTCTTTTGTCTTAATCTTAATCCTAACGTGACTCTAATTAAAGAAATTAAAAAAACAAAATAGATTATAATAATTAAAGTATAAGTTTGTGAAGCTTGTAAAATTTATAGAATAAATGATTAAATTCACAAATTTTTAATAGCTTAGGCTTATGGGTTCACTTCTTTTTGTTTAAAAAAAAAATTGTCAACATAACATTCAATTAATGATTTTATGGAGCACATCATCAAATATCTTTTGCATATATGAACTACATAGACACCCAACCAAGCTCTACAATATAGAAGACCTGTTCTTGCTAAGAAACTTTCTTGTTCTCTCTCTCTCTCTCTCTCTCATGTTGTGAAGATTACAAATAACCATGCACGTACGTTTCTTATATTTCTTATAGCAATGTTGAAAAAAAAAGAGAAAGAAACTGTTAAATGCATAATAAGATGCCAACCATGCGTTCATAGTTTATTTATTGTTAGGAGCGGCATTGACTTTCAACCATTTAAAAAAAGGGGAGGAATGTGTTCGAGTAATACCTTTCAACTCAAATTTCTTCTACTTGATGACTACACGATCGAGCAGAGCAGAGCAACTTGTTCTCTTCTAAGCTGACCAATAAAAAAGAAAGAGATCAACATCATGCTCAAAGAAAAGAAAAGAAGAACAAAGCTATCTCAGAGTAGAAAAGTAGAAGAAGGATTAAAGAAATTAAGTACATTATTCTAAGAAGGAGAAGGCAAACACACAGAGAAAAAAGAAAAAAAAATCACCTGTAGCAGCAGCGAAGTCTGCCCCTTAACAATTTTGCTAATTTGCCTTTTGTTGTGAGGTTTGTGGGTTCAATGGGCTCTTTGTGGATTGATTGGGAGATTCCTTATTGGTCAGTTGGATCAATTTGCTCTTTCGAGCTCTATTTTGGTTGATTCAAGCACATCATTTATCCATACTGCTCAATGTTATTAGTTGTGACTTGTGAGGTTCAAATTATTTGAATTGGTCTATTGAGAATCTACCACCCTGGAAAATTGCCATACAAAAGAAAATTTAAAGCCATTATAGTTTGATTTCAGTGCCATCCTTCTCGTACTTATGATTACTTCATTCGATATTTTGAGACTTACGATTCAATTAGCGAATTCAGCGTATATAATTTTCTGTTCTATATATATTGAATCTCACCTGATTCATTTTGGCTTGAGGCATATATTTAACTAGTCGCTAACCCGTGCGATGCACGGGAAAATTCCAAAAATGAAATATTTATAAAACATCCTAAATAGGTTTTTTTTTTTTTTAATAAAAAAAATTCAAAAGCGATAGAACTCCAACACTTACACCTACTTATTACATAGTCTAGAAACTATCCTATAGGATATATGTCCTGCCTATTTCATAGAAAGCATGAATTTGTTTTAACACATGAAATTTCCTTCAAGCATGGTTCTTGCAACCCAATTGATGCCAACATCTGTGAGTTAGCAAACTTCACAATTAAATCTCTGATCCACAGTTCATGACAGGAGTGTAACACTCAATAGAGCATGGCAGCCATCCACAATGGGTTTCCTTGGCAAGGAATTAATTTAATATGGACTATAATAGGAGAACTATGACTATCTTTAAAAATAGTGCTCAAACCTGCATAATAGGTGGTTTTGAAAAAAGGCCAATGTCATGTCCAGTTTTGAGATAAGGAGAAACAGGAGCTGCAGTTGTTGGGCTCACTTATTATTTAAGCTTATATTTTTTAGCACAATAAAGTTTAAAGATATTTTAGGCTAGTAAATAGTTAAAGTTATTTTGGTAATAAGTGGGGTAAGAATAAGTTGTTACCGGGGAAAAAAAGAAAAAAGAAAAGAGAAATGCTATGTCTACAATATTAACACTTTTACAACAAATCCTAAGTGTTAGGTTGTTATGAGTGGGTAAAAACGTAATTTAAGTTGTAGATTCAAATTAGAACTAATAACAACTTACCATATGTGATTTGTTGTGAAAATGTTGCGAAAATATTATGAATATAACACTTCAAAAAAAAAAAAGGAGTGTTTTGATAGCAAACAAATCTGAACCACATCAAGTAAAATGCAATTGTCCACTAGAACTAATGAAATAGTAAAATGAACATATAAAAATAGTATATGTATTTTAGTGGGTTATTGATTTGTGGAAAGGAGTAACCTAGTAGTGACATGAGACAACGTAAATTAAAAAAAAAAAAAAAAAAAAAAAGCAGTGGGTCGTGGCTATTAACCAAAGGAAAAAATGAGGTCAATATTTGAAACTAATCTTTTATATATATATATATATATATATATATATATATATAAAAGATGTAATAGGCAAAGAGAAGAAGAAAATTCATAGCTGAGTTAAACTTTGTTTTCACTTTTGGACACTTGAATTGTGAACCATACACGTGGTAGGACAGGACTTGAAGCAAACCAATAAACTATAACTTGTAAAGGAAGCATTATCTTGGACTTATAGATTCAAAAATGAAGAAGACAAAGAAGTAAAGAAGAAGAGGAAAGAAGAAGGAAAAGAAGACCAAACTAATTATTATCTTGGTAAGTAAGTTCACACAAGTAACCTATAGAGCATTTTTCTAAGACTATTTTGAAGATTCACGCCTTTATGTAGTTCCATTAAAAATGAAAATATCACAAGGTAAGACCCAACCTAAATACTTAAACCAACCTTGTTTTTTTTAATCTCCCTCTGTTTTTGCTTTTAACTTCCCTCTATTTTTACTCTCACTTTGTGTTAAAAGCTTCCACTACCTATTTTAGCACTGCCTTGAATTCTCACTTACATGCTGTATATGCCTCTCTCTCTCTCTCTCTCTCTCTCTCTCTCTTTTTCTTTTTCTTTTACAGTTCAAATTTTATGAACCCAAGAAAGACATATATTCAACCTTATCTTTTGCACTATTTTATTCCCCTTAACTTTTATTCTCTCCTAAGCTGTCCATTTCACTGAGCAATGACATATATTCAACCTCATAGAAATTCAAGCTCTGATTGGTGTCTTTGAAACAATTCCAAAAGTAGCAATATCTCTTGCATGAAATGTTTTGTCTTAATTCTCATTTCTCAGTCAAATTATAGAAAGCCATTGGATTACACCCACCTAAAAATCACTTCAAATAACTGGTGGATAATATGAACATGCTACACTACCAAAAATAATATGAGGACTATTTTAGTAGAACATTTCATTTTATTTACAACTGACATTTAGAGATACTTGAAGAAATATTTCAGCTTTTGAACTGAATAGCCTACACAACCAAAAGATAATATAAAATTATTCAAGCATACCAAAAGATAATATAAAAATATTTTAGCATAGCCTTTTCATTTTATTTATAATTGAGTGTTGGACATACTTGAAGAAACATTCCAGCTTTATACAATGGAATTTCCCAGCAAAGCAATGCATTCAACAATGTCCTATTTTTTTTAGTTATTTTCTTTGGTTACACAAACTGTTCAGGCAACAGTGGAATTTCCTAGCAAAGCAACTCATTAATGTAGAAGTAATATGTTCTGACTATGTGCAACTGTATCAAGCTCTGACCACACGCAAATTTGTTTTTTATCCAAATAGACTGCTACCTCTACCTCCATAGTGGTAATAGCTCTGGATCTATTTATGACACTTGTGGACAAAGGAGGCACATGGTTGATGTACTTCGGTTATTTATTGTGCATTACAATAGAAAATCTGCAAAGTCATATCCCAAAAGGTATATGGGATACTATGGAAGGTGATGATGTGGCTCTTGCATCACAACTTGTGGCAAGAGACAATGGTTTGGATGAAAGTTTACAGGTATAAATGTTGTATTGAAAATTTTTCTTAAGCTGCTACAATATTGTCTGATTTTGCATTACATGATTGTCACACTATTTTTGGCTTATCTCTACCTAGAACTTCCCCACACGTTAACCAAACCAAACTGAACCAAATCAACAAATTAAGCTACAAACCAACTCAAGTTAATAAAACCAACATCAAGTTACTTAAAGCGGCTATACAATTAACTCTTAACAATAAACTGTAAATAGTTCCAAAAAAGCTACCTACCAAAGTAGGAAAATGGTGTACAACAGATTTTAACATGTACAAAATTACTTTAATGTCTTTGTAAATACATTATCATAAAAGTAAATATCTTTTGAGACATGGTCCAGGCATTACAATCCAATCAAACGTGCTAAGCACCCAACAAATATGGGAATTGATGGAATCCACATCAATTACTTTTCTAATGCCTGCAACCACCAAGCTCTCTAAACAACTTGGATATCCAACCAACCTTGTCACCTTCTGGACAACTTGAATTAGTAACACCACACTGAAAACTTAGTTTTCATAATCAATGAAGTTGCTCATTCAATGAGACTGAAACTGTGAGGGTAAGGGTAATTTAAAACTTACAAACCAATGTTGAGTAGCCTAGTTGTTTTCCTTGCAATTTCTAAAATAATTTGAATTATTTTTAACTGAGCTTCCTCTCCATCAATAACTTTTCAGGCATGCTGTTTTGTCCTTCAGAGTTGGGTTTCCAAAAAGTTTCGGACTGGATGGTAATAAGCCTAGTCATTGCTTTTGAAGCACTTATTGCTTATTGTTTTCTTATCTCCAAGCCTAGTGTTACATTGAATTGTGAAATTCCAAAAGAACTTCAAAATATGAGCACCTGATGGTGCAAAGAAGATTTTTTTTTTTTTTTTTTTGAAAAGATGCAGTGGATCACTTAAAACTTGATATGCTTCCCCTAATACCTACAAACATCATAAATAATGAATGAACTTGGACTTTTAAAAATAATCTCTTTGCGTGGTTATAATATTAGGAACAATGTTATAAGAATTTAAAAAAAAAAAAAAATGAAGTAATAGATGACAGTGCAGGACACTTTGCATCAAGCATATGAACTTTTAATTCTACTTTAAATAACATCTAAATTTGTAAGCAACTTTTGGAGTTCCATTGAAGCAAATTTAATATAAATTATCTATGAAGACAGTTGGTTGGCCCGTTGAATAAAAATCTAACAAAAGCATTGTTATGCTAAGTAAATGTTCAATTCCCCAATTCACTCTATAATAATATTAAATCAATCACAAGAACTAATCAATACCGGGGAAAATATAAGATCAATTAAGTAGAGGATAGAGTGAGAACCTGTAGGTAGATCACTTTCGGAAATATAAAACCACAAAGAAAATTTCAAACAACAATGAGTAGCCCCTTTCTCATTAAAAAATAGTAATAAGCAATATACCAGTCAACACGAACTCAGCAATATACCAATCTTTTCTGAGTTACTTTTATCTATCAAATCATAAAAGAATAAAAAAACATTTGAGAGGAAATTAACATGGACAAAATTACACTGGTTGTGAACATATTTATCACCTCCAAATTTGTTCCTTCTTTTAATTAGTCATGGATAAAAGCAATCCAATTTCTTTTCTCCACCATGCTTTCCTCTTCCAGCTTCAATTCTTTTTACCAAAAACAGATGCACTTCATCTGCCATGTACAATACCCAACAATAAGAGGATAAAACCCAATAAAAAAACACAAAATGAATAGACCCAAAAGAGGAAGAGCTCCAATTAAAAAACCCACCAAAAAAAATTCAACACCTTAAGAAAAACAATTTAGAAAGTAAAAGGAAAAAAAAAAAAAAAAAACAACAACAACAAAAAGAACAAAGCACAAAAGAAAGCAGGATTTAGAGATATCTCAACTTAATCATCTAGGTTCTATCAATATTTATATACTGTGAGGAGAGTAAGACAAGAAGGAAGGGAGACAGAGAGCTGCCGTTAGAAGGGAGAGAGGCTGGCGTGAAATAAGTGTGAAACCATAGCATAGAAGGTGGGGAAGGGAAAGGAACTAAATGTGCATGAGAAAGAGAAGGTGGGGAAGGGGGAGGAACAAAATATGAAATGGTGAAACTGAAACTAAATGTGGGGAGAGAGGAATCTAAACCGTGCAACAAAAGGAAAAGAAAAATAGAAAGTTGTAACCGTGAAAACAGAGTTTCAGAAAGGATTTTAATTGAAAATGCTTTGGGTTTGGGCTTTATGGTGGAATTAAATTTATAAAAAGTGGGCTTTATGGTGGAGATAGGCCTGGAAAATATTTTATATTAGTTAGTATTTTAAAATTGTCAAAAAATATTTTAAAATTGAAAGCTCAAAAACGTGTTGTAAACACAAGAGCTGTTTAGACCCCTAAATTAAAATTACGGCTCCATAGATTTTACTCTAACTTAAAACTAAGTGCGGAATAAAGTAAATGCGAGTGGATAAACAAACAAGCTACTCTAACCCATAATCATTATAACACATCAATAAAATGAATGGCAAAAGAGTAGGGAAGAAGAATGCAAACACAAGATAACACGCCGATGTGTTATCGAAGAGGAAACCGAAGAACTCGGCGAAAAACCTCTCCGCCGCCCTCCAAGCGGTAATCGATCCACTAGACAATCAGTTGGGATACATGGGTTAGCAAGAGACCCTCCAAGCCTAATCTACCCGATGTACCTAAGCCCTCCAAGCTCCTACTCCAACAAGGCTTCTCGGAACCGTGTCTTGTCTAGCTCTTCGGATCCCGCAATACGTCCGATTGCATCCGCCAAAGCCTGGCTTCTTCCAATGCTTCCCAGCAGCACCAAAACCTCACTGAACACTCTGAAAGGGTGTGGTAAGTGTTTGGGCTATCAACCTCTCAATGGTATGGAAATGGAGAGGTAGGAGTTGAGGAAAATCCACAAGCAATTGTGTAGAGAAATGTGGGTGTCACAATCTCTAACTCTCAAGGTTTATGGCTAGGGTTTTCTCTCAGAAGCACTCCTTAACAAATGTGGGTAATATGGGTATATATAGTGTGGGTACAGAAAGTGTGTATCAGATAGGACAATCTGGCAAAACAGAATGTTTCGCGGGTGTCTCGCGGGAAGGCCTTACCCGCGAGCTACTCGCGAAACACAGTTGTCTCCATCCTATCCTGACTCTTCGCATTCCAGTCATGTGCAGGGCACATGCATCACTTCGCGGGATGCTTAGTCGCGAGCTACCTGCGAAAACTCTTCAGTCTTCAATTTGCTTGAGTCTTCATACTCTATCTCTCTCTCTCTCTCTCTCTCTCTCTCTCTCTCTCTCTCTCTCTCTCTCTCTCTCTCACAATCCTTATAATTAAATCCCACAAATAATACAGAGTATAAAAGATTGAACATAATTACAATCAAATTTGGCACGTAATAAAAGCCAACAACACACATATTTGTAAATTACAACTTTAGAAAAATTTATATAAAAGAAGATGGAAATGACATGGCTGCTGATGTGGCTCAACGTAATTGCAGCAACATTAAATGCTACGCTTCATCTTTTAGTATTATATAGATATAGATGTCAGTGTGTATGACAACACTTTTAAAATGTTACAATATTGTGTCCAAAAAAAAAATGTTGCAATATTTTTCTATACTTTTTTTTCCAGTAATTAAAACATTTTGAACAACTCAAGGACCAAGTAGAAATTTTTCAAATTATAAGGATGAAATTGAAAACAACTCCAAAATATAGGGATAAAAAAGAAGTTTCGCCAAAATTAATTTAATAAATTTTGGAATAATTTTTAATATACTCCTTAAAATTTTAAAATTTTGATATTCTCCCCTGATTTTAGGCATCATTTTTTAGGAGGGAAAAAAAGAAGGAAAAAAAAAAGGAAAGGACCCTTTCTGTCTATGTTTGGTGTTTATATATCCATTAAGTGCTGCCTAAGTCTATCACATGTGTTAGTTGGCCCAATGATATCAAATACATCTCACAAATCTAATATACTAAAATAAAATAAAATAATTTTGTTCTTTCTTTTCAAATTTTTTTAGAATAGTGATTCTTGGATGAACAAACCGCAATCTTCTACACCCAAAATCTTTTCCACTTTAATTACATTACAAACAAGAAATCAATTTACAGAAATTGTTTAAAAGAATTGACAAGATTTGACAAAGATAAAGAAGTTTAAAAATTAAATCAAGATTTGACCAAGAAAAAGTTAAAAAAAAAAAAAAAAAAAAAAAAAAAAAAAAAGAGAACCAACAAGCTTTACCAATCAATCGCCTCTCAAATCCTTTTCCAAGTCGATCTCTATACACAACCTTCGCCAAAATCTTTTAACCAAATTAAACCTCAATCCCTAAAATTTCATTCTTCCTCAACGTTCTTAGCATTCAGTAGAACACCACCACCATTTCTCACTAACCAAACAGAAACCAATTGATAATTTTCTTGGAGTTCAAGATAGAGGCATTGGATCAGCAGATGTGTTGGTGGCATTCCTCACAATGGAGTTGATAAAATAATTTAGGAACTTTGGTTGTTTACATAATGACGATGGTGTGAATCACAACTGTAGAAGCAATATGGTGTTTCGTTGATTCGTATTTTCCTATATGGGGTGGGTTGACTTTGTATGAATATGGTTTTGTTTCATTGGTAACTATAGGGAGTTGAGCCTGTATTGTCGAGTAATTAGATGCTATAAGTGGTTTTTTTATCAATCGAATAAAGTTTAGCTATAAAATTAGTTATCTTTTTATTGGAGATGAATTTTGACAAATCCACAATTGGATTATATTTTTTTCTTGTACCCTCCATGCTCGCAAAATTTCTAGAAAATTAAAAATCAATAGCTATGTTATCAATAAATTGTTTAAATTGCAAGTTTTTGTAGTTTAAAATTATGCATAAAATATAAGCTTATAGATCATATAATAAATAACATTCGATTGACACAAAATTTAACATGTGTATTAAGAGTATAAAAAACATGTAATTCAACAATTAGATTTTCAAAATTTGTAGTAATTTTTATTTTATTAAGTAAGGTTATAACCTTAGGCTATAACCAATTTAGTAGCTAAATTTTGTTATTCCCAATTTGTGTATGTTTAATTCAAATGTTCTATTTAGCTGTATTTAGTCCAAGGGTCATTCTTTGGTACCTACTTAAAATTTTCAACTGTTGATTTCATTTATTTTAATCCTAGTTGTTTATTTAATTTAAATGAAAACCTGTTATTCTATATAAAAGCAAATATACAGAAACAGAAAAAATAGACATCTCTGCTTCTCTCGGGTTCTTTCTCTCGCTCTCATTCTTCAATTCTCTGTCTCTCTCTGTCTCTCTATTGTGTTGTGTGTGATGGGTGAATCTCTTTTGGCATCCCATGCTTTACTTAGTGGTGTGATATGGGTTAATTTCTTTTGGCATCTTGTAGATTTACTTAGTGGTAAAGGCTTCTAAAAAAAATCAAAATCGCTTTAACATAGTTAAAGGTAAGTATCAAAACGACAAAACCCTAACTCATGCAAGGTGTAAAATATGTTTTGTTTCCCCAAATTGTTTGTTAGTTTTTTGGATGTCATTTTGCTTGATGGGTTAGATAAGAATAGTGTTGGAAAATTTGGTTTTGTATCTCATACAAAACACACAGCAGAAGCAACAATCATGGATCTACTTTATTCATGAGAGATAACATGTAACCTTGAATTCTAGAACAAAGAATAGAAAGCGTACCTTGGTGTGGTGAAATTCAAAACCAAAACTTGAAGAAGCACTTGGGAACACTTTTAATCTTCACTTCAATTCCACTTAATGCCCAAGAAGTGTGGTCTCTCAATCAGTTTCCAAGAAGAGAATAAGTGAGTGTCAACACTCACATACACCATTTCATTCTTTATGTGATCTCAATGAAAAACACACATGAAAAGACATATTAAATTATGTATGTTTCTCTCCTTATATATAATTGATTATCTAATTTGATTAACCTATTTGGCCATTCCAATTGGGCTCTAATATGTGGCTTGGAGTGGGACCAAAAGGAACCAATAAGACACTAACTCTAATGGGCCTTGGGCTTTTCTGTCAACTTTTGACAAGTCCAAAGTTACCATTAATTATATTCAATATCACTAGAAGAATATAATTGCACTCTAGGCCTTACCTATAAATTATATCCCAAGACTTTATTATACATGCAACTCCTTCATTAAAATATTCGTAGTAATACAAAGTCAAGAAAGTTGACTGCCACTTTAAAGATTACTATATCTTAATCCTTAAGTACCTGGTTTAATCCTTTTATGTTATTCATTATATATTTATGAAATCCAATTTCATAAATATATACTTTAGTAACTCCTTACTAAAGTGGTTGGGCCCAACACTCTGAATAACCAAGCCTATTAAACTTATCTCAAGGGAATATTTTATATCTCCGTTAAGAGATTATGAATTCCATCTTGAGAATATATGTTCCATCAACACTAAATGCGGCTGCCCAACATACTGAGGTTTTGATTGTAACTTATAGATCTCACTTCTGATATATCAAAGCAACCTACATCTCATGATCAGGTCAATCATTCTCTTAGGATTTAGAGTTGATATAAATAGAAGTCGTGAGATTTATTATTCATTTGACAGTCGTTAGGAGAATAATAAATCTCACAGCGGTCCAGTTTAATATGGCTTAACTCTTAAAACATATCAACATGCCAACTAGAAGTCTCCACTTCCATGATCAAGACAAATCATCTTAGTTGATATATTATAGTCTTCGTAGATGAAACGCCCAATTTCATCACTGACTACGAACTAAAATTCTGAGTTTACAAAGAACTTGTGATTTATATCTTTCTGTGACTTTTCACATAAATCATATACTATGCATCTCATGAACTAAGATAATGTCCCATTAGTTTATTTGTAGATAGTCTCATATAATTAAACAATTTAATTATTTATATCATGCCAATAAATTGGATTTTAGGGCATAAATCCCAACAATCTCCCACTTGCCCTCAAAGGCAATTTATCATATATCCGACACTTATTTCCCTTTAGAGTAATTCATAGTCACTGTAAGGCAAGGTTTGGAAATAAGTTTCAGGCAGATTTATTGCATAAATTATCTTTTCTACTACTACTGCTCACGTACTCATATCTCTCAAATGAGATAATACTTACGCTTAATGTGTATCTTCACCACCTAGGATGAACACATATCTTGAAGTTCAACTTCATGAATCACAATCAAACTACAAGTTAGTATTTGTACATCCAATAACCATCAAAACCTCACTTTGGTGGACAAACATATAATCCCTCATTCTTCTAAGATATTTGAGTATATGCTTTAGTCCCACTAAATTAAGTGATTTTAGATTCAATTGATATTTTCTTACCATGTCCACCGCAAAATAGATATTTAGCCTAGTATATAGCACAACATAAAGACTTCCTATTGATGTGGTATAAGGAACTGTTTTAATATGCTCTTCCTTTTATCTGTCTTAGGACTATAGTCCTATATAAAGGAACTTCAAATTTAAAAAGAAAGAATCATTTCTTGAAGTATTACATGCTATACTTGGCTAGAATCTAATCTATTTAAACAGTTTGAGATAGACCCAACATCCTAATTTCTGAATTTTTAACAAAGTTTAATTCTTAGGATGTGATTAGTCTTTCCCAAGTATTTTATATCAAACTGGACTAGACAACAAAAAACTCCATTGATGACAATAACTCTACATCATTCTAAATTATTAGAATGTCATCAACATACATTAAGAAATTTATTATTCTATATAACTTTTACACACATAAGGCCTTTTAATACTTGATTAAAATCAAACAACTTGATTGCTTGACCAAAGATGATATTTTATGATTCAGATACTTGCTTTAGTCCATAAATGGACTTTAAGCAACTTGCATACTAAACACTACTGGTTCTTTGTTATGCACAAGTCTAGTTACGTCATATAGATGTCTTCCTCAAGATTGCTACTAAAAGTAGCTTTCTTGATATCCATTGTCATATTTCATCCAAATGAAATATAATGAATAAGAGAATCTAGATAGAGTCAAACTTGACTATTGGTAAAAAAATCTTTTCATAATCAAACCATTTATTTCTGAATAAATCTTTTTGCCACTAGTCTTGACTTTGAAGGTTTACACCTTCTAATCTATCAATCTCATTTACTTGTAGACCTATTTGTAAACAATAGGCTTAATGCCACTAGGCACCTCTACAAGTTCTAGACTTTAAATAGAATCTAATTCTATTCACACAACCTTGAATCAGTAATCCATATTCATATCATCTATTGCCTCTACGTAGGAACGAAGATCAAATTCATATCCTTATGGAATAACTTCAAAAGTTTATTCCAAAAGTATGAATTTATTTGATAATCCTCCCACTATTATATTGTACCGGTGTGCTAGCTATATATATAAAATAATGTCTTGTGGTGTATCTAATACAATCATCTCATTTCTAAATGTATTTGATAGTTGTCTTATAACACATTCTGACATTTTCCTTCTAGATCAATCTACGATTTGCTTTAAGATTATTCACATTGTCATCATCAAGAACTTTACAAACATCTTGTCTTCTTTATGACTACCAAAACAATCTTTTGCAATTCCTTTTGGATACCCATCATAAAACACACATTTTTCTATCTTTTAATTTCAACTTGTTAGACTTCATTTCTAGCACAAATGCTGGACATCTCCAAAAGTGGAAGTATCGTATACTAGGTTTTCACCCAATCCACAATTTGATAAATGTCGTAGGAACAAACTTTTGAAATCAACTTTAGAAAATGTATAGTAATTATTAGAGTATATCTCCAAAAAAAATAAGCAAATAGAAATACTTATCATGTACTTTACTATTTCTAAAAGAGTCTTATTCCTCCTTCATGTATGTATTGACTTAAAGAGGTCATTGACACTATATTCCTTTACAATAAAGGAGCCCTAGATCATATTATCCTCTAAATAGAATTCATAGACTGGAAATATAACAAAATAATGGTTCTAAAAGCCTATCTTTCAACAATCTTGAATAACACTTAGATTAATATGATCTAGACATAAGTGCCAAAACATACAATACCAAAGGATAGAAACTTTCTCTTTAAAAAATAAAACATGTAAATTTTCATCTAAAAAACCAATCATGGACAATGCTTCACATTACTAAACCAGAAACACTTTCCTTTGGTCTTACTTTTGAGTCTAATTTCCTTTAGGCAACTACTAGGGCAACTAGGGCAACTAACTTGTCCTACTGTTTGGTATTATAATTTCTCTTCTTACCACCCTTACCTTTCGGTTTAGGCTAAGAATTTGAATTAAATCATATTGATCCTAGCCTTAGCTTTTAGAATGTCTTCCGTTGCGTATAACTCACTCATCAATTTAGATAATATAAAAAGAATTTATTTTCAAAACAATCGGAATTGATGAAATGATTCTAACAAGGACTCGTGGATCATATTCATATGAGATTAACATTTAATCTCTACATCCAAGAATTCCAATTCACTTTAAAATTAAAAATTTAATAAAATGATATAGAATTGGAACTTCTTAAGCCTTTCATAGCACTCAATATGATTCATACCAAACATCTCATTTAGATTTAATATAAAGTCTAAGTCTAGTACTAACTCTTGCATCTCATGCTGCAGCACAATTAAAATAGAAGCCAATGTAGCATATTAGCATTTCAATGGAGACTATGATCATATCATAAGCCGTCTTCCATCAATGCATCATGTATAGGAAATTTTGACAATGCTGAATTGAAACATAAATATGTACTTCAGCTTTTTTAAGCATCATGTCCAAAATTATTTCTTAGTTAATGTGATTCAATTAAAATAGTAGCTAGAGGACAAAATTTATAACAACTTTATTTCAAGACTATGAACATAATTACAGGGACATTATCATTTTATATCCATAACCATATAATATGGAACTCGAAAAACATACTATATTAGGTGCAACGACAACCTAATCTCGCAATTAATATTCCTCAGCATAGAGTGAATATCAACCACTATGATCAGACGAGAATTATTCTCATTATTAATGCTATCATGGTAACTCTTACCAAACAAAAATAAGTTGCTGCTCTTCCTTTGGCCTCTAAGTAATAATAGCAAGAACTCAGCATAGAGGATACTATCAAACTGAGTCTAGTGTACACCATTGTCTAGAATCATGTGTAGCCACATTTCATCCCTTTAAAAGGCTTATTTTGTAGTACCATGATAAAAACATCCTCCGCATGGAATGCAAAGCTCGAAGCTAAGACAAGGTGTTTGAATAAACCACTATAAACCAAGAAATTCAATCTTGTAGTACCATGAAATAAACATCCTTCACATGGAACGCAAGGCTCGAGGCCAAGACGAGATGTTTACCCCACACCAATATGAACCGGCAATGGAGGCTGTGAGATCCAACCCTTGTATCTCTCTCCCACTAGAAATTTTAAAACAAGTGGTTTGTTATGAAATCATTGTGATCTAATCACAATTTTAACTCTACACATCAAATGTGTTTAATTGTTTAAATTCAATATGATGTAACTAAGTCATGTCACAATAGTGTAACGAACATTCGCGCTATCACAAAGAAGATTAACCTTATAATTCGTGAAGTAAATACCCTCTGCATGGAATGCAAGACTTGAAGTCAAGACAAGGTATTTATTCACATTACAATAAACTTAACAAAAGAGTTATTTCATCACTCCCACTCATTATTTGGGTTTTTCTTTAAATAATTGTGATCCCATCACAACTAATAATCTTGCACTTGTTGAAGACTCTAATCTTATTAGAATCACTAACTAAAATGGAAGTCCTAAACTATTTAGGATTCCTTAAACACTAATGAATCAAAAATTAGTTATATAGAACTCTATCCTTAATTTACTAAATAAAAGATTCTAATCTTATCAGAAACTATATACCTTTTAATTAGAATTTTAATCTCATTAAAAAACTTCTAATTGAAATAAATTAAGGACTTTCAATCATACAACAATTCCAATCTCATTAGAATGTTTATCAAAAGACAAGTCCCAAACTATTTAGGACTAAGAGTTCTATTTAACTTGTTAAGGACATATTTTATGTAGTTGGCTAATCCTTTGACAAAACGCACTTTACTTGTATTTGGGTAGATCTAGGATGTGTTTAATACTTCAAGGAACATGTTGTTCAAGTCTAGTATTAATGCCATGAAGATTGGACCAAGAAACAAGTGAAGAAAAGGTGTTCATTAAAGCTGGACAGCTGCTCGACACCTTCTCGACAGCTAGCTATCTATCGAGCTCTTAAGGTGTTTTCTTATCGCAATCTCGACACCTTCTCGACAGCTGGTGGATCGATCGAGAAAGCTCCTGTCCCCTCGACAGCTTCTCGACACCTCCTCGACACCTGATATCTATCGAGGATTAAATCTCGACACCTCCCGATCGATCGAGGTATCTATCGAGGTTACAGGAATTCAGATTTTTCAGATCTGATTTGTGGGCCAGGCTTTTGTATTTGTGTAGGGTTTCTTTTCTCACAACCCTAGACCTATATAAGGCTTATTTTAGAGGCCGTCACATAAGAGAATACAAGGAGAACATATGCAAAAGGTTATTCTCTCTGAAAGAAGCTACTGTGTCTTTACGCCTTAGGGTTTTGTAACCAAGTGCTTCTTGATCTTCATTGTTGATGAAGTGAAGAACTTTGCAGCCAACATTCTTCTTCTAGTTGGTGATTAAGTCGCGTACTGGGATTCGCGCAATTGGTTAGTCACGTATTGGGATTCGTGCATCAAAGGGCGGCGTTCATATATTGAAGAGTTTAGAGGTTCTGAAGCGGTAAAAGGTTTCTGCTGTGAGTTCATCTACGGGGATTGTAGAGTCTAGGGACAAAGGTTTTGTACTAGATCTGAAACTTCTCTTTACTGTAGTGGATTGCTTTTCGGGAAGGTTTCCCCCCAGGTTTTTTACAGTGAAACTGGTTGGTTTCATTGGTTTTCCTGGGTCATCATATCTTGTCTTATTTACTTTTCCGCTGCATATTATTTTGACATGATATTGATGTTTGTTTGTTTTAACAAGTTTATTCATAATAAATCTAATTAACAACTTGGATTTAAAACTTGTTAATTCTATCAACCGGGGTCTAAATTTCCCAACATAACTAATATAATTGATCTCATTAGGTCTTTTAGTTAGAACCATGTGTAATCTAATCACACATTACCTTGCTCTTAAAAAACTTGAAAACACTTAGAAAAATTCAGAAAATTCCCAGGCCCGACAACTGGTCGATCGATCGAGATACAATCTTTCTGTCTCGACAACTGCCCGATAGCTGGTCGATTGATTGAGAAAAGTTCTGTAAGCTCGATAGATGCTCGATAGCTTCTCGATCGATCGAGCTTCTAAATCTCCAGGCTCAATCGATGCCCGATAGCTTCTCAATCAATCAAGCTTCGCAAAATTCGAATTTTCCAAAATTTTTAAAGATAGTTTTCAACCGTTTTTTTATGAACAAACAACCATCATTTAGACATGATAGACTAAAAATGATATCAAAACTAAATTCCATTGATGCTATAGCCTTAAAGTTCAATTTAACAAACTTAAATTCAAATTTAAACAACATCATAACATCAATATCAGTTTTTATCAAATCATAGTTTCAACAACAATGCAGAAAATTAAATGCATAATCTTCTAACAACATGAAACTATTAACTCTAATTTAACATCACGCCTATATTAATATATGTAATCATGAACTGATATAACAACACCAATGGTTTATATACCTAAACATGAATCTATACATATATTCATTTAATCCAATGATGTCAAGCACACAATTTTGCAAAAACTTTAATGCAAAAAGATAAATCACCAAGAAAACGATTTTTCTTTAACTCCAAAACTCAATCACATGTTATACAAATATGATATTGTAGACCGCTCTGATACCATTTGTTGGAAAATCTGGTTTTGTATCTCATACAAAACACACAGTGGAAGCAATAATCCTGGATTTACTTCATTCATGAGAGATAACATGTAACCTTGAATTCTAGAATAAAGAATAGAAAGCGTACCTTCGTGCGGTGAAATTCAAAACCAAAACTTGAAGAAGCACTTGGGAACACTTTTAATCTTCACTCCAATTCCACTTAATGCCCAAGAAGTGTGGTCTCTCAACCAATTTCCAAGAAGAGAATAAGTGAGTGTCCAACACTCACATACACCATTTCATTCTTTATGTGATCCCAATGAAAAACACACATGAAAAGACATATTAAATTCTGTATGTTTCTCTCCTTATATATAACTGATTATCTAATTAGACTAGCCTTTTGGGCCATTCCAATTGGGATCTAATGTGTGGCTTGGAGTGGGACCAAAAGGGACAAATAAGACACTAGCTCTAGTGGGCCTTGGGCTTTTCTGTCAACTCTTGACAAGTCCAAAGTTACCATTAATTATATTCAATACCACTATAAGAATATAATTGCACTCTAGGCCTTATCTATATATTATATCCCAAGACTTTATTATACATGCAACCCCTTCATTAAAATATTCGTAGTAATACAAAGTCATGAAAGTTGATTGCCACTTTGAAGATTACTACATCTTAATCCTTAAGTACCCAGTTTAATCATTTTATGTTGATAGGCCACAAACTGAATGACCCCTTGTGATTAAACCAATTAATTAATTAGCCAGGTTATTAATTAATCAATTTAACATGCAAATATATGGAAGCATAAAAAAATCACCAAAAACTAAATATGTAGCGAAAATTGAAAGACACGATGATTTGTTTACGAATGGGAAAACCCTTGCAGCAAAAACCCCACCAGGTGATTTTCAAGTCATCACTCCCGAAACTCCACTATTATCAAATCAAGTGGTTACAAGTAAAGGAATCCCAAGTACCTTACCAACCTACAGTTGAACCCTTACCCCAATACCCAATTGGACTTGATCTGTAGTGACAGTTCCCCCTTTTGATGCACGGTTCCCAAGTACGTGACTAATCAATGCGCAGATCCCAGTACGCGACTTCAAACACCAACTTAGATGGAGGGGTTGGTTGCAAAGTTCTTCAGTTCATCCTACACGATGAAGATCAGGAAGATGCTTGGTCACAAAACCCTTTGGTGCAAATACATAGCAACTTCTTCAAAGAAGATGAACTAGGTCAAGAACTTCGTCTTTGATCACAAATTGCTTAAACAGAGTTTGCTCAATGCTTTTGCAACTTGTGTCTATCTTGACAGCTCTTAAAACAATCCTTTTATATGTTTAGGGTTTGGAGAAAAGAAGGCTCAAAAGCATATTCATGGATCCCAAGAAATCAGATCAGAAAATCTGATTTTATAAATCTCGACAGACAGCAGGTGTCGAGAAGCTATCGAGAAGGTGTCGAGCTTTAATGAAATTGTACTTCAGCTTGTTTTTCTTGGACAGACTTGATGACTTCAACACTTGATCTTGAAACCTTGTTTCTTGAAGTATTAAAAACCACCTAGAACTACCTAATTACAAGTAGAGTGCGTTTTGTCAAAGGATTAGCCAATTTACATAAATAAGTGACATATGTTCTTAACAAGTGAAAACACATATGTCCTAACAATCTCCCCTTTTGGCAATCCGTGACAAAACCACAACAAACAAATGAACATATGAGAGAAGTCATAAATCACTCAACTCATACTCACTTGTTGAATACAATAAAATTTATCCTAACACAAACTCTTGAAAAACTTTGCAGTAAGAGAGTTTATGGCAAGTAGACTTTGGCAACCTGTATTTTTGAAACACTATAAACAAAACTCATCAAGGCATCTTGTGTGAAACAGAAATAATAGATTGCATACAAGGTATAATGAACATGTGTATAAAGATAGAGAAGAAACAACATATGAAGAGAGAGGTGAAAGAAACATACATCCACATATAGAGAGAAAATAAGTACAATGTATGTAAACTGGTCACAAGACCTCATATACAAGATCAATGTATCTATAAAGAATACAAAAGAAAAATACATCAAAACCTCACTACATCCCTCAAATATCAACACTCCCCCTATCAAAAATGTCCTATACTAACTCTCCCCCTAAGATGACTACTATCATAACCCAAAACTACATCCCCTTTTTGTCATGAGTGACAAAGGGTAGAGTGTCATGTAGACATCTCATCAGTAGAGCTAACGTCTCCATCATCATCATCTGAAGCGTCATTGTCATCACCATCATCAGCATCATCCTCAAAGTTAGAAGCTGCTGGAGGAGGTGGTGAAGAAGTAGCCTCAGAAGCAAAACCACCCATGGTCTCCTGCCATCGTGCAATACAACCAACACGAACATTCACCTGATACAACTCAGTGGAGAGAGTATCGAGGCTAGCATCCATGCGCTGCAGCTGCGCCATGATGTCTCCGAGAGATACATCGCCCATAGAGGAAGAATGAGCAGATCTGGATGGAGCTGAATAGGAGGGAGGGTGGAATCCATCTGTCTCGACCTAAACTGAGCCTCACTACATTTTACAGTAGCGGCATCTATGGCACAGATGTGAGTGAAGTGGTCAGACGTAGGAAAATGGATAGAAAAATGGTGTAAGATCCTCATGATAGCAGAAGGAAAGATAAGCTTATCATGAAACGCTGAATCTAAATGAACATCTATGATAGAAAGGATGAAATGAGAAGAAAAATCTATAGTAAGATGCTTAAGAAGAGATAATAAAAATCGAGCACGAGGCTCTGTGATGGAGTTGTAGTGAGAGAGTGGATGGAGTACAAAAGTCATCACCATGTTTAGGAATCTAGGACCTTTAGCAAAAGGTTTACATGATGTATACTGATGCTCACCCTAATCAGCGGGGCGCTGACAAAAAGCAGAAATGAGCTCATCTTTGGACACAATCCTCAGACGCTCACAAGAAGGATAGTCAGGAAACTCTATCCTAGAAACCCTAAGCACATGCGTAACTAGCTATGGTGTGATAGGAATGCGCGTACCTCAAACGCGAGTGAAAAAGAGAGGTACTGAACGATCTATCCCATGCATGTTGGAGTAAAACTCCTGAATAAGCACGAGAGTACAAGTGACCAGGACGGCAGACAGTGACTCTCATCCCCTACTGTGAATGATAGAGGGAAGGTCAGTGTTGGCGAAGTCCACCAAAATGACTTGGCATTCCGAATGAACATCTTGTCTAGAAAGTGCTCCAAAAATGCCTTGTGGGCATCACCATCACGGAACAGAAGATTTAGAGGAGCAGAATCAGAAGATGAAGAAGCTCCAGAACGCAGAGGGTTCCGAGCAAGAGTGGATTTACGCTTTGGTTCCATAGACACTACTAACGTAAATAGAATAAGAAAGAGATAGAGAAGGAGACAATCAGAAAAGTCCCAAAATAGTTCACATATATCAAATATATTGAACAAAAAGTACGTATGCATGGGGAATGCATGAACATGTGACATGCAAATTAAAAAGCATCATGCGCTCACCCCAATCCAAGCCTACCAGCACACAAGCAGAAAACACACATCTAAATGCATGAAAATACCATTCTAATGCACATGAAATGCAATGTATGACATTTTGAACACATGTAAGTGAAAAGTGAAAACCCAACCCAAAATTTTAAAAAAAAATCTCAATAATTTTGAAAAACCCCAAAACTTTTCAAAAACCCCAAATCCTAAGATTCAAAACATGAAATGTATGAAAAAGGAAGGAAAAAGAGATCTTACCAAGTGATTTGAAGCAAGGAAAGGCCCAAAATCACGTGGGTTGGAGATTTTGAGTGAGAAAAAGAGGTTGGGGAGATGAACAGCCGTGGACAGATCGAGAGAGATCGAGGAAATGAAGTGCAGATCGCGATAGGAGCTTATATAGAACCTTCAGTAATTCTCAACAGATGAGGTATCGAGAGGTGTCGAGACAGCTGTCGAGGTAGGTGTCGAGAAAAAGAACGTCGACAGATGAAGGTGTCGAGAGGTATCGAGGAACAATAACCAGTTTCAAAGAACAAAAGCTCGATCGATCAACAAGGTATCGAGGAGAGAGAAACTTTCTCGATCGATCCATCAGGTGTCGAAGAGGTGTCGAGATTGCGATAAGAAAAAGGCTTGAGAAGCTCGACAGATAACAAGGTATCAAGGAGGTGTCAAGGAGGTGTCGAGCCATCTTTTAAAAATAGTTTTTCCAGAAGAGAAAAACATAGATATGAATGCAATCCAACATGTACCTCAACCAATGATCCATTCAACATATTAAGCTCTCAAAATCATCTCTCAACAAAAATTTTAAGCACATGGATCCTTAAAAACACACACACACACTAAACAAGTCTAACCAATTTTATGTTTCAAAACAAGTCAAGACAGTTTAGTGAGCATACGTTAGCACATGTAAACACTTGTGATGGCCAAATCACAATGTACCTGCACATGTATCAAAAGTAGCAAAGAATATTGCGTGTTGTGTGTAAAAAACATCGCAAGATTGCATATGTGTATACATGTTATGATGATCTGAGATATGAGAAAATAACTTTAACTCACACACAATCATAACTGTTTGATGGGGACTATCACCTTCGAGGTACATCTTATAACTCCCACATCTCTTAGAATACACGCTTGCAACCATATTTAAAGTATTTTTAATCTTTTTGCTTTTTATTTTCTTTGCATATTTTCTTTTATTTTAGCATACCATACATGGGCATATAAAAGAGAGAAAAGAAATACCCAAGATGTTAAGCAATTGACATCGCACTTTTGTTATGCCGAAGCATACGAATGTTTTTGACATTACACTTTTGCTATGCCGAAGCATACAGGTGTCATATTATGATGGGTGGGCAATAATGGTGAGATTGTTATTTATGCCTTTCTCTTAGGATTTTCTAGTCCTACTCGTCAAAAAGAATGATACAAGTGTTAAGTTTAAGAGATAACTTAATCTTACTTATCACAAACAAGAGCCGCAAAGCTCACTTGCTTAGTTGCGCATAGAGATGCTCATCTAAGGTACAAGAGATACAAAGTTTAGAAAACTCTGTTTCAATGGCCATCCAAGATACACAAGACCAAAGTACACAAAACACACACTGTTTTTGTATTTTTCTGATTTTTTCATATTTTTTATTTTTATATCAAAGAAAAAATAAACAAAAACTGAAAGTAAACACACAAAAACATGTTAGAAAAAGCAAAGCATAAAACTAAACTAACTCAACGAAAATGCAAAACACACAAGCAATGCAACAAACAAGAAAAACAAGAAGAGAGAAGAAAGTGATAAAATCACTTAGAGTCCTTATTCTTCAACACCTTGGAAGAACCTTTCCTTTAATTAAACCCTTGAACCAGCTGCGAGGGGAAAGAATTGAAACCGTTCAAGTTCGAAAGGAACATAAGGGCTTTCAGAAGATCTCCAAGAGGAGCAAGAGAGGATTGAAGCTAATTTTGGCTTCCAGATGCTATCATGCCGTTGCTCTGTTAAGTGGCTAGCCACTTGTAGCAATTTGGTCGAGTATGACCGGCAGCTCCACAATGATGATAGAGATGCTGCTTCTTTTGTTTAGGCTTTTGAGAGTTAGCCTTCTTAGCCCTAGGGTTTTTAGCATCTTTCTTATCTTGCTTAGGGGGTGCTCCTAAGATAGATTTACCCTTGTCTAAGTTCTCACTAGCTAATTCAGTTTTAACATCAGTGTTCTCAATTTCAGTGTTATTAGCAGGAGAAACAAAAACAGTAGCACTAGTAGAAGCAATATGAGAGAAAGAAAGATCATACCTTAAACCTGTTCGATCCGAAGCAGATTTCTGAATGTTGAGCATCTCATCAAGCTTTGCACTTGAAGTCCTCTCCAATTGAGCTCTGACTTGAAACAGCTCCACTTCAAGCTTCTTGGTCTTCTCAGCCAAGAAATTGTTCTCAAACCTCAGTACACCAATAGTTTGATTCACCTCATTAAACTTTGTGGACAACTCTTCACGATCAAGTTCCACATCACTGAGCTTCTTGGTGGCCAGCCTATACAATTTCTCATGCTTCTCGGAGAGCTTGTAAAGCTTCTCATAGGCTGAATGGATATCATCTTGATCATCTATCTTCTCAAATTTTGACTCCACCAATTCTTCTTCTTCGTCCACTTCTTCAACAATCCCTTCAGTAGGATTGACTGTGACAGTGAAGGCATTTAAGATTCCGTTATCCTCATTGTCAAAATCATCTTCAGGCTCAGTGTCACTCAAGGTTGCAGCAAGTGCCTTACTCTTCCCAATGCTCTTAAGATATGTGGGGCATTCATGCTTCATGTGACCGAATCCATGACAACCAAAGCACTTTGGTCTTGCAGGAATAGTGTATTGACCGCCATCCTTAGCATCCTTCTTCCCTTTGTCTTGGCTCTTAAACTGAGAAGAACTGGACTGCCTGCGATCCTTGTCGAAGCTCCTCCCATTGGCATACTTCATAAACTTCTTGAACTGCCTGGTGATGTAGGACTTCATCTTGTAATCTTCATCATTGGAAGACTCATCTGTATCACTGCTCTTTGCCTTCAAGGCCATGCTCTTGCCTTTACTTGACTTGCCAATCCTAGATAACCCTATCTCATAGGTTTGCAAGTTTCCAACCAGCTCAGTCAAAGGAATCTTGTCAATATCCTTTGATTCCTCTATAGCCATAATCTTGGCATAGAATCTCTTGGGTAGAGATCTAAGCACTTTCCTCACAATCTTGGGTTCAGGGATGGTTTCCCCAAGATTGAAGGCTGAGTTTACTATGTCCTTGAGCTTGGCATAGAACTCATCAAACGACTCATCCTCCTTCATCTTAATCTCTTCAAAGCTTGTAGTGAGTCTCTGAAGCTTTGAATCTTTGACAGCCTTTGTTCCTTTATAGGTTGTCTGGAGGATGGTCCACGCCTCTTTAGCAGTTTCAGTTGAGGATATCTTCTTGAACTCCTCATTGGTGACCGCATTGAACAATGCATTCAATGCCCTACTGTTGAAGTTTGCCGCCTTGATCTTGGCTTCATCCCAATCGGCCGGCACTTCCTTTGGCTTGGTCCAGCCAATCTCTACAACTTGCCATACCTTTTCATCTAAGGACTGCAAAAAAGCTCTCATGCGTACTTTCCAGTATGCGTAGTTAGTAATTAATGACTGTCCTCTGTCCATGACAAACAGGGGTCAATGGATCAAACACAGCAAAGATTAAACCCTAATCAGAGTGTGCCTGCTCTAATTAATTTGATAGGCCACAAACTGAATGACCCTTTGTGATTAAACCAATTAATTAATTGGCCAGGTTATTAATTAATCAATTTAACATGCAAATATATGGAAGCACAAACAAATCACCAAAAACTAAATATGCAGCAGAAATTGAAAGACATGGTGATTTGTTTACGAATGGGGAAAACCCTTGCGGCAAAAATCCTACCGGGTGATTTTCAGGTCACAACTCTTGAAACTCCATTATTATCAAATCAAGCGGTTACAAGTAAAGGAATCCCAAGTACCTTACCAACCTACAGTTGAAACCTTTCCCTAATACCCAATTGGACTTGATCTGTAGTGACAGTTCCCCCTTTTGATGCACGGCTCCCAAGTACGTGATTAACCAATGCGCAGATCTTAGTACGACTTCAAACACCAACTTAGAAGGAGAGGTTGGCTACAAAGTTCTTTAGTTCATCCTACACGATGAAGATCAGGAAGATGCTTGGTCACAAAACCCTTTGGTGCAAATACACAGCAACTTCTTCAGAGAAGATGAACTAGGTCAAGAACTTCGTCTTTGATCATAAATTGCTTGAACAAAGTTTGCTCAATGCTTGTGCCACTTGTGTATCTTTTGATGGCTTTTAAAACAATCCTTTTATATGTTTAAGGTTTGGAGAAAAGAAGGCCCAAAAACATATTCATGGATCCTAAGAAATCAGATCAGAAAATCTGATTTTATAAATCTCGACAGATAGCAGGTGTTGAGGAGCTATCGAGCAGGTGTCGAGTTTTAATGAAATTGCACTTCAGCTTGTTTTTCTTGGACAGACTTGATGACTTCAACACTTGATCTTGAAACCTTGTTTCTTGAAGTATTAAAAACACCTAGAACTATCCAATTACAAGTAGATTGTGTTTTGTCAAAGGATTAGCTAATTTACATAAATAAGTGACATATGTTCTTAACAAGTGAAAACACATATGTTCTAACATATGTTATTCATTATATATTTATGGAATTTATGAAATCCAATTCCATAAATATATACTTTAGTAACTCCTTACTAAAGTGGTTGGGCCTAACACTCTGAATAACCAAACCCATTAAACTTATCTCAAGGAAATATTTATTTCTCCGTTAGGAGATTATGAATTCCATCTTGAGAATATATGTTCCATCAACACTAAATGCGGCTGCCCAACATACTGAAGTTTTGACCGTAACTTATAGATCTCACTCTTGATATATCAAAGCAACCTACATCTCATGATTAGGTCTATTATTCTCTCAGGATTTAGAGTTGATGTAAATAGAAGTCGTGAGATTTATTATTCATTTGACAGTCGTTAGGAAAATAATAAATCTCATAGCGGTCCAGTTCAATATGTCTTAACTCTTAAAACATATCAACATGACAACTAGAAGTCTTCACTTCTATGATCAAGACAAATCATCTTAGTTGATATATTATAGTCTTCGCAGATGAAATGCCCAATTTCATCACCGACTACGAACTAAAATTCTAAGTTTACAAAGAACTTGTGATTTATATCTTTCTATGACTTTTCATGTAAATCACATACTATGCATCTCATGGACTAAGATAATCTCCCATTAGTTCATTTATAGATAGTTTCATATAATTAAACAATTTAGTTATTTATATCATGCCAATAAATTGGATTATAGGGCATAAACCCCAACAAATAGATGTTACACATAACGATTACTAAATCTTGGAACATTTGAAATAGAATTAAGCCCTATCAAGTATGCTATATGTGTTTATAGTTTGGATTTAATATTTTGGAGTTGTATTGTTTGTCTTACAAATTTTAAAGTTAGTAATCTTAGTTAGGTGGTATTTGAAGGACTCTGTATGTATTAAAATGGATGTGTTGGGCTGGCTGTTTAGTTTGTAATGTGTGTGCTCTTCAATATAATGTTTGAATTATCAAAAAGAAAAAAGAAAAAAGGAATTAGAAGTACATCTTATGCACTGGATCACGTGGAACAATGTTAATCTACTTTCATGCAATTACTACTTTCTACTTCAAATGATTATTGTCGATTGCACACCACTACTCTCTCTATTTTGTGTGTTTGAATATTCTGCAAGCCTATAATTGGGGAATTTATCCCTCTATGGTGCTCGTTGATTCTTAGCTAGCTTGTGGGGTTAATGATCTACTGTTTTTGTTGTCAGTAGCTTATACTTTGAGTTTGTGCAGGGGTTTATTTTGCTTTTAGGTTGGCCTTTGTGATTTAAAGGCTAATGTTTTGCTTGTTTCATATGTGTGGTCTTAATGCCTAGACTTTGTAAAGTTTAAAAGAGATGTCCTATCAGTTAATCTGGAGAAGAAAGGCCTAAAACTTTCAAAATATATTCTATGAGCGTTGATTATGGACCAAGACCTTTATGAGCCATCACTACTACTGTTAGTACCTTACCACTAAATGTTATCAGATATCAACACTCACTAGATGTTATTCCACTTGAGTATGATATGATTGGAACGTAAAATACTACAAGGATGCTGTCATTATTGTGGAGAGAGAGGTGGATCTTCCAGCTCTTGAAAGCACCTTCAACCCCGATGTGTTCAAAGATCGTACATGGGCTTTACTCCTCATAGGCTCAGTGGATGTGCAACATGTTTTGGTTCAAGAGTTCTTCTCAAATGCAGTTGTGTAGGGAGATCACCTAAACTGTTGGGTGAGAAGGAAGGAGTTCACATTTTCAGCCATATCGAGTCAGAACTTCCTTCAAATTAGGTTGGTGATCCCAGAGTCATCTCTTCCATATGATAAGAGGAAATCACCAGCAGTATCAATGATAGCACCAGTTCTTGGGAAAGAACGGTTGAAGAAGTGCTTGCTCACCACCAGCATCTCTCCTGAAATGAGAACACTGGCATACATCATGCTTTTCAACCTTTTCCCAGTGAGGAATCTGACGAACCTCTCCCAACCTCGAGCACTGTTCCTTCATGATTTGTTCCTGATGAAAGACATAGACATCTATGCTTACATCCACCATTTTCTTGAGAAGTGTGTAAGTAAAAGGATGTCCTAGATAACTCTACCTTTCTCGGGATTGATCATGTCTATCATGCGACATGAGAAGGTTTAGATTCCCCCCAGTTTGCCAATGATGAAGAGGGAAGACCAGATCTCTGCTTAAACAATGATGGGGAACAAAGCTCGTCTTCGTGGCCTTGGAGAAGAAGAAAGAGCAGAAGGTGAGGACATTACTCATGAGGGTGGCAACATCGATGAAGATATTGATAACTTCATCCTCAATCCTGAAGACATGGAAGCCTCACCCTCTCAACCACAGCTGTAGCCACTGATAACGCCTTAAAATGTATACTTGTTATATATTTATGCGGGCGTTATCTCTTTATTACTATACTTAATTTGTATAATTAAGCCATGATTTGCATTAGTCCTTATTATTTATCTTTATATAATTTCTTGAACAAGATGTCATTAATTGCATATAATTTTCTACTTTCAGGAAATCATGTGAAAAAGATGAGTTTATAGGAATTTGTGAGAGAATAGAGGTCAAAATAGAATTAAAGTGGAGCTAAACGACCATTCTTAAATGTCTAAGGAGGTGCAACTAGAGTGCTTGGGTTGTCTACTATGTTTAGAAGCTTCAAATAATGAAAGAAATCAAAGAGGTAGAATCTAAAAAGGAAAAATTAGATTTGAGCATTGATCAATATTTTGGGCGTATATCTCCACTCAAAAATTGAATTGACACAAGGCTAGATGAGTTGGAACCGTGACTTAAATATCTACAACTTTCTAGTTTTGAGTTTGTTAGGTTCTAAGTACTTAGGAACTAATGTATTAGAACTCTAATTTGTATTATTGGCGAACCATGATCAAAACAGGTTTTTAGTCTTATTTTAGACTTGCTCAAAGAATGTGTTTTATGTAAAGTTGGAATCGAGCTGCTGCAGAATTCCTTGTGCAATTCGGTTTGGCTTGATCGATCGAGAATTAGACTCGACTTATCAAAAGTCGGGCAAAATGTTTTTTCTGCAAAATTTCCAACTCAGCCCTAAGCCTATATGACGTGTAAGGTTTTATGTATTGCCCTAGGTATAAAAGGAAAACCCTAGCCATGGTTTTTGAGGTTACTCTATTTGCTGTGTGTGTAAATCTCTTATGAGATCTGAGAGGTGGTTTCCTTCACACATGCTTAGGATTATGAAGAATGAGATTTCATTGAGAGCTTGATGATCATTCAGTTGCTGCACTAGAGAGCTTAAAAATATACAAGCGGAAGTGCTTGTACTTGCTGGAGAATCCAAGAAAGAAGGAGTCCGTGGTCTCAGAGCTTGTACGTGGTCGTGTCAATAAGTTTTCTACATGGGGTAGCAATAGGATGTTAGTGGTCTAAGTAGCTATTGTAAAACTTCGATTCTTTCATAGTGGATTAAGTTATACCTTAAGGATAGCTAGGTTAAATCCTCCCCAGGTTTTTCACTGGTTTGATTTTCCTGGGTCATCATATCTTTGTGTTCTTTATATTCCGCACTTTACGTTGATATGATTGTTATTGTGTTAACTTAGATCTGGAATTTGGACTAAGTAATAACTTGACTTGTTAACTAGGTTAATCCAATTGTGTCTTAAGGGATCTAAAAAACGTACAAGTGGTATCAGAGCAAGTAACTCTCTTTTTGTAGATCTTTTGATCTCTGAGTTGATCCTTGACACCTGTTGTCGTGGAATACGGACACTCTCTTGTTATTCCACCTCACTTTGATGGGAATAATTATGCTTATTGGAAAGTAAGGATGAAAGCATTCCTAAAATCAATTGATGAGAGAGTCTGGAACTCCGTTGAATACGGATGGGAGAAGCCCACTACTCCTATTAGTGAGTGGTAAACTTCTTAAAAAGAAGCATCCGCGTTCAATAGCAAAGTTATAAATGTTATCTTTAACGCTGTTTTTATGGAGGAATTTAAGAGAATCTCTAATGTTGAGGTTACTCACACTGCTTGGAATATCCTCCAGACTGTGCACGAAGGCACAAAGGCTGTCAAAATTAATAAGTTGCAGCAATTAAAATTTAGATTTGAGAGCATTAGGATGTTTGATGATGAATCCTTTGATGAATATTATGTTAAACATAATGACATTGTTAATTATGCATACAACTTGGGTGAAATCTATGATCAACCTAAAATTGTTAGGAAGATTCTTAGATTTTTAACTAAAGATTTTAGACCCAAAGTGACTACCATCGCTAAGAGCAAGGATGTGGACTCCATCCCTATTAATGAACTTGCAGGATCTCTTTAATCTTATGAGTTGGACCTACCCAAAACTAGCAAATCCAAATCAATGGCTCTTAAGTCAGTTGATGATGTTGATGTTGGTGGATTTGATGATGAACTCTCTATTAAAGAGATTGCTTACCTTGCCAAGAACTTTAGGAATTTCCTTAGAAACAACAACAGAAGAGCAAGAGGTAAGAACATTGCTGAACCTAGAAACTTTAGGAAGAATGATCCCACTAAGGTTAACAACACTGAAAAACCTAGAGAAAAATTAGGTCAATCTTCTAATAATTCTATGGGTCCTCAATGTTTTGGATGTCAAGGGTATAGTCACATGAAATCTGAATATCCTACTTACTTAAGGTCTAAGGGTAAGGCTATGGCTGTAACCCTTAGTGATAATGAAGTTTTCGATGACGAGTCTGGTTTTGACAAGGATGGAAACTTTATTGCTTTCACTGCTACTGCTATAGTCAATGAAAGCTTGTCTGTTGAAGAGAAACTTTCTGATGGGGAACTCTCTGAGGATGTAGATCTTCAAGAAGCCTACAATAAACTTGGCAAAGTTGCTGCAAAGGATGCTATGAGTGTTGAATTAGGCTTAAAGAAAATTGCATCTCTCGAGTTTAATAAGAAAAATTTGCTTGTGAAACCGTTTGATGCTAAGGAACTTTTGAACAATGTGAAAACTGAGAATATGCTTTTGCTTGATAAAGTTAAGAATTTGGAACTTGAATTATCTGTTGCTAGAGAACAAACTAATAGGTCTACAACCTCCAAACTTAATCACATGCTAAGTGTTCAAAAGTCTCCCTCTGAAAAAACTAGCTTAGGTTTTGTAGAAAGCATCTCTGTGCCTAAACCCCATTCACACAAATTTTTTTCCTTCTACAAAACCCTTTGTGAGTAAGGTTGTTAAAACCTCTGTGAGTGAGGCTGCTAAATCTGTAGATGTTACACCTCCTAAGAAGATTAGGGTTGATCTTCTAGAGTCTAAACCTAAGGCTCCTAATCCTCCCAATGGCAAGTTGCCAGTTAAGTCTGCATGGGTTTGTCATTTTTGTGGAAAGTCTGGGCACATACATCCAAATTGTTACAAGCTGTAAGCTGCTAAGCGAGCAAACAAACCAAAAGTACATGTGCCTCAAACACATGATCCTATGGTACTTATTGGTGAATTGATAAAGGCTCTAAACCTTTATTCCAATCCTGAAGTTGGAAATCATTCCCATGTGAATAAGAACTCCAATGCTCATGGTGCATCTAAAAATTTTTTGATGCAAAAGGGTTAATCTAGTTGAGTCTTTCTGACATGGTCCTTGTGCTTCTTTTGCTCTACTCTTTGTGACCTTGTTCTTTGTTTTTTTGTGTTTTTGTTTTTGTTTCTAGGACTTGCATTGCATAACATTCATGCATTTCATTCTAGGACTGTTTTTGTCTATTCTTTTCAAAAAAAAAAAAAAAGGGGGAAGAAGGGAAGCAAATTGTGTTTTGCATTATTTTCTTGGATTTGAAATTATGGTTGGCCAATTTATTTTTGCATAACATGTTTATGTACCTTGTTTAGTTTTGATGAGTTTATTTCTTGCACTTTACTAGTTTGAGTTTTGCAGTGCATGTTGTGTGGGAAAGATGTTTATAGTTTTTGATCACTTTGTCTTGATCTTGAAGTTACATGCCTTTGATTGTTAGACTTGATCCTTTTGAGAAAGGCATAAATAACCATCTCACTGCTGTTTATTAGCCAATCATGAACACCTTAGTGCATATCGTAAGATTTTGTGCTCGAGAAAGTGTAGCACATGCACAAAAAGAACATAAGGTGTAACCTCGATTGAAATGCTAAAATTGGTGTGTACATTATTGGACTATAATTAATTCAATCAAATAAAATTGGTATGTACATTATCCTGACTGTCTTAATAGTTCCTACTAAATTAAAATTGGTGTGCACAATATGAGGCAAATCAAGAAACTTACATGATTGCAAGCTTTTATTCTAGGAGATGTGGGAGTTATATAATGTAACTCTTTAGGTGATAGTCTCTCTCAAATTATATGTGATGACTTTTGTAGACTTTGTGCTTGATTTCTATTTACATATCACCTCATATGTATCTCAAACTTTTGCTAATTGTACACACCACACAAGTTACTCTTTACTAAACTTTGTACATGTTATGGTGTGTGATCTTGGTTTGGCCAACCAAGTTTGAAAATTCCTTGAGTTTTTTGTAAAACATTTTTGATGCTTGAAAATATAAGGGTCTTAATTGAAAATTGTTTGTTTTTAGACCCCTTAAAACACAATTGGATTAACTTAGTTATTTAGCCAAGTAATTAATTTAGGTAAATTATGCAATTCTAGGTTAACACAATCATATAATCATATCAAGCATAGCGGCGGAAAAATAAATAACACAACGATATGATGACCTAGGAAAACCAAACCGGTAAAAAACTTAAGGAGGATTTAACCTAGCTATCCTCAAGGTAAACCTGAATCCACTAATGAAAGAATCGAAGTTTTACAATAGCGACTTAGACCACTAACATCCTATTGCTACCCACCATAGAAACTTACTAACACGACCACGTGTAAGCTCCGAAACCACGGACTCCTTCTTTCTTGAATTCTCCAACAAGTACAAGCACTCCCGCTTGTGTATCTTTAAGCTCCTATGGCAGCAATTGAATGATCATCAAGTTCTTGAAGAAATCTCCTCCTTGATAATCCTAATTTTGTGTGAAGAAAAGCTCCTCACAGATCTCACAAGAGATTTACACAAACAGCAATCTGAGCAACTCAAAAACATGGCTAGGGTTTGCCTTATATACCTAGGGAAAAAACATAAAACCCTAAACATTTTAATGAAATAGGGCTGAGTTGGAAGTCTGCAAAAAATGCATTCTGCACGAGATTCGATTGATCGAGCCTAAGCTTCAATCGATCGAACCAAGCCAAAATGTACTAATACTTCTACAGCCACTTGATTCCAACTTTACATAAAAGACACAACTTTGAGCAAGTCTAAACAAGACTAAACAGCATATTTTGATCATGGTTTGACAACAATACACATTAGAGTTCTAATACATAAGTTCCTAAGTACTTAGAACCTAACAAAAATCTTAATTTTGGGAAATCTGGGTTCAAAACATGTGTTTTTGAAAAGCATTTCATCTCATACTCATGCATTTTATTTATAAAAATTAATATTTTGAGGAGTTTCTGCTAAAAATGCAGTATTTTTCAAAAATCCTTTCTTTTTTTTTTTTTTCCAGAATTTCGACCAATCGAACCTGTTTTTCGATTAATCGAAATTACGATTAAAAATTTTGGTCAGCCTCTGTCTGTTTCGATCGGTGCTCAATTGATGTTGGATCAATTGAAGCATTTTCGACCAATCGAATCTGTTTTTTGATCAATTGAAAATCGTGTAGAGAATTTTTTAAAAATTGATTTTCATGTGTTCAAACTCACTTTTCAAAAGTTTTTCAACTTTCTCTCTCTCTATACGACTCGGTCAAGGCTTCAATCCAATTTTTTGTCGTTTTCCTCCATTCTTTTTGTAAGGCTTTTCTCTCCCAAGGTTGGTAAGACCTTTTTGCCCCTGCTTTTGCTTTTATTTTTAAGTTCCATGCATTAAATCATGCATTTCGGGGATAATTTCGAACCAATGGATTTTTGGGGTTTTTGATGATTCAAACTTGTTTTCTTGCAATTGATTAATGGGTTTTTGTTGGGGGATGTTATAAACATGATCTATGTTGTTTAATTTGATCAATTTGATGCATTGTGAGAAATTGAAAATTCTAGGGCTTGAAACTACTCAATTTGGGGATTTTGTTCAAATTGAGTTTAATTGATGAAATTGGCTTGTGGGATTGATTAATTTGATCATTATAAACTATTTTCTAACTTGTGTGATGAACAATTGGTCAATTTCGTACAAATTGAACAAATGGTTTTTCAAAATTTTGGGGTTTTTATTATAAACTCTATGCTCAAGCCCATTTTTTAATTCTAAACTTAAATTGAACTTGTTGTCACTACATTAAAGCATGTATCATGACATTTATTTGTTCATGCATCATATAGATTGTTTTTTTTTATGTTTTTTTTTTTTTTTTTTTTTTTTTTTTTTTTTTTTTTGTGTTAACTTGCAGTCTGCTCTTGGTTTTTCTTTTTTGTTCTTTTGGTTCTTTCTCTTGTGTCTTTGTCCTTACCCTAGCATCATGCCTAGGAAGACTAGAGCTAATAGGTCTGCCCCTTCTTTTGATAGTAAGAGGTTTCCGAGTGAGAAAAACCAAGAGACCTTTGAGACACTTAACCTTAAGTGAAAGATTTGGGCTAAGCATAAGGTGCTGTTAGATGAGCTTGATCCTGCCATTAGGGCAAACTTTGAGCGTCGGGGCTGGTTGCCACTTTTGGATATTGATTATCCTCCTCCGACTACCTTGATTAGAGAGTTTTACTCGAACCTCTCTATCCGCGTCTATGATTCCAACACTTTAGTAAAGAGTTGGATACGTGGTGTAGAGTTCACCATTACTCCTACAGTAGTGGCTGATGCTCTTGGGATGCCTATGGTTCAGCATCCTGTCTATCCCTCTGATGAGTCCCTTGGACAACATCATGTCATACATCACTAGTACATCTATTCGGTAGGGTTCTGATCCTTGAATCACTTCTGCTGAGCTTACTAAGACTACCTATCTTTTCTTTAGGATAGCATGTCATTTCTTGTGGCCTATCTCTCATCTGCACACCATTCCTTTGGAGCGATGTGCATTTTTGTACGCTCTTGTTACGGATGCTCCTATTAGCTTTCCTCATCTATTTCTTCGTTCTTTGAATGAAGTTTATAGGAGTTCCTCTACCGCTCATGCTCTTTTTCATCCTGTTTTCATTCATAGGATTTTGTTGTTTTTAGGTTTAGATGACTTCCCCACTTCTAATCCTGTACACATTATTGCTCCCATAGGTGCCACTTTTCTTAGGCAGAGGGCTGCTTAGATGAGAGAGAGCTTTAAATGCCCTCGTGTTGAGCCTTCTGGTACCCCACACCCTCCTTCTTCTACAGGTACTACTTCTAGTAAGGCGTTTGCTGAACTATTCCTCCACCATCTACTACGGATGACTTTGACATTCGTCATACTTTGGAGACTGTCATAACCGTTCAGGCGGTGCATGGTCAAATTTTGGGGGAAATGCTTGATGAGCTATGTGCCTTGCGAGCAGATTTATCTACAACTTTCCAGTTTTGAGTTTGTTAGGTTCTAAGTACTTAGGAACTAATGTGTTAGAACTTTAATTTGTATTGTTGGCAAACCATGATCAAAATAGGTTTTTAGTCTTACTCAAAGTATGTGTTTTATGTAAAGTTGGAATCGAGCTGATGTAGAATTCATTGTGCAATTCGGTCTGGCTCAATCAATCGAGAATTAGACTCGACCGATCGAAAGTCGGGCAGAATGTTTTTTCTGCCGAATTTCCAACTCACCCCTAAGCCTATATAACGTGTAGGGTTTTATGTGTTGCCCTAGGTATAAAAGGGAAACCCTAGCCACGTTTTTGAGGTTGCTCTATTTGCTGTGTGTATGAATCTCTTGTGAGATCTGAGAGGTAGTTGCCTTCACACATGCTTAGGATTATCAAGAAGGAGATTTCATTGAGAGCTTGATGATCATTCAGTTGCTGCACTAAAGAACTTAAAGATACACAAGCGGGAGTGCTTGTACTTGCTGGAAAATCCAAGAAAGAAGGAATCCGTGGTCTCGGAGCTTGCACATAGTCATGTCAGTAAGTCTTCTACGTAAGGTAGCAATAGGATGTTAGTGGTCTAAGTCACTATTGTAAAACTTCGATTCTTTCATAGTGAATTTAGTTTTACCTTGTGGATAGCTAGGTTAAATCATTCCCAAGTTTTTCACTGGTTTGGTTTTCCTGGGTCATCATATCTTTGTGTTCTTTATATTCCGTACTTTACATTGATATGATTATTATTGTGTTAACTTAGATCTGAAATTTGGACTAAGTAATAACTTGGCTTGTTAACTAGGTTAATCCAATTCTGTTTTAAGGGGTCTAAAAAACGTACAGAGTTTTTCGAAATTCACAATTTTTGAAGGCTGAAATTAACTCACAAGTTATTGTTGTAAATCTTGATGAAAATTAAAATAGTAAAAGTTTTATTTTCTTTGGACACTTTTAGGTTAGGGTTTTGAATGGAGGCTGTGGAAAATGAATTTTGAAGAAAAAAAACCTTATATTTTCCTTTCTCTAATGGCAGCCTAAACTCTTTGTTAGGGCTAGGGGTTATGTTTCTTTTATACGGTATGAATCCCCCTAAGTATGGTTTTAAGCTTTGTCCATTTACTTTCAAAATTCTACCATCTCTAGGGTCCTCAACTACTACAACTCCATGGTTAAACACTTCCTTTACAATGAAAGGGCCATCCCACCTAGTTTTTAACTTAACTAGGTAGGTTTTGGAAGAACTACAGATGATAGCAATTAATGAAGGATGGAAGCCTTGCTTTGAGGAGCTACTAGAGAATGAAAAAAAGCTTGTGCATTCAAGTGAAAAGGCACCACAGTTGGAGCTAAAGCCACTGCCCAGTGGTGTTAAATATGCATATTTGGGCCTAAGTAAGTTAAAAACGAGGTGGGATGGCCTTTTCATTGTAAGGGAAGTGTATAACCATGGAGCTGTAGTAGTTGAGGACCCTAGATATTGTTGGATTCTGAAAGTAAATGGACAAAGGTTAAAACCATACTGAGGGGGATTCTGGAGACTATGTCACTTCAGATCCCTGCCTATTGGGATGCAAAGTAAACTCTCATAGAGCCTTCTAAAGTTGTACCATATTTGTTTTAATTTTCTTTTCTTTTTGTTTCCTTTTTCTTTTTGCCTTTTGTTTTTGTTTTGTTTTTTTTTTTTTTTTTTTTTTTTTTTTGGCTTTTTTTTTTTTTTTTTTTGTGAGCTAACATTTGTAGGTGTGAATGAAATTTCAAAAAACAATTTAAATGCTTAAGGTAACTTCTTCCCTTTATACTAGAATTTATTTTGGCTTTGGTACATTGAGGACAATGCAATATTTTAGTTGGGGGGAGAGGTTTAAACTTTTTGCTGCACCTTGCTTAATTTTTTTTTCTTTCTTTTTGGTTGCAACTTTTCAATTGCCAAAAAAAAAAAAAAAAAAAAAACAAAAAACAAAAACAAAAAACAAAAAAAAAAAAAACAAAAAAAACCTTGAATTTGAATGTAAAAGAGTTATAAGCTTTATTTTTATATCATGTGATGGAATGAATAATGCTGAGTTGGTTATACTATTTGCTATATTAAGACTCTTTCATGAAGAGTACAATTGGAAACTTTTGAGCACAATAGCCAGGTTAGCAGACGGTAGGATGTTGGAGATGCATGGATCATGACAAGCTAGATATAAGCTGAAACTTAACCCATATAGAGAGTTCTTGAGCCTTACTTTTCTTTGTGAGAGTATATCTTTGTTTGAACTCTTAAATTTCTCTCATATGCTTCAATTTTTGTAAAAGATCTTTATATTTTTTGGTTGACTACTAGAAACATTGTGGGGAGATATACCATGATCCTACTTATTTTTGTCCTTAGGCATGTTGGTTTATGTGGAATTTTAGGAGATGAGAGCCTAAGGTGATCAATCTTTTGTCACCAGCTAAACAAATAGTCAGCCTACCTTGACATTAATCATTGTCACCATCATTTGAGCCATAAGAAATATTTCCACAATACCAAAAAACATTTTTATTTATGGGTGTTCTCTTGGGAGTTTAGGTTTTGAGCTTTTGAAGCATTTAAGTACCACCATTGTCTCTCTTTACTTCCAAAAAAGAAAATTGAAAAGAAGAAGAAAGAAAGAAAAATAAAATAAAAATAAAGAGAAGACATACATAATCAATCAATAAATCATTGATGTCCTACACATCTTTCATGTATTTCAAAAGAGTTACATGGTTGAGTAAAGGTTATTTTGATTCAAATTGGTTGTTACTACTATGAGTTGGGTTTGGCTTAAATTTTCTACATTTGATTCATATACCTCATAATCCAAAGAAAGCAGTTTGGCTTTACCTAGCCATAAGATTATACTACCACTGAGCTTAAAGTCCTACTTGATCCTAAAGGTGCATGGCTAGTATGTGTTTGGGATAAAAACTAGGGATGAGAATGGTATTGACCTCATGTTTCCAAGAATTCAACATCCTTTCCAAGAGATCTTTTTCTGTTGTTTTAGCGGCTGTTTTTGTATACATGTGTATTATTAAAACTTCTTCTTTCCTTTTTGTTCACATGTGATTTGAAGAGAGAAAAAAAAAGTCATTACTTCTATGTGTGTTCTTTCAAAGTGTTGATGACTTAAGAGAGGTTTTGGAGTAGAGGCCCTAATCTAGATTATTCTTGGTCTATGCATGTTTGGAAAAGCCGGTTTGATTAGATGGGCTATGTACACACACACTCCAAAAGTGAAGCTAGTGAAAACTCTTTAATATGATGAATAGTATCTCAACTCAAAAATTGAAAGTTCATTTGTATGTTATAATAATAAAGTAGACTAACATATGCTATAGGAATTTTAAAGAAACCTTTGAATTTTGTGGGTAGAGTTACTGCAAACCCTCACAAGAGTAAACTCATCCACTAAGGTAGCCTATGAAACTGTACATGGGAAGTGCAATCGTGTAGCCTATGAAAGTGGCTTGTATTTTAGTTTTAATTTTCCACTTTCAGTAGACATGGGTGCTTTGTGGATTGCTAGGGACTAGCAAGATTTAAGTTGGGGGGTGTGTGATAACGCCTTAAAATGTATATTTGTTATATATTTATGTGGGCATTATCTCCTTATTAGTATACTTAATTTGTATAACTAAGCCATGATTTGCATTAATCCATATTATTTATCTTTCCATAATTTCTTGTATAAGATGTCATTCATTGCGTGTAATTTTCTACTTTTAGGAAATCATGTGAAAAAGACGAGTTTACAGGAGTTTGTGAGAGAATGGAGGCCAAACTAGAATTAAAGTGGAGCTAGAATTAAAGTGCAGCTGGAGTGCTTGGGTCGTCTACCATGTTTGGAAGCATCAAATAAGGAAAGAAATCAAAGAGGTAAAATCTAGAAAGGAAAAATCATATTTGAGTACTGATCAGTATTTTGGGCATTTCTCCCTCCTCAAAACTCCAATTGACACAAGGCCAAATGGGTTGGAACCGTGACTTAAATATATACAACTTTTCAGTTTTGAGTTTTACGAAATTCACAATTTTTGAAGGCTAAATTAACTCAAAATTTACTACTATAAATCTAGATGAAAATTAAAATATAGTAAAAGTTTTATTTTCTTTGGACACTTTTATGTTACGGTTTTGAATGGAGGATGTGGAAAATGAGTTTTGGAGAAAAAGCCTTGTATTTTCTTTTCTCTAATGGCAGCCTAAACTCTTTGCTAGGGCTAGGGGTTATGTTTCTTCCATACAGTATGAATTCCCCTAAGTATGGTTTTAAACTTTGTCCATTTACTTTCAAAATCCTAACATCTCTAGGGTCCTCAACTACTACAGCTCCATGGTTAAACACTTCCCTTACAATGAAAGGGCCATCCCACCTAGTTTTTAACTTACCTAGGCCCAAATATGCATATTTAAGACCACTGGGCAGCAGCTTAAGCTCCAGCTATTGTGCCTCTTCACCTAAATGCACGAACTTTTTTTCATTCTCTAGTAGCTCCTCAAGGCAAGGCTTCAATCCTTCATTAATTGCCATCATCTGTTGTTCTTCCAAAACCTGAATATCACATTAATTGCCATCATCTGTTATTAAACTCTTCTTGAACCACCACACCAATGAGGTTCACATAAGCACAATCATCATCTTCATGTGGTTGTTTAGCCACAAGAAATATGTTTAGCTCCAAAGTCATGGAACCAAAAGTAAGTTGCATCCTTCCATTCTTGCAATTAATTAAAGCATTAGTTGTGGCAAGAAAAGGTCTACCCAAAATAATAGAGGCATGAACACAAGGATGTAAAGCAAGTTGGTAATCTAGAATAATAAAATCAACTGGATGACAAAATTGTTCAATTTTCACCAACACATCCTCAACAATCCCTCTCGGCTCCCTTATAGAGCGATTAGCCAACTGTAAAGTTATTGAAGTAGGCTTTAGTTCAAGTTTTTGATATACACTGAAAGGGATCAAATTAACACTTGCCCCAAGATCTAACAATGCATTCTCCATGATATAATCTTTAATAGTACAAGAGATTTTTGGACAACTTGGATCCTTATACTTTGGTGGGGTCTTATGTTGGATAACTACACTTACCTATTCTGTTAGGAATGCGGTCTTCTTCATATGATGCTTTCTCTTAATGATGCATAGGTCCTTAATTACCTTGACATATGCAGGCACTTGCTTGATAATATGCAATAATGGCAAATTTATCTTGACTTGATGCAAATGTTCTAATATCTCAGATGCGGTGTCCAATTTCCTAGGTAATTTTAAGTCTTGTCGAAATGGTGAAGGGATTGGGCATTGTTCAATTTCATCAAACCCAAGCGACTCAGTTTCATCCTTCTTTTTTTTCAATTGGGGTATCCTTAGATTTCTTAGTTACTAAAGGAGAACTTATATTAATCTCTTTACCACTCCTCAAAATGGTCACAGCTTTTACTTCCTCATATTTATCCTTAGAGCCAATTTTTAGATTTTGATTGATGGGATTGGGTTGAGTTTGGGAAGGAAGCTTCCCTCTCTCTATCCCACTCAATGAATTTGCAAGCCTAGTTATATGACTCGTGGTCTCTCTTACGTCTTCATCTAGCCTAGCGAGCATGGATTCAAACTTTTTATTTTGCTCACTTTGCCTTTGAATGAAAGTACTAAGTGCATCCTCCAAGAAAGGTCTAGATGATAACGATGCATGTGGTGAATTAAAATTCCTTGGAGCAGGAGGATTCAATAGCCACAGGCTCAACCTCAGGGACAACCACATGCACCTCCTCATACTCCTGATCGCATTAACATGCTTCTTGACAGATTCGACTCTTTCCAGCATTCACAAGGTGCTATGCAATGGACGTTGGATGATCATTGTGTGTACACCACCACACAGATGACGTATCTTCAAGATCAAATCACTGATCTCTCCACTCAGATTAAAGACTTGGCAAGCGAGGACTGGAACCTTTGGCCATTTCGGTCAAAAAGGGGGAGTAGTAGTTAGTAAAGAGGGAGTACAGCTTGAAGGGGAGCAGAATTTTGAGATTATTTTTACTGCTCTTATAGTTTATTTAGTTGCTTTATGTTTCATTAACAGTGCTTTACTTTAAAGTTTTCAGTACTTTAGTTTAAAACTCACTCTACTTTAGTATTTTGAGTACCTTGGTTTTTATAGCCTTTTCTTGATGCTTTTAGTTATCTATTACTTCTTGCTTTAGTTTCTTTAATGCATCATGTGCTTGTTGGACATGCAATTAATTTTTGCACTGTTTTAACTGCTTGCATGTTCGGATGATCATTCACTAGTTAAATATTCATTGTGGCCATTTCTTAATGACTATTCATGTTTGATCAAGTTATACAATATGTTCTTATATCTTTTATTTATCTTGATTGCATTTTACTTGCTCTTTATACATGCCTTGCCTTCTACTTGTCTCTTGCCTAATGAAGTTATTTGTTATGTAGAAGTGTTTTAGGGTATAGGTGTATATGGTTCAAGTGCTTCACAGATTTTAGATTTAGGTGTGAGTGAGTTTTGTCTCAGTTCCCATGCTCATGCCTTAAGTCTAGAGTTTGTTTAAGGTTTTTGTCACGGAATAGCTAAAGGGGAAGATTGTGAATTTGTGATTTACAACTATGCATATGTTGGCTTTAATTCTGTGTCAAATTTGATTGTATTACTGTTCAATCATTTCCTTATATTTTTGTGGGATTTTATGTAAGGGCTATGTGTGAGAGTTTGGTGAAGACTCTGTGAAAAAATGGTTTTCATGACTTGCCTCGCGACTGTTGACCTGCAAAACTAGCCATGTGAGAAGCACATGCTGGAATTTGAAGAGTCATTGACAGGCTGGATTCCGTGAGTGACTTGCAACTCAGGCCAAGTCGCGAGTGACTCGCGACTAAATCTCACTGCCTGTTGCTTTTTGGATTGTGACTTTTCCCATTCTTTGCCAATACTATATAAACCCTCATTACCCGCGAAATGTAAGAAGAAGAATGAGTATTTTCTAAAGAAACTTTTGAGAGAGAAACCCTAGCCAAATACTTGAGAATTAGAGATTGTTTTACCACAATTCTCTACATCATTTCTCTAAAGTTTCCATCTACTCCCACCTTTCCATCTACACATCCTTAAGAGGTTCTTAGCTCAAACACTTACTCACCCATTCTGAGTGTTGAGAGAAGTTTTGGTGCCTTTGGGAAGCATTGGAAGAAGCTATTGAGTAGTAGATACAATCAGGCAGAATTGCGAGATCTGTATAACTAGTGATGACAAGACTCCGAAAAGTAGTGATGACAAGACTCCGAAAAGCCCATTGGTAGCAGGAGTTTGGAGGGCTCAAGTACATTGGGTAGATTAGGCTTTGAAAGTCTTTTTGATATTCATGTATTCCAACTTATTCACTAGTGGATTGATTTCGACTTGGAGAGCCGCGGAGAGGTTTTTTGCCGAGTACTTCGGTTTCCTCTTCAATATCACATCTCAGTGTTATCTTTGTGTTTGCATCTCTCTTCCCTACTTTTTAAGATTTACATTTATCGCTTATTGTACTTGCTTATGGCTTAGAATAGTGTTCCAATTTATTACTTTTATTTCGCACTTAGATAAGTTAGAGTAAAAGCAATTAAGCCATAATTTAAAATTGGGGGCCCTAAACAAGTATTAGTGTTTTCACACTAATTGAGCTTTCATATGGAATGGAACAAATCCAAACTCCCCTATTTACATTCCATCAATTTTCCCAGCCAACCACTCAGAGAGTGAAAGTAATAGTATTACAGGTACCAACGAAACATATCCAAAATTCTCTCATAATTCCAATTCCATAATGTCATTCTTCCCACCAGCCAGGTCTCCAAAAGACAGTACCGAAAATTATGAGATAATAATTGCAAATCCTTCCATTACCATAACCTCCTCATTTTCGCACTTCTTTCCACTACCGAATGGACCAACAACAAGTTTTTCCATTCCAATAATCTTCCCACCCATCATGTCTGAGACTGAGAAAGACGGTAGTTGTTCAGAGTCTAACCAATCACCTCGTGCACAATTCTCTAATTCCATAGTGTCACTATTCCCACCAGCCGGGTCTCAAACAGACAGTAATAGCTCCAAAAATTATGAAATAATAATTCCAACTGATCCTTCCATATCAACAAGACCAAAGAGCAATAATAGTTCAAAATCTAATAGAACACCTCCAAAATTCTTTCATTCCATACTGCCATTCTTCTCCATAGCCAAGCCACTAACAAATAGTTCCAAAAGACCTAGACTCACAGTCCTTAAGACAGGATTCGAAGTCTCGATGAAATTTGAAGTTAAGAAAGAATTTACTTTCAAAATGCTACTTTATGCCACTAACTATTTCTCAAATAATCACAAGATTGGAATAGTAGTTTTTTCTCAGTCTACCATGCCACTTTAGATGATGGCCGAGAAGTGCGAGAACAGTGCCTATGCTTGCCAAATTGACTCAAAAGCTTTGTCTTGCCTTAGTCACAAGAATCTTGTTTGCTTTTGGGGATTTTGTGAGGACGATATCAAGCATTGCATATGTATCTACCAGTACATGAAAAATGGTAGCCTTCATGACCATCTTCATAAGCTTCAAAGTAGTCCTCTAATGTAATCATGGGCTACCCGGATTAAAGTGGCACTAGATGTAGCAAAAGGCATTGAGTACCTACACGTGCATGCAGTAAAACCAATCATACACCACAATATCAATTCGTCTAATATAGTAATAGATGCAATGTGGACTGCCAAGGTGCCTGATTTCTGCCATTTTGTAATGCCCCCTGTGGTGACGAGATACAACATTTGCCTGTTCTGGTAGAGATGGGCACCTTGGATTACATGGACCCCGAGTACGCATATAATCTTAATGTGCAATTGACAACGAAAACTAATGTTTATTGCTTTGGAGTAGTATTGCTAGAAATGTTGTCCAGGTACAAAGCAACTTATATAAATGGAAATAAGGAGCTACAGAGCTACATTGCCCAAAATAAAATTTGCAAGGTTTTGGACCCAAAAGTATCACCACCTCCATTTGAAAGAAAGGCAGTGGCATTTTTTGGGTTCGTACCATTGGATTGTGTAAATCTAAATGGTCCAGAACGTCCCTCAATAACTGAGATTGTAAATAGCCTACAAAGACCCTTGGATGCGTGTGTGGATCCGGATCCTAAAGAGTGTTCACTTAATGATTAGGTTAACATTCGTTAACCTAAGCATTAATTATTAGGCATGGTTGGTGGATTTGTTGGTGGAATTCCTCATAGTGGAAGTGATGAATATACCAGCTAAGTATAATAACTTGATGCTAAAAACGTATTGACCCCTTGTGATGAATTAATTGATTAATTAGCCAAGTTTATTAATTAATCAAATTAACATGAAAATGTGTGGTAAAACAAACAAATCACCAATTAAACTAAGTTTGTAGCGGAAAATAAATTGACACGGTGATTTGTTTACGAATGGGGAAAACCTACACGGTAAAAACCCCACCGGGTGATTTTAAGGTCACCACTCCCGAGAATCCACTATTATCATAACAAGCAGTTACAAGTAAAGGAATTCAAGTACCTTATACCAACCTACAGTTGAACCCTTACCCTAATACCCAATTGGAATTGTTCTGTAGTGACAATCTTTCATTTTCAATGCACGGCTCCCATTACATGACTAACCAATTGCGCGAATCCCAGTACGCGACTTCAATCACCAACTAGAGAAGGATGTTATGTGCAAAGTTCTTCAGTTCATCCAGATGATGAAGATCATGAAGTTGCTTGGTCACAAAACTCTACGGTGTACGAACACAGCAGCTTCTTCACAAGAAAGATGAACTAGGACAAATTCTGTCTCCGGTCACAATTTTCTTGAACAAAATTTGCTCAAACATATAATCACGGATTTGATGAAAAACAGACTCGAAAATCTGAGTTTCATAAACCTCGACAAATACCCTATCTATCGAGCTGCTGTTGAGCCACAAGATTCAGACAGCTCTAAGTCTCGATAGATACTAGCTGTCAAGCTTCAATGAACAACACTTTTCACAATTGATTCTTGGATAGATTTGCATGGCTTTAACACTTGAACTTGAAACAAGGTTTCTTGAAGCATTAACCATATCCTAGATCTACCCAATTACAAGTAAAGTGCGTTTTGTCAAAGGATTAGCCAATTACAAAAAATAGTGACATATGTTCCTAACATGTGAATCAGATATGTCCTAACAATCTCTCCCTTTAGCAATTCGTGACAAAACCACAACAAACAAATGAACATATGAGAGAAGTCATAAATCACTCAACTTATACACGCTTGTTAAATAAAATAAAATCTATCCTAACACAAACTCTTGAAAATTTTGCAAGAAGAGAGTTCATGGAAAGAAAACTTTGGCAACCTGTATTTCTGAAACACTTTAAACAAAACTCATCAAGGCATCTTAGTGTGAAACGGAAATAATAGATTGCATATAAGATATAAGAAGTATGTGCATAAAGAGAGAAAAGAAACAACACATGTAAGGGTAGGTGAAAAACACCAGACATCAATATATAAAGGATATAAGTACAATGTATATCAAAAATGGTCACAAGACCCATGTATGAGAACAATGTACCTAAAATAGAAAGAAAATAAACAGATACATAAAATCCTCACTACATCCCTCAATATCAATACTCCCTCTAACAAAATCTCCTATACTAACTCTCCCCCTAACTATGACTACCCTCATAACCAAAACTACTCCCTCTTTTTGTCATGAGTGACAAAGGGTAAGAGTGTCAAGTAGACATCTTGTCAGCATTGGAAGAGCTAGCATCTCCATCATCCTCATCATCGAAAGCAGTAGCATCATCATCATCCTCCTCAACCTCAGAAGCCTTTGGAGTAGGTGGAGGAGAAGAAATGAAGCCACCTATGACCGCTTGGCATCGTGCATATGACTAGCACGGGTGTTCACCTGACACATCTCATCACTGAGAGTGTTGAGGTGAGCATCCATGCACTGAAACTGCGCTGTGATGTCCCCGAGAGTCACACCACTCGTAGAAGAAGAGGGAGCGAATGTGGATGGAGTCGAAGGAGTGGGAGGAGCTACTGACCCAGACCGCCTCGACCGAAACTGTGCCTCGCTCTGTTTAATGTTAGCGGCATCTACCCATAACAGAGAAGTGGTCGGACAAGGGAAAAGGAACAAAAAAAATGGCATAAAATCCTCGTGATAGCGGAAGGGAAGATGAGCTTATCATGGGTTGTTGAATTCCTATACACATCTATGATAGAAAGAATGAAATGAGAGGGAAAATCTATACTAAGATGCTCTAAAAGTGAAAGCAAAAACCAAGCACGGGGCTCTGTAATAGAGTTATAATGAGATAAGGGATGAAAAACAAAAGTCATGACCATGTCAAGAAAACGAGGGCCTTTAGCAAAGCCCGAACAATAAGTGAACTGACGCTCACCCCAATCAGAAGGGCACTCACAAAAAGAAGAAATAAGCTTGTCTTTAGACACTGTCTTAAGGCAATCACAACCGGGGTAGTCAAGATGCTCTACCCTAAGGACACGGAGCACATTGGATACAATATCTGGTGTGACAACAATACATGTACCTCAAACGCGAGTAACAAAATGAGGTACTAAAAAATCAAATCCATGCATGTTGGAGTAAAACTCCTGGATCAGCATAGATGAACAGGTGACCGAGATGTCACATAGTGACTCCCATTCCCTATTGTGGATGATAGTGGGAAGGTCAATGTCAGAGAAATCTGACAAGATGACTTGGCGTTCAGAATGAATGCCTTGTCAAGAAAAGTTCTCGAAGAAGTTCGATTTGGCCTTCTCATCAAGGAACCGGACAGAAAAAGGTGTAGGATTAGAAAAAGTAGATGCCCCAGAACGAAGAGGGTTCCGGGACAGAGTATATTTGCGTTTGGGTGCCATAAAAGCAAACTAACGCAAACAGAAGTGAGAGAGGGAGAAAAAGACAATTAGAAAAATCCCAAGCAGCAAAAACATATCAAAATATAGTGAATAGAAAGAACGTATGCATGGGAATGTATGAACATGTGACATGCAAAGGTAATTGCATCATGGGCTTAGCTCAATCCAATCCTACCAGCACATAATCAGTTGCACATATATAACACACATTTAAATGCATGAAAATATAGTTGTAATGCAAATGAGATGCAATGCATGAAGTTTTTAAGATCAAATCTTTAAAACCCATCACAAAAATTTGCAAAAACCTCATCAATTTGAAAAATCCCAAACATTTTCAAAAATCCCAATTTTTAGGTCAAAAGATATGAAAATGCATGAAAAAGAAGGATTAGGACACTTACCAAGTGAAGAAAACTTGATTAAGGGCGAAAAATCCTTGAGGAAGAGGTTGAGAGTGAGAGAGAGAGGTTATGGGAGGTGAGAAGTCTGGTGAGATCGAGAGAGATCAAGTGAAATGAGTCTGAGATCGCGAGGACCCTTTATATACAAGCTTAGTAATTCTCGACAGATCAAGAGGTGTTAAGCTTTAAAAGGTTCGATAGATGAAGCTATCAAGCAGGTGTCCAAGGCAAAAATAAGCTCAATGGATCGAGGATTTGTTGAGGAGCTATCGAGAGGACAGAAACTTTCTTGATCGATCGACCTAGCTATTGAGAGGTGTCGAGATTGCGATAAAAAGCAATTGAAGAGCTCGATAGATAAGCTAGGCGTCAAGGAGCTGTCGAGATTGCTTAAAAATAGTTTTTCAAAGAAGAGAAAAACACAGATATGAATGCAATAAAAAATGCAACTCAACCAAGGATCCAAACAACATTTTGAACTCTCAAAATCATCTCTCAACAAAAAAATGTTAAGCACATCGATCCCAAAACACACACACACACTAAACAAGTCTAACCAATTTTATATTTAAAAAACAAGTCAAGACAGTTTAGTGAGCATACATAACACATGTAAACCTTGTGATGACCAAATCACATTATACTTGCACATGTATCAATAGTAGTAAAGAATATTGCGTGTTGTGTATGAAAAACATCGCAAGATTGCATAAGTGTATACATGTTATGATGATTTGAGAGATGAGAAAATCACTTTAACTCACACACAATCATAACTGTTTGATGGGGACTATCACCTTCGAGGTACATCCTATAACTCCCACATCTCCTAGAATACATGCTTGCAATCATGTAAAGCATTTTGATCTTTTTGCTTTTTCTTTTTCTTTGCATATTTTTATTTTAATAAGCATATCATGCATGGGCATATAAGAGAAAGAAACGAAATACCTAATGATGTTAAGCATTTGACATTGCACTTTTGCTATGATGAAGCATACAGATGTCATTGACATTGCACTTTTGCTATATCGAAGCATACGAATGTCATTTCATGATTGGCAGGTAACAGTGGTGAGATGGTTATTTATGCCTTTCTCTTAAGATTTTCTAGTCATTCCCGTCAAAAAGAGTGATACTGGTGTTAAGTACAAGAGATTACTTAATCTTACTAATCACAGACACAAGCCACAAAGCTCACTTGCTTAGTTGTGCATAGAGATGCTCATCTAAGCTGCAAGAGATACAAAGTTTAGAAAACTTTGTTTCAATGGCCATCCAAGGTACACAAGTACCAATGTACACATACACACACTCTTTTTGTATTTTTTTTATTTTTCAATTTTTTTTTATTTTTATATGAAAAAAAAAAAAAAACAAAGCAAAACTGAAAAATAACCAAACAAAAACATGTTAAACAAAACAAAGCAAAGCATTAAACTAGATTGACTCAAAAAAATAAAGCAAAACACACAAGTAATGCAAAAATAAAATCAAGAAGGGGAGAAAAAGAAGAAGTGACAGAATCATTTAGAGCTCTTTCCTTTCACACCTTGGAAGAACCTTTTCGTCTAGCAAACCCTTGATCCGGCAGTGAGGGGGAAGAATTGAAACCGTTCAAGTTCGAAAGGACCATGAGGGCTTTGAGAAGATCTCCAAGAGGAGCGAAAGAGAAAGGAAACTGATTCTGGTTTCCCGATGCGATCATGTCATTGCTCTGTTGTGTGGTTAACCACTTATAGCAATTAGGTCAAGTATGACCGACTGCTCCATAGTGATGACAGAGATGCTGCTTCTTCTATTTAGGCTTTTGAGAGTTAGCTTTCTTAGCCCTAGGGTTTTTAGTCTCATTCTTAGCAAGTTTAAGGGGTGCTCCTAAGATAGACTTACCCTTATTTATGTTCTCACTACCTAATTCATTTTTAACTTCATTGTTCTCTGTTTCAACATTATTAGCAAGAGGAACAAAAATAGTAGTACTAGTAGAAGCAATACTAGGAGAAGAGAAATCATACCCTAAACCGGTTTGATCAAAAGAAAATTTCTGAAGACTGAGCATCTCATCAAGCTTTGCCTTGAAGTCCTTTCCAGCTAAGCTCTGACTTGGAACAGTTCTGCCTCAAGTTTCTTGGTCTTCTCAGCCAAGAAATTATTTTCAAACCTCAGTGCTCCAATAGTCTGATTGGCTTCATCAAACTTTGTGGAAAGCTCTTCACGCTCAAGCTCCACATCACTAAGCTTCTTGGTGGTCAACCTATACAACTTCTCATGCTTTTCTGAGACCTTGTATAACTTTGCATAGGCTGTATGAATGTCATCTTGTTCATCCATCTTCTCAAATTTAGACTCCACCAAGTCCTCTTCTTCATCCACATCTTCAACAATCCCCTCAGTAGGATTGACAGTGGCAGTGAAGGCATTCAGGATTCCGTCATCCTCATTGTCGAAATCATCCTCAGGCTCGATGTCACTCAATGTAGCAGCAAGTGCCTTGCTCTTCCCAATCGTCTTGAGATATGTGGGACACTCTTGTTTCATGTGACGGAAGCCTTGACACCCAATGCACTTTGGTCCTAGGGAACAGCGTATTGACTGCCATCCCTAGCATCCTTCTTCCCTTTGTCTTGGCTCTTGAACTAAGAGGAACTAGATTGCCTACGGTCTTTGTCGAAGCCCTTTGCATTGGCATTCTTCATGAACTTCTTGAATTGCCTAGTGATGTAAGACTTCATCTTAGAATCTTCATCTTGAGAAGACTCATCAATATCACTGCTTTTGGCCTTCAATGCCATGCTCTTGCTCTTACTAGATTTCCCGATCCTTGTCAAACCCAACTCATAGGTCTGCAGATTGCCAACTAACTCTGTCAAAGATATTTTGTCAATATCCTTTGATTCCCCAAGATTAAATGCTGAGCTTACTATGTCCTTGAGCTTGGCATAGAACTCATGAAATGACTCATCCTCCTCCATCTTGATCTCTTCAAAGCTAGTAGTGAGCCTCTGAAGCTTTAAGTCCTTGATAGCCTTGGTTCCTTCATAGGTTGTTTAGAGGATGGTCCATGCTTCCTTTGCAGTTTCAGTGGAGGATATCTTCTTGAACTCCTCATTAGTGATTGCACTGAATAGAGTATTGAATGCCCTGCTGTTGAAGTTTGCCGCCTTGATCTTAGCATCATCCTAGTCAGCCGACGCTTCTGTAGGCTTGGTCTAGCCTATCTCCACAGCTTGCCACACTTTCTCATCTAAAGACTACAAGAAAGCCTCATGCGTACTTTTCAATGTGCATAGTTAGTGCCATCAAATAAAAGAGGCATAATAAGAGACTGTCCTCTATCCATGACAAACAAGAGTCAATGGATCACACAGTAAAGATTAACCCTAATTAGAGTGTGCCTGCTCTGATACCACTTGATAGGCTAAAAACATATTGACCCTTTGTGATGAATTAATTGATTAATTAGCCAAGTTTATTAATTAATTAAATTAACATGCAAACGTATGGTAGCATAAACAAATCACCAATTAAACTAAGTATGCAGTAGAAAATAAATTGACATAGTGATTTGTTTACGAATGGGGAAAACCTACACGGCAAAAACCTCATCGGGTGATTTTAAGGTCACTACTCCCGAGAATCTACTATTATCATAACAAACAGTTGTAAGTAAAGGAATCCCAGTACCTTATACCAACCAATAGTTGAACCCTTACCCCAATACCCAATTGGACTTGCTCTGTAGTGAAAATCTCTCATTTTCAATGCACGGCTCCCAGTACCTGACTAATCAATTGCGCATCTCAGTACGCGACTTTAATCACCAACTAGAGAAGGATGTTGGGTGCAAAGTTCTTTAGTTCATCTAGACGATGAAGATCATGAAGTTTTGTTAGGACATATATGTTTTCACTTTTTTAAGAACATATGTCACTTAGTTATGTAAATTGGCTAATCCTTTGACAAAACGCACTCTGCTTGTAATTTGGTAGATCTAGGTGTTTTTAATACTTCAAGAAACAATGTTTCAAGGTCAAGTGTTGAAGTCATCAAGTCTGTCCAAGAAAAAGCAAGCTGAAGTGCAAAGTTTTTAAAGCTCGACACCTCTTGATAGCTACCTCGACACCTGCTATCTGTCGAGATTTAAAAAGTCAGAATTCCAATCTGATTTTCTTGGGATTCGTGAATATGTTTTTGGGCTTTCTTTTCTTCTAACCCTAAACATATAAAAGGATTATTTTAAGAGCCGTTTTGTGGTCACAAGTTGTATTATCATTGAGCAATCTCTGTTTATGCAAATTGTGCTCAACAGACGAAGTTCTTGACCTAGTTCATCCTTCATCAAGAAGTTGCTGTGTTTTTGCACCATAGGGTTTTGTAACCAAGCATCTTCCTGCTATTCATCACGTGGATGAACTGAAGAACTTTACAGCCAACCATTCTTCCTCAAGTTGGTGTTCTGAAGTCGCGTACTAGGATCCGCGCATTGGTTAGTCACGTACTTGGGAGCCGTGCATCAAAGGTGGAAATTGTCACTACAGATCAAGTCCAATTGGGTATTGGGGTAAAGGTTCAACTGTAGGTTGGTAAGGTACTTGGGATTCCTTTCTTGTAACCACTTGATTTGATAATAGTGGAGTTTCGGGAGTGGTGACCTGAAAATCACCCGGTGGGGTTTTTGCCGTTAGGGTTTTCCCCATTCGTAAACAAATCACCGTGTTATTTATTTTCCGCTGCATATTTAGTATTTGGTGATTTGTTTGTGCTTCCACGCAATTGCATGCTTAATTGATTAATTAACAACTTGGCTAATTAATTAATTAGGGTTTATCACAAGGGGTCATTCAGATTGTGGCCTATCAAGTGGTATTAGAGCAGGCACACTCTGATTAGGGTTTAATCTTAGCTGTGTTGATCCATTGACCCCTGTTTGTCATGGATAGAGGACAATCCTTAATCATACCTCCCTTATTTGATGGCACTAACTATGCATACTAGAAAGTATGCATGAGAGCTTTCTTGCAGTCTTTAGATGAGAAGGTGTGGCAAGCTGTAGAGATTGGCTGGACTAAGCCAAAAGAAGAACCGGCCGAGTGGGATGATGCTAAGATCAAGGCGGCCAACTTCAACAGCAGAGCGCTAAATGCCCTTTTTAGCGCAGTCACCAATGAGGAGTTCAAGAAGATATCCTCAACTGAAATTGCTAAGGAGGCTTGGACCATCCTCCAGACAACCTATGAAGGCACAAAGGCTGTCAAAGACTCAAAGCTTCAAAGGCTCACTACAAGTTTTGAAGAAATAAAGATGGAGGAGGATGAGTCGTTTGATGAGTTCTATGCCAAGCTCAAGGACATAGTGAACTCAGCCTTCAATCTTGGGGAAACCATCCCTGAACCCAAGATTGTAAGGAAGGTGCTCAGATCTCTACCTGAGAGATTTCATGCCAAGATTACGGCAATTGAGGAATCAAAGGATATAGACAAGATTCCTTTGACTGAGCTGGTTGGAAACTTGCAGACCTATGAGATAGGGCTATCCAGGATTGGCAAGTCCAATAAAGGTAAAAGCATGGCCTTGAAGGCGAAGAGCAGTGATACAGGTGAGTCTTCCGATGATGAAGATTCTAAGATGAAGTCCTACATTACTCGGCAGTTCAAAAAGTTCATGAAGAATGCCAATGGAAGGAGCTTCGACAAGGACCGCAGGCAGTTCAGTTCTTCTCAGTTTAAAAGCCAAGACAAAGGGAAGAAGGATGCTAAGGAGGGCGGTCAGTATACTGTTCCCGCAGGACCAAAGTGCTTTGGTTGTCATGGGTTCGGACACATGAAACATAAGTGTCCTACATATCTGAAGAGCATTGGGAAAAGCAAGGCCCTTGCTGTAACCCTAAGTGACACTGAGCCTGAAGACGATTCCGACAATGAGGATGACGGAATCCTAAATGCCTTCACTGCCACAATCAATCCTACTGAAGGGATTGTTGAAGAATTGGTGGAGTCCAAATTTGAGAAGATGGATGATCAAGATGATATCCATTCAGCCTATGAGAAGCTTTACAAGCTCTCTGAAAAGCATGAGAAATTATATAGGCTGGCCACCAAGAAGCTCAGTGAAGTGGAACTCGATCGTGAAGAGCTATCCACGAAGTTTGATGAGGCGAATCAAACCATTGGAGCACTGAGATTTGAGAATAACTTTTTGGCTGAGAAGACCAAGAAGCTTGAAGCGGAGCTGTTTCAAGTCAGAGCTCAACTGGAGAGGACTTCAAGTGCAAAGCTTGATGAGATGCTTAGCAATCAGAAACCTGCTTCGGATCGAACTGGTTTGGGGTATGGTATTTCTTTCTCAAATTCTGTTTCTACTAGCAATACTGTTTTTGTTCCTCCTGCTAATAACATTGAAATTGAGAACACTAATGTTAAAACTGAATTAGCTAGTGAGAACTTAGACAATGGAAAATCTATCTTATGAGCACCCCCTAAGCTAGACAAGAAAGATGCTAAAAACCCTAGGGCTAAGAAGGCTAACTCTCAAAAGCCTAAACAAAAGAAGCAGCATCTCTGTCATTATTGTGGAGCTGCCGGTCACACTCGACCAAATTGCTATAAGTGGTTAGCCACTCAACAAAGCAATGGCATGATAGCATCTGGAAGCCAAAATCAGCTTCAATCCTCTCTTGCTCCTCTTGGAGATCTTCTGAAAGCCCTCATGTTCCTTTCGAACTTGAACGGTTTAAATTCTTCCCCCTCACCGCCTGTTCAAGGATTCTATCAAAGGAAAGGTTCTTCCAAGGAGTGGAAGAAAAAGGACTCTAAGTGATTTCATCACTTTCTTCTCCCTTCTTGTTTTTCTTTTGTTTGTTGCATTGCTTGTGTGTTTTTCTTTTCTCCTGAGTCAGTCTAGTTTTTGCTTTGCTTTGATTAACATGTTTTTGTTTGTTTATTTTTCAGTTTTGTTTATTTTGTTTTTGATATAAAAATAAAAAAAAATTTTTGAAAAATCAAAAAAAAAAATACAAAAACAGTGTGTGTTATGTGTACTTTGGTACTTGTGTACCTTGGATGGCCATTGAAACAAAGTTTTCTAAACTTTGTATCTCTTGTAGCTTAGATGAGCATCTCTATGCACAACTAAGCAAGTGAGCTTTGTGGCTCTTGTTTGTGATGAGTAAGATTAGGTTATCTCTTAAAACTTAACACTCATATCACTCTTTTTGACGGGTAGGACTAGAAAATCCTAAGAGAAAGGCATAAATAACCATCTCACCACTGTTACCCGCCAATCATAGTATGACACCTGTATGCTTCGGCATAGCAAAAGTGCAGTGTCATAGACACCTGTATGCTTCGGCATAGCAAAAGTGCAGTGTCAAAGACATTCGTATGCTTCGGCATAGCAAAAATGCGATGTCAAATGCTTAACATCTTGGGTATTTCTTTTCTCTCTTTTTATGCCCATGCATGATATGCAAAAATAAAAGAAAATATGCAAAGAAAATATAAAAAGCAAAAAGATTAAATATGCTTTAAACATGATTGCAAGCGTGTTTTCTAGGAGATGTGGGAGTCATAGGATGTACCTTGAAGGTGATAGTCCCCATCAAACAGTTATGATTGTGTGTGAGTTAAAAGTTATTTACTCATATCTCAAATTGTCATAACATCTATACACATATGCAATCTTGCGATGTTTTTCATACACAACACGCAATATTCTTTGCTACTCTTGATACATGTGCAGGCACAATGTGATTTGGCCATCATAAGTGTTTTACATGTGCTAATGTATGCTCACTAAACTGTCATAACTTGTTTTTGAAATATAAAATTGGTTAGACTTGTTTAGTGTGTGTGTGTGTTTTGCATGATCCTTGTGCTTAATTTCTTGTTGAGAGATGTTTTGAGAGCTTAATATGTTGAGTGGATCTATGGTTGAGGTGTATGTTGGATTGCATTCATGGCTGTGTTTTTCACTTCTTAAAAAACTGCCTTTTTCTGTGGGCTCGACACCTCCTCGATACCTGGTCATCTGTCGAGCTTCTCATGTTGTTTCTTATCGCAATCTCGACACCTCCTCGACACCTGATGGATCGATCGAGATTTCTTCTGTCCTCTCGATAGATTCTCGATACCTGTTGGATCGATCGAGATTCACTTGTGCTGTTTGTGTCTTCTTTCTCGACACCTGTCTCGATACCTTGTGGATCGATCGAGATTTCTCCTGTCTTCTCGATACCTTCTCGACACCTTCGCGATCGATCGAGATTCTCATATCTGAAATTCTCCTTGCATCTCGATACCTCTCGATACCTTCATCTGTCGAAGGCTTTTTCCTCGATACCTTCCTCGACAGCTTCCTCGATACCTCTCGACACCTCAGCTGTCGAGAATTACTGAGGTGCCTATTTAAGTGCAGATCGCGATTCTGAACTCATTTCACTCGATCTCTCTCGATCTCTCCGTGGCTGTTCATCTCCCTTTCACTCTCCTTTCACTCAAATCCTTCAACCCACTTGGATCTTGCTCATTTCTTGCTCAAATCTCTTGGTAAGATCTCTTTTCTCTTCCTTTTTCATGCATTTCATGTTTTTGAAAACCTAGTTTTTGGGATTTTTCATAAAAATTTGGGTTTTTTCAAAATTATTGAGTTTTTATTGAAATTTTGGGTTGGGTTTGGACTTAAATGAATTCAAAATGTCATACATTGCATTTCGTGTGCATTATAATGATATTTTCATGCATTTAGATATGCGTACTTTGTTTATATGCTGATTAGGATTGGATTGGGCTGAGCCCATGATGATATTTCTGTTTTGTATGTCACATGTTCATGCATTCCCATGCATACGTACTCTTTGTTCATATATCTGTCATATTTGAACTGATTTGGGACTTTTCTGTTTGTCTCCCTCTCTATCTCTTTCTCATTCTTTTACGTTAGTAGTGTCTATGGCACCCAAACGTAAATCCACTCCTGCTCGGAACCTTATGCGTCCTAGAGCACCTTCGTCTTCTGATTCTGCTACTTCTGACGTTCTGTTCCATGATAGAGATGCCCAAAAGGCATTTTTTGAGAACTTTTCTAGACGAGGTGTTCATTCGGAACGCCAAGTCATTTTGGCGGACTTCGCCGACACTGACCTTCCCTCTGTCATTCACAGTAGGGGATGGGGGTCACTATGTGACATCCCGGTCACTTGCCCTCTCGTGCTGATACAGGAGTTCTACTCCAACATGCACGGGATTGATCTTTCAGTACCTCATTTTTCCACTCGCGTTCGAGGTATGCGCATTCCTGTCACACCACAACTTGTTGCGGATGTGCTTAGGGTACCTAGGATAGAGTTTCCAGATTACCCCTCTTGTGAGCGTCTGAGGACTATGTCCAAAGATGAGCTCATTTATGCTTTTTGTGAGCGCCCTGCTGATTGGGGTGAGCATCAGTTCACATCATGTAGGCCTTTTGCTAAAGGTCCTAGATTCATTAACATGGTGATGACTTTTTTTCTCCATCCTTTGTCTCACTATAACTCTATCACAGAGCCTCGTGCTCGATTTTTGCTTTCTCTTCTTGAGCATTTGACCATAGACTTCCCTTCTCACTTCATCCGGTCTATCATTGAGGTTTATCTTGACTCGGCGTCCCGTGATAAGCTCATCTTTCCTTCTGCTATCACGCGGATTCTACGCCATTTTTCTGTTCCCTTTCCTGTGTCCGACCACTTCACACACATATCTGCAATAGATGCCGCTACCGTAAAATGTAGTGAGGCACAGTTCAGGTCGAGACAGCCTGGTGCCACTCCTCCCTCCCGTTCAGCACCATCCAGATCAGCTCCATCTACATCTGCTCCTTCTTCCTCTTCGAGCGATGTATCCCTTGGTGATATCATGGCGCAGCTGCAGCGCATGGACACTCATCTTGATACACTCTCTGCTGAGTTGTATCAAGTGAATGTTCGTGTGGGTCGTATTGCACGACGGCAGGCGACCATGGGTGGTTTTGCTCCAGAGGCTACTCCTTCACCACCTACTCCAGTAGCTTCAGATTCTGGGGATGAGGATGATGATGATGTTGATGATGATAATGATGGAGATGCTAGCTCTGCCGATGAGATGTCTACATGACACTCTACCCTTTGTCACTTGTGACAAAAAGGGGGAGTAGTTTTGGGTTATGAGAGTAGTCATCTTAGGAGAAGAGTTAGTATAAGACATTTTTGATAGGGGGAGTGTTGATACTTTTGAAGGATGTAGTGAGGTTTGATGTATCTTTTCTTTTCTATTCTTTATAGATGCATTGTTCATCTTACATACATTGTACTTATCTTCTCTCTTATATATGTTGATGTATGTTTTCTTTCACCTCTCTCTTCATGTGTTGTTTCTTTTCTATCTTTATACACATGTTCTTTACTTGTATGCAATCTATTATTTCTGTTTCGCACTAAGATGCCTTGATGAGTTTTGTTTAAGTGTTTCAAAAATACAGGTTGTCAAAGTCTACTTATCATAAGCTCTCTTCTTGCAAAGTTTTTCAAGAGTTTGTGTTAGGATAGATTTTATTGTATTCAACAAGTGAATATGAGTTGAGTGATTTATGACTTCTCTCATATGCTCATTTGTTTGTTGTGGTTTTGTCACGGATTGCCAAAGGGGGAGATTGTTAGGACATATATGTTTTAACCTGTTTAAGAACATATGTCACTTAGTTATGTAAATTGGTTAATCCTTTGACAAAACGCACTCTGCTTGTAATTGGGTAGATCTAGGTGTTTTTAATACTTCAAGAAACAATGTTTCAAGGTCAAGTGTTGAAGTCATCAAGTCTGTCCAAGAAAAAGCAAGCTGAAGTGCAAAGTTTTTAAAGCTCGACACCTCTCGATAGCTACCTCGACACCTGCTATCTATCGAGATTTAAAAAGTCAGAATTCCAATCTGATTTTCTTAGGATCCGTGAATATGTTTTTGGGCTTTCTTTTCTTCTAACCCTAAACATATAAAAGGATTATTTTAAGAGCCGTTTTGTGGTCACAAGTTGTATTATCATTGAGCAATCTCTGTTTATGCAAATTGTGCTCAACAGACGAAGTTCTTGACCTAGTTCATCTTCCATCAAGAAGTTGCTGTGTCTTTGCACCATAGGGTTTTGTAACCAAGCATCTTCCTGCTATTCATCACATGGATGAACTGAAGAACTTTGCAGCCAACCATTCTTCCTCAAATTGGTGTTCTGAAGTCGCGTACTGGGATCCGCGCATTGGTTAGTCACGTACTTGGGAGCCGTGCATCAAAGGTGGAAATTGTCACTACAGATCAAGTCCAATTGGGTATTGGGGTAAGGGTTCAATTGTAGGTTGGTAAGGTACTTGGGATTCCTTTCTTGTAACCGCTTGATTTGATAATAGTGGAGTTTCGGGAGTGGTGACCTGAAAATCACCCGGTGGGGTTTTTGCCGTTAGGGTTTTCTCCATTCGTAAACAAATCACCGTGTTATTTATTTTCCGCTGCATATTTAGTATTTGGTGATTTGTTTGTGCTTCCACGCAATTGCATGCTTAATTGATTAATTAACAACTTGGCTAATTAATTAATTAGGGTTTATCACAAGGGGTCATTCAGATTGTGGCCTATCAAGTTTCTTGGTCACAAAACCCTATGGTCTACAAACACAACAACTTCTTCACAAGAAAGATGAACTAGGGCAAACTCTGTCTCCGGTCACAATTTGCTTGAACAAACTTTGCTCAACACTTGTGCAATTTGTGTTACCTTTGACGGCCCTCAAAATAATTCTTATATATGTCAAGGGTTGTGAGAAATGAAAGTCCAAATATACATTCACGGATTGGATGAAAAACAAACTCGAAAATCTGAGTTTCATAAACCTCGACAGATACCCTATCTATCGAGTTGCTGTCAAGCCACGGGATTCAGACAGCTCTAAGTCTCGATAGATGCTAGTTGTTGAGCTTTAATAAACAACACTTTTCACACTTGATTCTTGGATAGACTTGCATGGCTTTAACACTTGAACTTGAAACAAGGTTTCTTGAAGCATTAAACACATCCTAGATCTACCTAATTACAAGTAAAATGCATTTTGTCAAAAGATTGACTAATTACATAAAATAGTGACATATGTTCCAAACATGTGAATCACATATGTCCTAACATGATTGATTTTCTTTTTCTTGTGAGGTTTGGGGTTCAATGGGTTCCATGTGGATTGATTGGGGGAGATACTGTTTATTTCTGGGAAATGGGAAAGTGCGTCGCTTAAAGAGAAACAGCAATAGTGAAAATTTGATGATTCTGTCAGAAGAAGGAAAAGAGGGACCATAACCGAGATGGGATATAACTTGTGATATAATTGACAATGTGGAGGCATTTTAAGTTCCTCTCATTCTTTCAAGCAGAACAAATAGAAATAATTTGGAGAATTGAATCAGCAAGGCCTAGACTAACAATCTTTACAGCTATCTTCAAAGGCTTGAATTAAATTGGGTTTGTAAGGAGATTCTTAGGCGGAAGTGCAGTAATTCACCCTCTAAAGGAAACTATGCTCTTAGGCTGGTGGGTTTTCTACTGCTTCTCTTTGGCAATAGCACAATCAATACATTTTCATCTATACTACTATATTTTTTTTTCTTCCTCTGATACTGTAAGTCAGGCAGCTGGAATATGTTGTATATTGGTAAGTTTCGCTGTTTCTGGATGTTATGCAGATTTTCCTTGCTTAGGGATATTGCATATATGCCAGTGTAAGAAAGTGATTGGCTGCTTAGAAATAATGGTTATAATTAAATCCATTTAGTGGTTAAAAAAAAAAATCTATTTATTATTGCTATTCAAATTTTGCATATCGGGTTTATTAGTCAAGCCAATTCTCTACTGTTTGCTTGTTGGTATTTGTAAGTTGATCATGTTATTCATCACACTAGGAAACTTTTCATTCTAGGCCTTGCAAATTAGTCATGAAGCAAGTTCAAGGCCAGATTGCTCTAGGACACTAACAAAATTGTTTACATATCTTGTCAGACCTTAATGGGACTGTTCTTTTTGGTCTGATGTCATTTTTTTTTTTCAATAATTATACAGCAATAAGAAGGTAGATATCAAAGGATCAAACCTTCAGGTTAGGGAGGTGAACATATTTGAATGGTCCATTTGTTAATTTGGAATTACATATTAGTAACCAATAAACCATCTTTGTTACACACTCTTCACAGGCTAGAATACAAGCTATAGCCTCTTCCTGAAGCCAATTTGTGAGGCTTACCCAATTAAAATAAGGGGGTTTATATAAATGTTACCCTTGATTTTAATGTGCATGTCAATTTGATCCTTGTATTTTTAATTTCAACAATTGAATACTTGCACTTAGTTTTGCAACAAATTAAACATTTTACTAGTATTTTCCATTAACAACTGTGGGGCCCCTTTTAGGATAGTTTCTCTGGCCCAAACCCAATACAAAGTCTTGGGTCACTAAAGAGGGGCCTGGAGTAGATATTAGTGTTGGATGGGTGAACTGGGTTTGGCTCACCACGACCTATTTGGGCCGTTATACGAAACCAATTTGTGCCCAAGTCAAAAGAACTCCACAACAAGCAAATATATAAACTAAATATAACAGCAAGTACACAATATATGAATAAAGGAGTAAAGTAAATAGTGATGTAAATAAATGCAAAATACTTCAAGGAGTTTTATTTAACTAAGTTAAGTATTAGAATACATTATATCCCATATTGTAAGGGTGCTCCACAAAACCCAATAAGCCTCAAAGTTCATAAACTTGGTTAATCCCCTTTGGGTTCACAAGACTTGTGAGATTTGAGCCTTTGAGATCAAGTGGCTCCCTAAATATTATTGAAAGACCTTTTACAATGCTTTCCTCGCTCAGTGAACTCAACTTAAATCATAAAGCTCCCTTTTGAATATTATGATTTTTTTTTTCTGTGTGTATACTCTCCTCTTCTTTTTGTGCTTCTTAGCTTGTGCCTTTATGGCTTCCTTTCTCTCCTTTTATACTGATCTTGGGAAGCTTGGAATTACCATTTTCTCCCTCCATTTTCTTGGTAATGGAGTTGATCTCCTTTTTCAGAGGCCTTGGTGATTAGGAACCTATGTTTGAAAGTGCCATGGTTGGTTTTCCACTCATAGAAGGCATCTTCTTTAGGCAAGTCAGATTCTCCTTTGGGGTCAACGAGACAAAACCTTCTCCCAAGGCTTAAAAAGGGACATTTCAAAGGTTCTGTGGTCTTGATATTGACCCTTCCTTATTGGGCCTTTTCTTGAAAGTAGCATAGATTCCCCTTCGTGATGGGTGAACTCGGAAAGTCTCTGAACACCCTTCCTCTTATTGCATGTTTCTTCTCTGATCGAGGTCCCTTGGTCACTCCATGTTGAATTCTGGATTTCAAAACATCACTTGTCCCTTTCACCTTTTCCTTCCTCTATGGATTTTGATTTTGATGAATCCTCTAGTGTTTTCTCTTCCTTTTTCTTCATGAGCTTTCCTAAGGACCCGCTCTTAGGCTATCCTCGAGTCATCTGCACCTTTTTTCAGACTTCTCTATTATTTTCACTAGTGTTCTCGTAGACCCCCTCTTAGGCTATTCTCAGCTCATCTGTACCCTTATTGGGACTTCTTTGTTATTTTTGTGGGTTTTCTCGAGGACCCGTTTTTACTTTTTAGGCTATTCCTGGATAATTGCACTTTTTTTTTTTTATAGATTTTTTGATATTTTTGCTCCTTTCAATCATTAGGCTCCTCTTCCCATCACATTTTTCCTTGAACTCTCTCCTTCTCTTTGTCTTGTAAGCCCCCTTTTTGCTAGGCCTTCTGGCTCTTCCAAGGCCCACGTCCTTCTTTATCTCTATGGGTTGGATCTCCCTTGTTGCACATTTCGGATCTCAACAACAACTAATGCATTTAATCATATGATATATATATAGCCCATTCTACATCATCAAAAATTTCAATCCAGACTCTAATTGATGCAAATTAATTTGGTGCTATTGTAAAGATAATCTTATACGCTTTCTAACAGTACCTTATTTGCACAAATTCAAGGTCGTGGCAAGAAACTGTAGAAGATCATTATAAAATAGGAACAAATGTGGATTTTTTTTTTTTTTTTTTTTATATTAATAAAACGGGAAAAAATGTAGAAAATCATTATACTAGTGGTTCTTTGCACTTTAGTTTTGTAACTAATTAAAACCTTTTAGAATTTGCAATTAAAGACTAATACATTTATAATGATGATGGTTACTATCACCCTCAATAAGATTATAGTTATTATTTTCTATAAAAAAAAAGATTATTATTAATTCTTATTATTATTATGAGATATGACTCAAACACATTGACTGGAGGATTAGTAGATATTGGCTGAATGGGTAGGAAGATTAGTAGAAAATTGCTGAGATGCTTCTCTATCCGCATTCCACACTGTATAATTGTTTCAATCACTGTATTCGACAGAAATTACTTTTTCATACTTTTGACTAAATAAAGCTAAAGTATCGTGCCGCTAGGCACTAGCATATGTTGGATCCCTAGCAGCGGATTGTGTAAGTAGAGAAGGTCGAAATTGTCCCTCAATGACCAAGATTGTGAAAGGTCTACAAAGAGCCTTCGAGGTGTGTGTGGATCCAGATGGTGAAATTGAAGAGTGTGGTAATTGGATATGGTATAAAACAAATCTAGACTTTCCTCTTAAGGATAAGAAAATTTTCCTTTCAAAATGCTAGTTAAAGCCACTAACAACTTCTCACAAGATCGTAAGATTGAAACAAATAGCTTTGGCTCGGTCTATCGTGCCACTTTAGATGATCACCGAGTTATGGCTGTTATGCGTGCTAAAGGATCATACATGACTTGGCGCGAGGAGGTCTATGACAATGCTTTCCTAATTGAATTGGAATCGTTGTCCAGCCTCAATCATAAGAATGTTGTTCACTTATTAGGATTTTGCGATGATGGCAACGTGCACGTAGTGTTCTATGATTACATGGATAATGGTACCCTCTGTGACCATCTTCACAAGCTTCAAAGTACCCCTCTAATGTCATGGGCTACCCGGGTTATAGTGGCACTAGACGCAGCTAGAGGCATTGAGTATCTACACGTATATGCAGTACCACCAATCATACAACATGATATCAAGTCGTCTAACATATTACTAGATGCTACTTTAACTGCCAAGCTATCTAATTTTAGCATCTCTGTGAAGGTCCTCGTGGATGATGAATCACACCAATGGTCTAATTTGAGAGTAATGGGCACCCTAGGTTACATCGACCCCGAGTACATATGGAATCAACAGTTGTCAACTAAAAGTGATGTATACAGCTTTGGAGTAGTATTGCTAGAAATGTTATCTGGGTACAAGGCGATTCATAAAAATGAAAATGGGTTGCCACATAATGTAGTTGATTTCTTAGTGTCATGCATTGCCCAAGATGAAATTCACAGGGCTTTGGACCCAAAAGTACCATCACCTACCCCATTTGAAAGAAAGGCAGTTGCACATGTTGGGTCCGTTGCAATGGCTTGTGTAAGTCTAAAAGGTCGAGATCACCCCTTAATGACTGATATTGTAAATAGCCTACAAAGAGCCTTGGATGTGTGTGCGGATCCAGATCTTAAAGAGTGTTTATTTTAAGGATTAGATTAATTGTGATTAAACCATCAAACTATGTAGTCTTTTATGATGTAAAAAAGAGTTGGTGGAAAGGTAATTTTGTTATTCAATTTTTTAAGGGGCATTAGATGCCCATGGGGATACCATTATGTTTGATGGGGCATGAATGTTTAATGGAGCATTGAGAGAATTTCTCTGTGCTTCAATCAGCATTTGAAGTCTACTTTTCTTGCATCTGCGTTATACTATGTTTTATATATAGAGAGAACCACTTGTTGCATGACTTCAACTTCCAAGATAGGGGCTAAATGCTCTAGTTGGATTTGGTATGAAATCGCTAGTGGGTTAATTGGGTCTGTTATCAGACTCTGGGGTTCGTGGGTTAGGGATTTTGGAATAGGTTCAATTTGGGTGAAACAGTGTCATGGGTTTTGATTTGTGAGTTGTGTTTTCAATTTCGATGAAATGGTGTCATAAGAAATCTGCAATTTGTGTTTTGATTTTTGGGTGAAATGATGTTGTTTTGGAGATGCCAGCTACTCTCCTTGTTTTAAGTGAAACAATACCATTTAAGGATTGATTTGGCAAAAAAAAAAATGTCAGCACAATGGCGTGTTACTTAGGCCTGTCCAAGACAACCCGCTAACACGACCCACCCGCTATTTCGACCAACCCAATCTGAAAACCACCCGATCTAACTCCTATGACGGGTCTGCAATGGTTCTCAATGTACCTAATCCAATTCCGACGGGTTGGTTGATTGGTCCTTGCATCTAAACCCGAATTCAACTGACCCGACCGACTCCTCCACCAAAATGGTCGTCGATCTCCACCGTTTGAAGATTTTCTCTATCGGATCTTGCCAAATCCGGCAGGATCTCGTTGAGATCTAATGAGATCTCACCATTCACGATTGGTTTTTGACTAGATTCATCGGATTTCAGCTAGATTTGCCGAATTTTTGGCTAGATCCAGCGAGTTTTGGCTAGATTCGACTCCGACCGAGACCCGACTGAGACCCGACCACGTTCCAGCAAAGATCCATATGAACCAACCCAACCATTTGACCTATCGGTGGCGGGTCTGCAAATTGTTCACCCAACTTGGTGGGACGGTCGCAGGTTGGACACAAACCCGACCCGAATCGACCCATGGTCACCCCTAGTGTTACTTAATCACCAAAACTAATTGATGATGTGTTTTTGTTAACGAAACCAAACTTCAAGGTGTAAAATCCAAGCAACTCCAAACTTCAAGGTTGTACTTTACAAAATACTTTTTTTTTAAATATATATAAATTGAACTGCATATCCTACTTTGGAGAAAGAATTTGGCCTTTCAATGGAATCTCATCATCTATACATATTAAAAAAAAAGAAGTTAAACAAATGGCTGACATCCCAATTTAAAATTTTCACTTTTTCTGTCATTCAATTTGATGCAATTGCATTATTGCACCCTCATGCGCAATACTTTCCAAATCCTGAAAGAGACATTTATGTCAATGGCCCCGATCAATAGTGCAGTCAATAAATGTAAAGATCCCTCTTCTAGAAAGCACAAACACTTTATTGAGAATGTTGTACTCATTTGAATCTGTGTCGGACAATTGACATGCCTAGGACACATCTACATACGTGTCCCAATTGTTTTTTTTTTTTTTTTTTTTTAATTATGCAAGACACGGCCAGGACACAAAAACAAAGAAAGCATTCATGCTCTGAATAGTAATAATGCATTTGAAGATTAGTAAATATCTTTACTTTTTATTTGTATTCTAAGTTTTAAACATCCTTCAATAGTCATGGATTTGCTTCTTAATAATGTATAAAAAATAAAAATATATTTAATAATTATTTAATAGGCGTGTCCCGTTGTATCCGTGTCTTATTTTTTCAAAAATTCTCATGTTATTTGTATACCTGCACTAGTACCTGTGTTCATACTTCTTAATCCCTCTTCCATGAAGTTTTCTTAATGCAATATTCCAACGAAGGTTTCCCACACGTTTTGACAGCAATTGAGCGTTACGATTCAAGTCATCTGTTGTACTCAAATTTTAAAGACTTGAGCTGTAAACCAAAAATTTTAATGAAGAAAAAATGGGATTTCATCTATTGGATGAAGATAAAATAATAAATAAATAAGGTAAAGGTAAGAAAATAATTTAAAATTTTAATTTTTTCTCTCAACCATTTGATGTGATAGCACCCCTATGCAATGCAATGCCTATATTGGGTCCCAATAGGTACCTAAATTGGCATAATTGTCAATGGCCCCGATCAATGGTGCAGCAATAGAGTGTCACTAGACTATCTACTCAGCGTCAGCAGTAGTCAATAAAAGTAGAGGTCCCTCGTGCAGTCTTGCATGAAGTTTCCGCAATACAGTCCTACAATTGGGTGTCATACTTTATCACAATTAGAGCATTCCTATTAAACATCTTAAAAATTTTAGCATTTAGCATTTAGCATCTAAAACACCAATTTATAATATATAACACATTACTTTACAATATCCCTTACATTAAAACTTCTATTTTTTTAACACTTCATTTAAATATTCTTTCTTTATCATTTTTTATTCTTCCTCTCTCTTTATCTCTCTCTCTCCTTTGTCTCTCTCTTTCTCAACCCAACATAGCCAGCCACCACATCCATCCATCCATACCATAACCACCACATCCACCCACCATGGCCACCAGTCAGATCCACCACAACCACAAACAACAGCAGAAGAAAAAAAAAAAAAAAAAAAAAAAACCTTCACATCCACCCACCAGACCCACCACATCCACATCCACCCATACCACAACGACCACCACATCCACAACCGACCACCAAATCAATCAACCCACACCCACTAGAGAGAGATCGGCAACCCACGACCTCAACACACGACACAACCCATGGCCTCAACCCACGACACAACTCACAACAAGCCACTACAACCAACCACCGAATCAATCAACCTACACCCATAACCCAAAGCCACGGAATCAACCCAGATCCATAAATCAACTCAGCACCCACAAATCAACCCACACCACGGAATCAACCTAGCACCCACAAATCAACCCACACCATCGAATCAACTCAACACCCACAAATCAACCTACACCATGGAAGCAACCCACACCCATAATCAGCAAACACTGATCAACCCAGCCACACTCGGAGCATCTCATGTCTAGCGTGGCACTGGTGGTGGAAGCCACGCTTAGGGAACACGTCCACGACAACTTTGACGGGGCCCTCGGAAAAACGGCGATGGCAGCGCCATCCTTGTCATAGCGTCGCTCATCGTTGTTGAAGTGGAGATCAAGAGTCAAAGAGAGACGGAGAGGCATAGAGAAGGAGAAAGAGAAAGAGAGAGGAAAGCAGTGGAGAGAGGCACGACACAAGAGAGAGTGAGAGAGAGAAAAAGAAAAAAATAATAAAAAACTCTAGCATCTTGCTACAGTAGGGTGTCAAAGATGACACTCCACTATAGATCAATGCTAAAAATTTTAGGATTTAGCATATTTGATGTAGGTGTGTTTTTATCATATGAGGTGCTAAAAAATAGCATTTAGCATTTTTAGCACCTTTGATAAGAACGATCTTAAGTCTTTCTAACATGTTTCTAAATTAAAAAATAATAATAATAATAAAATCTTTCTGACATAAATTTTCACAATATATTTCACAATTACATAGTTCACAATCTATAAACGATAGACAAAAAAGTGATGGTATACCAAAATAAGAAAAAAAAATACTTGACTTTTTTTTTTTCAGAAACCAATAATTACTCTTTGGATATACATTACTGTAAGTTTCTTTAATACCTTCTCCCCTCTCCTTGTGTGTTAAATATATTTAGTATTCTAAAAAATATGGAAAATGGGAATCATGTCATTCATCACACTAGGAAGTTTTAATGCTAGGCCAGGGATATTAGTCATAAAGGAAATTCAACTATTCAAGGCCCTAGCTTAGCTTGTCGGATGTTAATGGAACTATTATCTTGGTTTGAAGCCAACTTTTGTTGATAGCATATGAAGATTGTTACCTTGGTCTCAGGCCCAGTGTTGAGGGACCTTGGGTCACTGAAAAAGAGGCTGGATTGATGTTGGGTGAATTGAGCTTGGCTCACCGCTGCTTATTTGGACCGTTATACGAACCAATCTATGCACAAGACAAATGAACTCCACAAAATATATTTTGTATTGGTTGAGTAAAAGGAAGAAACAACAAGTACACAACATAAAAATGAGCAATGATGATTATGAATACTTCAATAAAATTATATTTTATTAAGTCAAGTGTTAGAGTACATTTGGTCCCACCCTGCGAGGGTACTTCACAAGGTCCAATATGCCCCAAAGATCGTAGACTTGGCTAAGCCCCTTTGGGTTCCTAAGACTTGTGAAATTTGAGTTATTTGAATCCGAGTGGCTCCTCGAATATTTTGCTACAGGACCTTTTACAATGCCTCTCTTTGCTGAATGAACTCAACTTAAAACTTAAAACTCTCTTCTTGTATATTTCTTGGTCTCTTTGCTTGCTCACTCCCAAGTGCAGGAGATCGTAGCAATATAATTCTCGGAGTACCGAGGTCGAACCACAAGGAGCAGGGTAAATTCAAAGACAATATAATTAAATAAGAATTTGGGTGAAGAAGAAAAATACTTTTGCTTGGTGATTGTTAACAAGAATAATAATAATAACTGATTTAAATCAATAATGTAAATACTAGGGCATTGGGGTGTTTCTCTATATCGATATGAGATTCTTTGTGATCTAAGAAAATATATATTTCATAATTGATTGTTCTTATACAATTAAAAACTTACGATTCGGTTGAACTGAGACAATTTAAGAACGCATGATAATCTCGATTAATAATGCGGTTAGAAAAGTTTTCAGAAAAACCCATTCACTTTAAAACCTGATTTCTATTTGAAAATATTAGAAATTCCTCTAAACAATAAGAAAAACATGATTGAACTTATTGAAAGCATGAAAGAACTAATACATCAAAAGAAATCAAATTGAACAATCAAATATGTTGTTGATAAAATCTTAGAAAGAATCACATTGAATATTCATACCGCATAGAAGAAACATAACCCCTAGCCCTAGCAAAGAGTTTAGGCTGCCATTAGAGAAAGGAAGATACAAAGTTTTCTTTGCCAAAATTTGTTCTACACAGCCTCCCTTCCAAACCCTCATGTCTAAGTGTCCAAAGAAAATAAAACTTATACTATTTTAATTTCCGTCCAAGTTTACAACAGTAAATTGTGAGTTAATTTCGTCCTTTAAAAATTGAGAATTTCGAAAAACTCAAAACTGAAAAGTTATAGATATTTAAGTTACGGTTCCAACCCATCTATCCTTTTGTCAATTGGATTTTTGAGGAGAGAGATACGCCCAAAATACTGGTCAGTACTCAAATCAGATTATTTTTTTTTCAGATTCTGCCTCTTTGATTTCTTTCCTTATTTGAAGCTTCCAATTATGGTAGATGATCCAAGCACTCCAGCTACACCTCCTTAGACATTTAAGCATGGTCCTTTAGCTCCACTTTAATTCTAGTTTGGCCTTCATTCTCTCACAATTTCCTGTAAACTCATCCTTCTCACATGATTTCCTGAAAGTAAAAAATTACACACAATGAATAGCATCTTATTCAATAAATTATGTAAAGATAAATAATAGGAACTAATGTAAATCATGGCTTAATTATAGAAATTAAGCATAGTAATAAGGAGATAACGCCCACATAAATATATAACAAGTATACATTTTAAGGCGTTATCACTCTTCTATGCAAAATGATGTCCCACTTGTCTTCTTGCTTCTCCCTTTATATGCTACTCTTGGAGGGCTTTCAAATTACTGTTCTCTCCCTTCTTATTTTTGGGTACCAGAGCCAGTCTCCTTTGTCTAAAATATTGGTGGCTGGTCCTTTTCTTATTTCTTCTTACTTTGCTCTTTTGGGAACTCGTACTTGAAAGTTCGTTCATCGACTTTCTACTCATATTAGCTCCTTCCATAGGACAAATTCAGATTCTCCTCTAAGGTCAATGTTCCATAATCTTCTTCCAAGGCTTTAAAAGGACATTTCGAAGGTCTTGGGACCTTGATGCTAACTTCTCTTGGTTTGGCATTTTCCTAGAAATGGGATGGATTCCTCTTTGCAGTGGACAGACTTGGAAAGGCTCTGACCATCCTTCTTCTTACTCCATGTCCTTTGCCTTGCTTGAGGTCCCTCGGTTCCTTCACAGAGTCTTGATCCTGAAGCCATCATTTGTCCCTATCATTTCTTTCTGCCTCCCATGAGCTTGACTTCGACAGGACTTCCAATGGCTTCTTCCCCTTTTCCCCTTTTTCAAAATATGGATGGCTAGTTCCCAGACCATCCTCTTGACTGTCCACGTCCTATTTATTATTTTTAGATTTTTTTCCAAGGGACCCACTTCATGGGGTTGGAAGACCCATTCGTAGCCTAAGCTTGGGTTCTCTTCCTTTCCATACTTCTTTGATTTTCTTCACTTGTTGGGCCTTTGGGCCTTCAACGCCCTTCTTACCTTTACAAACTAGGTTTTTTCTTATTAAGGCCCATGACCTCCATCATTGTCTTCATGGGTTGGACTTCCTCGTCACATTTTGGACCTCAACAAATGGCATATGAGTAAATTTATACAAGCTCTCTATTTTCTATCCCCCTATTTTTCTTCTGAATCAAACAAATTTTTTTTCATCCATCCACTTTTCTACCCTCCCAATCAAATACAAATAAGGAAAATTAAAATCTCTTATATCCTTCCACTTTTCCAACCCCTCCCTATTTTCTATCCTCCCACTTTCCATCCTCCAAACCAAACGGACCCTAAGTGGAAAAAAAAGTAGGCTCCTAGATCGTGGAGTAATTCCCTGTGATATTTCCATATTGGTAAGTTTCATTATTTTTGGATGTTGTGCAAGTTTTCCTTAACCGTTTTTGTTTGCAAATATTTCTGTAAAATCCATGTGTTTGTTGGCTTAATTTTGTGCTAGATTTGTTAGGTTCTAAAGGTTTAGGAATTTATGTATTTAGAACTCTAATTTGTAATATTGGCAAACCATGATCAAAACAATATGTTTAGTCTTGTTATAGTGTGCTCAAAGTTGTTTAATTATTGTAAAATTAGAATCGAGAGACTGTAGATGCATTGGGACATTTCAGTCTGGCTCAATCGATCGAAGAATAGATTCGATCGATCGAAAATCGACCAGATTGCATTTTCTGCAGAATTTCTAACTCAGCCCTAACTCATTAAACGTTTAGGCTTTTATGTTTTTGCCCTAGGTATATAAGGCAAAACCCTAGCCACGTTTTTAGAGTAGCTCCAGTTGTATTGTTGCTCATACATTGATGTTTTGTGTAAATCTCTTGTGAGATCTAGAGGAGCTTTCCTTTACACAAAGCTTAGGGTTTTCAAGTTAGAGATAGTATCAACATCTTGATGATCAACTTGGTTGCTACCATTGAAGCTTAAAGAATATCAAGCGTGGGTGCTTGTAGCTGATTGAAGAATTCAAGAAAGAAGGAGTCTGTGGATTCGGAGCTTGCACGTGGTCGTGTCAGTAAGTTCTACTGGTGGGTAGCATTAGGAAGTCGAGCGGGGAGATTGTAGTCCTTTTGTATGAACTTCGATTCTTTCATAGTGGATTCAGGTTTGCCTTGAGGATCGGTGGGTCAAATCCTCCCCAGGTTTTTACCGTGTGGTTTCCTGGGTGATCATATCATTGTGTCTTTTATTATTCCGCTGCTTTATTATTTTGATATGATTATTTGATTGCTTTAACCTAGAATTGCATAATTTGACTAAGTAACAACTTGGCTAATTAATCTAGGCTAACCAATCTGGTTGTGTTAAGGGGTCTAAATTTCCATCAAGTGGTATCAGAGCGGGTTGCTCTCTTGTTAGAGATTTTTTATCTTTGAGCTGATCCTTGACCCCTGTTGTCATGGAGCATGGACACTCTCTTGTTGTTCCTCCTCACTTTGATGGGAATAACTATGCTTATTGGAAAGTAAGGATGAAAGCATTCCTGAAATCCATTGATGAGAAAGTTTGGAATTCCGTTGAGTACGGATGGGAGAAGCCCACTACTCCTGTGAGTGAGTGGCAAACTTCTGAAAAAGAAGCAGCAGGCTTCAATAGCAAAGCTATGAATGCCATCTTCAATACTGTTTCTATGGAGGAATTTAAGAGGATCTCTAATGTTGAGGTTGCTCATACTGCTTGGAAAATCCTCCAAACTGTGCATGAAGGCACAAAGGCAGTTAAGATAAACAAACTACAGCAATTAACTTCTAGGTTTGAGAGCATTAGGATGTCTGATGATGAATCCTTTGATGAATTTTATGCCAAACTGAATGATATTGTTAATTCTGCTTTTAATTTGGGTGAAATCTATGATCAACCTAAAATTGTTAGGAAGATACTTAGATCTTTAACTGAAGACTTTAGACCCAAAGTGACTGCCATAACTGAAAGCAAGGATATGGACTCCATCCCTGTTGATGAGCTTGTAGGATATCTTCAGTCCTATGAGTCTGACCTACCTAAAGTGAACAAATCCAAATCAATGGCTCTTAAGTCAGTTGATAATGTTGATGGTGGTGGATTTGATGATGAGCTCTCTGCTACAGAGATTGCCTATCTTGCCAAAAACTTCAAAAACTTTCTTAAAAATACCAACAGAAAGGCAAGAGGTACATACACTGCTGAACCTAGAAATTTTAGGAAGAATGATCCCACTAAGGCTAATAACTTTGAAAAACCTAGAGAAAAAGTTGGTCAATCTTCAAATAATTCTTTGGGTCCTCAGTGTTTTGGCTGTCAAGGGTATGGTCATGTGAAATCTGAATGTCCTACATTCTTGAGGACTAAGGGTAAAGCTATGACTGTGACCCTTAGCGATAATGAAGTTTCTGATGATGAGTCTAGATGTGATGAGGATGGAAACTTCATTGCTTTCACTGCTACAGCTGTAGTCAATGAAAGCATATCTGTTGAAGAAAACCCTTCTGATGGGGAACTCTCTGAGGATGCAGATCTTCAAAAGGCCTACAATAAACTTTACAAAATTGCTGCAAGGGATGCTATGAATGTTGATCTTGGCCTGAAGAAAATTGAATCTCTTGAGCTTGAAAAGAAAATTTTGCTTGTTAAACTGTTTGATGCTAATGATCTTTTGAACAATGTTAAATCTAAGAACATGCTTTTGCTTGATAAAGTTAAAACTTTGGAACATGATTTATCTATTGCTAGATCTGCTAGTTCAAAACTTGATCACATGTTGAATGTTCAAAAGTATCCTTTTGATAAATCTGGGTTAGGATATGTTGAAAGCATCTTTGATTCTGCACCAAATTCCACGAATTTTGTTCCTGCATCTTCCTCTGAACCTTCTGTGAGTAAGGCTGTGAGTGAAACTGTCAAACCGCTTGTGAGTGAGGTAGTCAAACCTGTAGAAGTTTCACCTCCTAAGAAGATTAGGGTTGATTTGAGAGAAACTAAACCTACCCTTCCTAAGGACAAGATGCATGGTAAACCTGCTTGGGTTTGTCATTATTGTGGTAAGTCTGGACACATTCGTCCTAACTGTTACAAGTTTCAAGCTGCTAAGAGAGCAAACAAACCAAAAGTGTCTGTGTCTCAAGCACAAGATCCTATGGTACTTATTGGTGAATTGGTAAAGGTGTTGAACCTCTATTCCAATCCTGGAGTTGGAAATCACTTGAATGAGAATAAGAACTCCAATGCTCATGGTGTATCTAAAAGGTTTTGGATGCAAAAGACTCGACCTAATTGAGTCTTTCTGACATGGTCCTTGTGCTTTATTACTCATTCCTCTGTGACCATTGATACTTTGTTTTTTTTTTTGTGTCTCTTTTGTTTTATTTCTAGGGTTTGCATTGCATTACATTCATGCATTTCATTCTAGGATTTATTTGTTTTCTCTTAAATGAAAAAAAAAAAAAAAAAGGAGAAAAGGAGAAAGCAAAAATGTGTTTGACATTGTTTTCTTGGTTTTTGAAAACAAGGTTGGTCAATTTATTTACACATATTATGTCCTATGTACCTTGTTTAGCTTTGATGAACTTATTTATTGCACTTGACTAGTTAAAAGCTTTGTAGTGCATGTTGTGTGGGAAAGATGTTTATGGTGTTTTATCACTTTGTCTTAATCTTGAAGTCACATGTTATTTGACTGTCGGACTTGATCCTTTTGAGAAAGGCATAAATAACCATCTCACCACTGTTCACTAGCCAATCAGGAACACCTTAGTGCATATTATAAGATTTTGTGTACTTGTTACACATGCACAAAAAGAACATAAGGTGATTCCTCGGCTTAATTGCTTAATGCTTAAAATTGGTGTGTACTATTAGGCTTGATGCCATCTCACATGATTACAATTGGTGTGTACTATTAGGCTTGATACCATTTCACATAATATATTTCACATTATAATGGGGCAAAATACAAGAAACTTACATGATTGCAAGCTTTTGTTCTAGGAGATGTGGGAGTTATATGATGTAACTCGTAAGGTGATAGTCTCTTTTAAATTTTATGTGATGGATTGTGTAGACTTTGTGATTGATTGATTTTCACATATCACCTCACATGTATCTCAAGTCTTTACTAGTTGCACACACTACACAAGTTACTCTTTGCTAAACTTTGTACATGTTATTGTGTGTGTTTTTGGTCTGACCAACCAAGTTTGAAGATACTTTGAGAATTATGCAAAACATTTTTTTTTGCTTGTGAATTTGAAAGGAAGAATGGCTGAAATTATCTTTAAAGAAACTGGGATTAAAAGTTGGGTTTTTGAAAAAGCATTCCATCTCATACTCATGCATTTTGTTTCTGTAATTTAATGCTTTGAGGAGTTATTTTCAAAATATGGTTTGTGCTTTTCAAAACTATGATTTTTCTCAAAAATTTTATGAGCCTCTACCCATTTCGATCGATCTAGTCTGATTTTCGATCAATCGAAAAAGTGCTCTATTTTGTTTAAAAATGACTGTCACATTCGATCGATCGAATGTGTTTTTCGATCAATCGAAAGTCGCGAATCAGGTGTTTAAAAACACTGTTCTTGACTTTTTCAAAGAGATTTTCAAAAGTTTTCAAAAAGTTTTCTCTCTCTCTCCGACTTGGCAAGCTTACACTATTCCAATTTTTGTCGTTTTCTCCGGATTTTTTGCAAGGAATCTCTTTCCTCAAGCTAGTAAGACTCTTTTACCCTTCTTTTTGAATTTATTTTCATGATTTCATGCATAAATCCATGCATTTGAGGGAGATTTTCGGACTTAGCATTTTTGGGATTTTCTGTTGATTCAAGCCCTATTTTGTGCAATTGATCATTGGGTTTTTGTGGGGACACATCATAAACATGATCCTTGCTTGTTAATTTGATTAATTTTGAGTTTGGTGAAAAATTGAAAAATCTAGGGTTTGTTCTTGATCCGATTTGGGGCTTTTGTTAAATTGGGTAGAATTTGATGAAATTGGCTTGTTGTGTTGATGTAATTAAGCATTATAATCTATGTGCTGTGTTTTGTAATGCTTAATTCATCAATTTGTTTAAAAAAAATTCAACAAGTGGTTTTCAATTTTTGGGGTTTTTGATAGAAATTCCCTGCTCAAGCCAATTTTGTCAATTTAATCTCAATTGAACTTAATTGCTTACTGCATTAGTACATGCATCATGGCATTGTATTTGTTCATGCATCATATAGATTTTCATTCTATTGATTTTTGTGCTAACTTGCAGTCTGCCCTTGGTTTTGTTTTCTTGTGTTCTTTTGGTTTTCTCTTTGTGTCTTTGTCCTTTCCTTAGCATCATGCCTAGGAAGACTAGAACCCGTAGGACTATTCCCTCCTCTTCTCCATCCCCTCCTTCCTTTGACCGTGAGAAGTTTCCAAGTGAGAAAAACCAAGAGATTTTTGAGAAGCTAAATCTTAGGAGAAAGATTTGGGCTGAGCATTCTGTTCTGTTAGATGAACTTGATCCTGCCATTAGGGCAAACTTTGAGCGTTGGGGCTGGTTACCCTTGGTGGATGTTTCTGATCCTCCTCCACCTTCTACCTTGATTAGAGAGTTCTTTTCGAACATCTCTATCCGCATCTATGATTCCAACACTTTAGTAAAGAGTTGGATACGAGGCGTAGAGTACACCATTACTCCTCAGGTAGTGGCTGATGCTCTAGGGGTACCTTTGGTCCATCATCCTGTCTATCCGTATGACGAGTCTCCCGAGTTGAGCGATGTTTTGTCTTACATCACTGGGACTACTGTCCAGTGGGGTTCTGATCCTAGGATCACTTTTGCTGAGCTCTCCGGGTTGCACTATCTGTTCTTTAGGATAGCTTGTTATTCTATCTGGCCCATTTCTCATGTTCACAACATTCCTCTTGAGAGGTGTGTGTTTTTGTACGCCCTAGTTACTGATGCTCCTATTAGTTTTCCCCATCTCTTTCTTCGTTCTTTGAACGATGTTTATAGAAGTTCATCTACTACTCATGCTCTTGTACATCCTATTTTCATTCATAGGATTTTGCTTTATCTTGATCTTAGTGGCTTCCCTTCCTCTGAGCCCGTTCATGTGATTGCTCCCATAGGTGCGTCTTTTCTTAGACAGAGGGCCGCTCATCTTCGAGCTGATTCTAAACACCCTAGGTCTGAGCCATCTAGTAGCGCACCTCCTGCTTCTTCTTCTACAGGTCTTGCTGGTGAGGATGTTCCTGATCCAGTTGGTGATGATGCTGCTGCTGCTGATGTTCCTCCACCTCCTTCGGCCGACTTTGATGTTCGTCGTACTCTGGAGACTGTCATGACCGTTCAGGCGGCTCATGGTCAGATTTTGGTGGACTTGCTAGATGAGATTCGTGCTCTCCGAGCCGACTTTGCGCGTCTTCATTCACCCTCACCACCTCCTTTTGATGGCGACTTGTGATTGCCCTTTGGCATTCCGTCACAAAAAGGGGGAGTGGAGTTTTGACTTGTAGAGGAGTTTTTGTAGTTAGGGGGAGACTTTTTGTTTTTGAGGAGCTTGTGGAGTTTTTAGATTGTATCTAGGTGCTTCACTTTGTATATCATTTTTGGGGATATTCATGTTAGGGGGAGTAACATTGATTGATATACATGTTATATTTATTGATTCTTGTTGCTTTATGATTCACTGCTTATTGACTTATATTTATGAGTTGTTCATTCATATATGTCTTTATTTTGTGTTGTGTGAATCTTACAAGAATGTTATACCTGTTGTTTTACTCTTTTCTGTCACACATGCGTTTATGCGTTTGTTGAGTATTTCAGGAATATACAGGTTGATTCAACTAAGCTGCTGTCTACACTTGCAACCGATGGATAGTAGTTAGGGTTGAATTTGAGTTTATGAGCATTATCTTTGTAAAGGGCTTTTTACTTGTAAAACTTTGAGCTTTTAATTAGGGTTTTGTCACGGATTGCCAAAGGGGGAGTTTGTTAGGTTCTAAAGGTTTAGGAATTTATGTATTTAGAACTCTAATTTGTAATATTGGCAAACCATGATCAAAACAATATGTTTAGTCTTGTTATAGTGTGCTCAAAGTTGTTTAATTATTGTAAAGTTGGAATCGAGAGACTGTAGATGCATTAGGGCATTTCGGTCTAACTCGATCGATCGAAGAATAGATTCGATCGATCAAAAATCGACCAGATTGCGTTTTCTGCAGAATTTCCAACTCAGCCCTAACTCATTAAACGTTTAGGGTTTTATGTTTTTGCCCTAGGTATATAAGGCAAAACCCTAGCCACGTTTTTAGAGTTGCTCCAGTTGTATTGTTGCTCATACATTGCTGTTTTGTGTAAATCTCTTGTGAGATCTAGAGGAGCTTTCCTTTACACAAAGCTTAGGGTTTTCAAGTTAGAGATAGTATCAACATCTTGATGATCAACTTGGTTGCTACCATTGAAGCTTAAAGAATATCAAGCGTGGGTGCTTGTAGCTGATTGAAGAATTCAAGAAAGAAGGAGTCCGTGGATTCGGAGCTTGCACGTGGTCGTGTCAGTAAGTTCTACTGGTGGGTAGCATTAGGAAGTCAAGCGGGGAGCTTGTAGTCCTTTTGTATGAACTTCGATTCTTTCATAGTGGATTCAGGTTTGCCTTGAGGATCGGTGGGTCAAATCCTCCCCAGGTTTTTACCGTGTGGTTTCCTGGGTGATCATATCATTGTGTCTTTTATTATTCCGCTGCTTTATTATTTTGATATGATTATTTGATTGCTTTAACCTAGAATTGCATAATTTGACTAAGTAACAACTTGGCTAATTAATCTAGGCTAACCAATCTGGTTGTGTTATAAGGGGTCTAAATTTCCATCAAGATTTATTTGTATTTATTCTCTCATTTTAATGTATCTTTTTGGGATTTATTGTATTTGGGTTCAAAAGTACTTAAGTCCCTCTCTATATTGTCAAATCTGCATTCAAAGTCATCTCATGACCTTAGGCAACTTGAATTACCCACAAATGACATGAGGTAGGAAATCCAGAGAAATTGCTGATTAGGCGAGTCACAACCTTCTCGCGACTAGACAGCTTATGACAAGGTCACGAAATATCTGCTAGTAGGATGCTTTTTTCTTATCCATATTTATTTTTCTGCCCACATCATATAAGTCAAGACTCACACCCTTTGCATGTGTGAACAGGAAATAAGTAAGATAAGCTTATAAAAACAAGTAAGAGCATTTGGTCCTCATTAAACAATTATGATTGTGTGTGAATGTATTTGATCCTCCTATATCATTACTTTTCACACAATGATTTACTTATGCTCTCTTGCAAAAGGTTCACACACAACACGCATATTCTTTACTACTTTTGATACTATTGTACAGGTAAAATGTGATTTGGCCATCACAAGGGATACATGTGGTAGTATACGCTTTCTAAACTGTCTAAACATGTTTTGAAATAAAATTTGGTTAGACTTGTTTAGTGTGTTTTTGATTTAGGAATGCTTTTCATCTAGAGTTGAGGTTATGTTTTTATGTTTAACATGCTCTTTGAATGCTTGCTTTGATGGTTATCTTGGTTGCATTCATCTTATATTGTTTCTCTTCCTTGAAATCTCTGTTTCAGGAATCTCAATAGATAGCTCAATACCTCCTTGATACAAGCCTCTTCTATCGAGATTTCTGGGTTTCTCTCGATACCTCTCTAGAGATAGCCCGATCCATCAAGCCAATTTCTTTAAGGTCTCTATCTGCTCGATAGCTTCTAGATACCTTCCTTGATCTATTAAGATTTTCAGCCATCGACACCTCCTCGATACCTCTCGATCTATCGAGCTTTTGTTCTCAATAGAAACTCAATACCTTCTCAATCTATCGAACTGCGTTTTCTATAAATACTTTTGAGATCCAACTTGGTTTTGAATCTTTTCAAATATCTCGATCTCTCTCTTTTTTCTCTCTAGACCTAAAACACTTTTTCTCATTAAAATCCTTCTTCCCTCTTCATTTTCAACCTAATCCAAGCCTCCTTCACTTGGCAAGTGTTCTTGATTTCTTCATTTTCCCTTTCTTCATGTTCATGCATTTGTATGACCTAGGTTTTAGGTTTGGTAAAATTTTGGGGTTTTTGTGATTTTGTCAAAAAATTTCGATTGGGTTTTGTTGAAATGAACTCACATGATCATGCATTGCATTCTATGTTCATTATAACAATGTTTCATGCATTCTAGGAATGTGTGACTGTTTATACATTGTAAGTGCTATTAGGTTGGATTGAATTTTTGCCCATATGCAATTTCTTTAGCATGTAACATGTTTATGCATTATCATGCATTGCACGTTGTCTTTTTCTTCTTTCTTGTGCCTTACGTTTCTATTATGACTCTGTTTCTCTCTCTCTCTCTCTCTCTCTCTCTCTCTCTCTCTCTCTCTCTCTCTCTCTTGCTTAGTCTCCTTATCATGGCACCTAAAAAGTCTATTCCGCCTAAAAATCTGATTCGTCGTGATTCTTCTTCTTCTTCTTCTTCTTCTTTTCCTCTTAACTCTGTTTGGTTCCATGAAAAGAAGGCACAAGATGACTTCTTTGAGAACTTCTCTTATCAGACAATTTATTCGAAACGCCAAGTCATTCTGTCTGACTTCCCAAACACTCCTCTACCTGGTGTGTTTAGCTCTTGAGGATGGGCTTCTCTTTGTGAGGAACCCTTGAGGTGTCCCAACATGTTCATACGGGAGTTTTACTCCAACATGCACGCCATCAATACCTCTGTACCTCAGTTTACTACTATATTTCGTGGTACATGTATCGTAGTCACCCTGGAGTTCATTTCCAAGGTACTACGTGTCCCTAGGGTGGACAGTCTGGATTACCCTAGCCATCCTCATCTCTCTTCCATCTTTAGAGACGAGTTGGCCTTACTCTTCTATGAGAAGTTCATGTTGTGGAAAGGTACTCTAAATTTCTCCATAATTGAGTTTGCTAAGGGTCCACGGATCCTTAATATAGTGATGACCTTTGTACTCACTCCACGATCTCATCTCTCCTCATGGAATGTCTTTCTATAGACTTTTCATCACACATGATAGAATCTATAATAGATTGCTATCGTGACATGGCTACACGTGATAAACTCATCTTTCCTTTGGCTATCACGCGCATCTTCACACACTTACACGTCACTATTCCTCACTATCCTCACTTCAATATCATGGGTGCCATAAGTATGGAGTCTATTTAGAGGAGTGCAACACAACTTGCTGCAAAGCGGCCGCGTGTGGAGCCTATAAATGCAGCCCCTTCCTCTCAACCTTCTTCCTCCTCTACCCCTTCTTCCTTGTCTAGGGCAGTTGTCTCTCTTGCTAGCATCATGGAGCAGCTTTAGTATATGCATGTTGATTTTGGTAGCTGTCTTGACCATCTATCCAATGAGATGTGTCAGATGAACACCAAAATTGGTCGCATCACTTGCCGCCAGTCTTGCCTTGGTGGTTTTACGCCCTCACCTTCACCTGAGCAGGCTGAGGAGTCTTCTTCTTCGGATGGTAGATATGATGATAATGATGATGCTTCTTTGAGTATGATGATGAGATGATGACCTCTCAATAATACACCTGACAAAAAGGGAGAGTAGTTTAGTTGTTAGGGGGAGAGCTAGAATAGGATATACTAGATAGGGGGAGAGTGTTTTGAGGGATGTAGTGAGGTTTTGATGTATTCTTTTCTCATTACATGTACCATGGTCTTGTAAGCACTTTCATTACATACATTATATTCTTTGATATGTATATGAGATGATGTATGTTTTCTTCACCTTTATCTCACATGTGTTGTTTCTTTTCTATCTTTATACACGTGTTTCTTCTTGTATACAACTTGTCTATATTTCACATTTGATGCCTTGATGAATCTTGTTTAAGTGTTTTATATTAGATAGGTTGCAAGTCTATCATGTCATGATCTCTCTTTTTGTAAAGTTTTCAAGAGTTCATAGTAGGGATAGACTTATATACTTTTGCAGTTATGGGATAGTTGTGTTAGACTTCTCTCATAATTGTTTTTTGTGGTTTTGTCATGGATTGCTAAAGGGGAATATTGTTAAGGTCATAATTTATTGTAATTGGCTAATCCTTTGACAAAATGTACTTTACTTGTAATTGGATAGATCTAAGATGGGTTTAATACTTCAAGAAACATATTGTTCTAGTCAAGTATTAAAGACATGAAGATTCATCCAAGAAATAAGTGAAGAAAAACTATTCATTAAGTCTCGACAAATAGCTCGACAGATGCTTGCTATCGAGACTTAATGTGAAGTTTGATAAATAGTTTGACAACAGCTTGATCTATCGAGATTTACAATTTTTCAGTTTTCTAGATCTGAAATTCGGCCCAAGCTTAAGTATTTTTTTAGGGTTTCTTGTCTCATAACCCTAAACATATATAAGGCTTATTTTAAAACCATCACACATGGATACAAAGACCAAGAGACTTATTTTCTCTGTGTGAAGCTACTGCGTTTTTATGCCATAGGGTTTTGTAACCAAGTGCTTCCTGGTCTTCAATATTGATGAAGTGAAGAACTTGCAGCCAAGAAAATTTTTTCAAGTTGCTGGAGTTAGTCATGTATTGGAATCCATGCAAAGGGTTAGTAACAAATTGGACGTTTGTGCATCAAAGGGAAAGAAGGCTACTACAAGACCAAGTCCAATTGGGTAATGGAGCAAAGATTCAACTATAAGTTAGTATTTTGGGATAAGCCATGGTAGTTGGTAAGATTCCTTATATTTGTAACCACTTGATTGTTAATTAGTGGATTCTTAGGAGTGGTGACCTTAAAATCACCCGGTTGGGTTTTTGCCTGACGAGGTTTTCTCCTTTTGTCAACAAATCACACTGTCCAATTTATTTTCCGCTACACTTAGTATTTTTGGTGACTTGTTGGTGCCTTCACATTTTGCATGCAATTGAACTTAATTACTTAACTTGGGTAATTGAATTAATTTACCGGGGTCAAGCTATCTTAACCCAACACACTTGTTGAATTCTACTCTTTGTAGAAACAACACTTATTGGACTACTATACTCGTCTTGATACCGCTCAATTCTTGGATTGCTATCATTCTTTCTTATTGGATGTCTATGGTACAATCCGCAGCTAGCCTTGTATAGATATTACAAAGGAGAGGAGAAAACAAAACATTGAATGCTACCACCTAATTAAAAGCAAATAAAAAAAGAGAACTACACTAGAATGAAAAGGTAGAAACAATGGTACAAGAGGGCCGTAGCTAGATGCAAAAGCTCTCGGTAATTAAGGTTGTGTTTGGGATAGTTTATATTGGGCATTTTTTTTTCTTTTTTTCCTATTTAACTTATTTTTGCTATTATTTACGGGTCTCATTACACTTTTTTATTATTATTTCAGCTAATTTTTTGTTTTATCTAAAGTATTTTCAACAAAAAATTTTCAGTTCCAACTAAATAAGCTGTTTCCAAATGGACCCTAAATTAGCCGAACTTATTTTTTTGACTCACAAGTAAAAGCTACCGAATGCACTTTTGTCGCCATTTAAAAACTTTCCTCTTTCTTTGATTTCTTCCGGAAAGTGGACTTGGCCCCCAGTCACGCAGTAACTAACCCAGCGAGTGTGCATGAGAAAGTTACTTTGCTGAAACTTCCAAATTCTTATAAATTATGAATACTAACACGCCATTTTCATATGCAATTCCTTCTCTCTCTCTCTCCCTCCCAATTCAGTAATGTCAATTTCCCAAAATATTTTGTCCAATATTGATATCAGGAAGCACCATGTTGATCCAAGTAAGTTTCAAAGGTCAGATGAGTAAACTTTAGTTACGGAATACTATATAATTGCAATTCTTAACGTTTTGGTATTTCTTAATTTTGGTTGCAGAATTTGTTGCCAACAACTTGGATCCTGTTAGTGACGAAAGAAGTCAATCAATAGTGGAGTTCTCATATTTCCCATCAGCCAAGTCAGAGTCTGGCAGTTGCAGTTGCATATGTAATGAGACAAATCCAGACTCCCCTCTTTCCATTTCATCACTCTTTCCAGTCAACAACTCTGACACTGAAACAAATGATAGTTCAGAATCCAACGAAACATCTCCAAGATTCTTTCACTATTCCAATTCGATAGTGTCGTTCTTCCCACCATTCAGGTCTCCAACAGACAGTCCTGAAAATTATGAAATAATAATTCCAAATCCTTCCATTACCATACCCTCCTCATTTTCGCACTTCTTTCCAGTACCAACTAGTCTTTCCATCCCATATATCTTCCCACCAACCATGTCTGAGACTGAGACAGATGATAGTTGTTCAGAATCTAACAGAACAGCGGGTGCACAATTCTCTTATTCCATAGTATCACTTTTCCCACCAGCCAGGTCTCAAACAGACAGTAGTAGCTCTGAAAATTATGAAATAATTCTGACTGATCCCTCCATTTCAGCAAGCCCTAGACGCACAATCCGAAAAGCAAACTTCAAAGACTTGATTAAGTTTGTTAAGCCGAAGATCTACAGGAATATTTCAAAATCGAACAAAACACCTCCAAAATTCTCTCACTCCAAAAAAAATTCCATATTGTCATTCTTTTCCACGGCCAAGTCACTAACAAACAGCTCCAAAAGACCTAGAGACACAATCCAAACAACAAGATTCAAAGATCAACAACAAGAATTTCTTTTGCAAAGTCTACTTAAAGCCACTAACAACTTCTCAGAAGATCACAAGATTGGACCAGATAGATTTGGCTCAATCTACCGTGCCACTTTACATGATGGCCGAGAAGTGGCTATTAAGAGCGACAACTGTGCCCTTCCTTCCCAAAGTGTATTGGAAGCTTTGCCCCTCCTCAATCACAAGAATGTTGTTTGCTTCCTGGGATTTTGTGAGCATGATAACAAGCACGTATGGGTCTATGAGTACATGGAAAATGGTTCCCTTCATGACCATCTTCATAAGCTTCAAAGTACTTCTGTAATATGGCCTGCACGTATTAAAATGGCACTAGACGCAGCAAAAGGCATTGAGTATCTACACTTGCATGCAGTACCACCAATCATACACCACAATATCAAATCATCTAACATATTACTAGATGTCATGTGGACTGCCAAAGTGTTTGATTTCAGCCTATCTGTGGAGGCCCCTGAAGACGATGAGTCACACCTTTTCGTTCCTAAGGGCAACCTTGGTTACCTGGACCCTGAGTACGCATGGGATTTGCAGCTGACAACCAAAAGTGACGTGTACAGTTTTGGAGTAGTATTGCTAGAAGTCTTGTCTGGATATAAAGCACTTCATAGAGATGAAAATGGTGAGCCACAGTATAGTTGATTTTGTAGTGCCATACATTGCCCAAGATGAAATTCACAGGGTTTTGGACCCAAAAGTAGTACCACCTACCCCATTTGAAATGGAGATGCTGGCATATGTTGGGTCCTTAGCAGTGGATTGTGCAAGTCCAGATCGTCAAAATCGTCCCTCAATGACTGAGGTTGTAAAAAGGCTACAAAGTGCCTTACACGCGTGTGTGGATCCTAAAGACTTTAATTGAATTGGGTTTATAGATAGGAAAGAAGCAGAGCTTGTTAGGTCACAATCTGAATGACCCCTTGTGATAAACCCTAATTAATTAATTAATTAGCCAAGTTGTTTAATTAATCAATTAAGCATGCAATTGCGTGGAAGCACAAACAAATCACCAAATACTAAATATGCAGCGGAAAATAAATAACACGGTGATTTGTTTACGAATGGGGAAAAACCCTAACGGCAAAAACCCCACCGGGTGATTTTCAGGTCACCACTCCCGAAACTCCACTATTATCAAATCAAGCGGTTACAAGAAAGGAATCCCAAGTACCTTACCAACCTACAGTTGAACCCTTACCCCAATACCCAATTGGACTTGATCTGTAGCGACAATTTCCACTTTTGATGCACGGCTCCCAAGTACGTGACTAACCAATGCGCGAATCCCAATACGCGACTTCAGAACACCAACTTGAGGAAGAATGGTTGGCTGCAAAGTTCTTCAGTTCATCCACGTGATGAATAGCAGGAAGATGCTTGGTTACAAAACCCTATGGTGCAAAGACACAGCAACTTCTTGATGAAGGATGAACTAGGTCAAGAACTTCGTCTGTTGAGCACAATTTGTATAAACAGAGATTGCTCAATGATAATACAACTTGTGTCCTCCAAAACGGCTCTTAAAATAATCCTTTTATATGTTTAGGGTTAGAAGAAAAGAAGCCCCAAAAACATATTCACGGATCCCAAGAAAATCAGATTGGAATTCTGATTTTTTAAATCTCGACAGATAGCAGGTGTCGAGGTAGCTGTCGAGAGGTGTCGAGCTTTAAAAATTCTGCACTTCAACTTGCTTTTTCTTGGACAGACTTGATGGCTTCAATACTTGACCTTGAAACATAGTTTCTTAAAGTATTAAAAACACCTAGATCTACCCAATTACAAGTAGAGTGCGTTTTGTCAAAGGATTAGCCAATTTACATAAATAAGTAAGACATATGTTCTTAGCATGTGAAACACATATGTCCTAACAATTTCCCCCTTTGGCAATCCGTGACAAAACCACAACAAACAAATGAGCATATGAGAGAAGTCATAAATCACTCAACTCATATTCACTTGTTGAATACAATAAAATCTATCTTAACACAAACTCTTGAAAAACTTTGCAAGAAGAGAGCTTATGATAAGTAGACTTTGACAACCTGTATTTCTGAAACACTTTAAACAAAACTCATCAAGGCATCTTGTGTGAAACAGAAATAATTAGATTGCATACAATAAAAGAACATGTGTATAAAGATAGAAAAGAAACAACACATGAAGAGAGAGGTGAAAGAAACATACATCCACATATATAAGAGAATAAGTATCATGTATGTAAAACTGGTCACAAGACCTCATATACAAGAACAATGTATCTAAAAAGATAAGAAAAGAAAAGATACATATAGCCTCACTACATCCCTCAAAAATATCAACACTCCCCCTATCAAAAATGTCCTATACTAACTCTCCCCCTAAGATGACTACTCTCATAACCCAAAACTACTCCCCCTTTTTGTCACGAGTGACAAAGGGTAGAGTGTCATGCAGACATCTCATCGGCAGAGCTAGCATCTCCATCATCATCATCATCCTCATCATCATCCTCAGAATCTGAAGCTACTGGGGTAGGTGGTGAAGGAGTAGCCTCTGGAGCAAAACCGCCCATGGTCGCCTGCCGTCGTGCAATACGACCCACACGAACATTCACTTGATACAACTCAGCAGAGAGTGTATCAAGACGAGTGTCCATGCGCTGCAGCTGCGCCATGATATCACCAAGGGATACATCGCTCGAAGAGGAAGAAGGAGCAGATGTAGATGGAGCTGATCTGGATGGTGCAGAACGGGAGGGAGGAGTGGCACCAGGCTGTCTCGACCTAAACTGTGCCTCACTACGTTTTACGGTAGCGGCATCTATGGCAGATATGTGTGTGAAGTGGTCGGACACAGGAAAGGGAACGAAAAAATGGCATAGAATCCGCGTGATAGCAGAAGGAAAGATGAGCTTATCACGAGACGCCGAATCAAGATAAACATCTATGATAGACCGGATGAAGTGAGAAGGGAAGTCTATGGTCAAGTGCTCAAGAAGAGAAAGCAAAAATCGAGCACGAGGCTCTGTGATAGAGTTATAGTGAGACAGAGGATGGAGAACAAAAGTCATCACCATGTTCATGAATCTAGGACCTTTAGCAAAAGGCCTACATGATGTGAACTGATGCTCACCCCAATCAGCAGGACGCTGACAGAAGGCAGAGATGAGCTCTTCTTTGGACACAGTCCGCAGACGCTCACAAGAGGGATAATCAGGAAACTCTATCCTAGGTATCCTAAGCACATCCGCAACAAGCTGCGGTGTGACAGGAATGCGTATATCTCGAACGCAAGTAATGAAGAGAGGTACAGAAAGATCAATCCCGTGGATGTTGGAGTAAAACTCCTGTATCAACACGAGAGGGCAAGTGACCGGGATGTCACACAGTGACCCCCATCCCCTACTGTGAATGACAGAAGGAAGGTCAGTATCAGCGAAGTCCGCCAGAATGACTTGGCGTTCCGAATGAACACCTCGTCTAGAAAAGTTCTCAGTAAATGCCTTTTGGGCATCTCCATCACGGAACCGAATGTGAAAAGGAGCAGAATCAGAGGATGAAGATGCTCTAGAACGCAGAGGGTTCCGAGCAGGAGTAGATTTACGTTTGGGTGCCATAGACACTACTTAACGTAAAAGAATGAGAAAGAGATAGAGAGGGAGACAAGCAGAAAAGTCCCAAATCAGTTCAAATATGACAGATATATGAACAAAGAGTACGTATGCATGGGAATGCATGAACATATGACATGCAAAGCAGAAATATCATCATGGGCTCAGCCCAATCCATTCCTAATCAGCATATAAACAAAGTACTCACATTTAAATGCATGAAAATATCATTATAATGCACATGAAATGCAATGTATGACATTTTGAAATCATTTAAGTCCAAACCCAACTCAAAATTTCAATAAAAACTTAGCAATTTTGAAAAACCCCAAATTTTTATGAAAAATCCCAAAACTAGGTTTTCAAAAACATGAAATGCATGAAAATGAAAGGGAAAAGGTGATCTTACCAAGAGATTGAAGAAAGAATGAGCAAGATCCAAGTGAGATTGAAGATTTGAGTGAGAAAAAACAGTTGGAGAAGTTGAAACGCCTCGGACAGATCGAGTGAGATCGAGAGAAATCGAGAAAATGAGTTCAGAATCGCGATCAGCCTTTAAATAGGCACCTCAGTAATTCTCGACAGCTGAGGTGTCGAGAGGTATCGAGGATGCTGTCGAGGAAGGTATCGAGGAAAATGCCGTCGACAGATGAAGGTATCGAGATGTATCGAGGAACAAGACAAATTTCAGAAGCAGGAATCTCGATCGATCGACAAGGTATCGAGAAGCTGTCGAGAGGACAGAAGCATTCTCGATCGATCCACAAGGTGTCGAGACAGGTGTCGAGAGTGAAGACACAAAACAGCATAAGTGAATCTCGATCGATCCATCAGGTGTCGAGAATCTATCGAGAGGTCAGAGACTTTCTCGATCGATCCACCAAGTGTCGAGGAAGGTGTCGAGATTGCGATAAGAAAAGCTTGAGGAGCTCGACAGATGACCAGGTATCGAGGAGGTGTCGAGGAAGGTGTCGAGCCACAGAAAAAGAGCAGTTTTTCAAGAAGGGAAAAACACAGACATGAATGCAATCCAACACACATCTCTAACAAGGATCCACTCAACATATAAACCTCTCAAAACATCTCTCAACAAGAAATTAAGCACAAAGATCATGCAAAACACACACACACACTAAACACGTCTAACCAATTTTATATTTCAAAAACAAGTTATGACAGTTTAGTGAGCATACATTAGCATATGTAAACACTTGTGATGGCCAAATCACATTGTACCTGCACATGTATCAAAAGTAGCAAAGAATATTGCGTGTTGTGTGTGAAAAACATCGCAAGATTGCATATGTGTATACATGTTATGACGATCTGAGATATGAGTAAATAACTTTTAACTCACACACAATCATAACTGTTTGATAGGGACTATCACCTTCGAGGTACATCCTATAACTCCCACATCTCCTAGAAAACACGCTTGCAATCATATTTAAAGCATCTTTAATCTTTTTGCTTTATATTTTCTTTGCATATTTTCTTTTAAGCATATCATGCATGGGCATAAAAAGAGAGAAAAGAAATACCCAAGATGTTAAGCATTTGACATCGCATTTTTGCTATGCCGAAGCATACGAATGTCTTTGACACTGCACTTTTGCTATGCCGAAGCATACAGGTGTCTATGACACTGCACTTTTGCTATGCCGAAGCATACAGGTGTCATACTATGATTGGCGGGTAACAGTGGTGAGATGGTTATTAATGCCTTTCTCTTAGGATTTTCTAGTCCTACCCGTCAAAAAGAGTGATATGAGTGTTAAGTTTAAAGATATAACCTAATCTTACTCATCACAAACAAGAGCCACAAAGCTCACTTGCTTAGTTGTGCATAGAGATGCTCATCTAAGCTACAAAAGATACAAAGTTTAGAAACTTTGTGTCAATGGCCGTCCAAGGTACACAAATACCAAAGTACACATACACACACTGTTTTTGTATTTTTCTGATTTTTCAATTTTTTTTTTTTATTGTTATATTAAAAACAAAATGAACAAAAACTGAAAATAAACAAACAAAAACATGTTAAGCAAAGCAAAGCAAAAACTAGATGCAAATGCATGAGGAAGAAGGACAAGAGAAGGAGATCAATCCATGGAGATGACACCAATGTTTTGACGAAGAAATTCAAAACGTTTGCTGTCAAGAGGTTTGGTGAACAAATCAGCTTTCTGATCATCAGTGTGGATGAACTCAAGAGTGAGAGTACCATTTTCGACAAGCTCCCTAATGAAGTGATGTCGTACCTCTATGTGTTTGGTTCTAGAATGTTGAACCGGATTTTTCGAGATATTGATGGCACTGGTATTGTCACAGTAAATAGTGAGATGCTCTTGACAAATACCATAATCATGGAGGAGTTTTTGCATCCAGAGGAGTTGGGTGCAACAGCTACCAGCAGCAATGTATTCAGCTTCTGCAGTGGATAAGGAGATGGAGTTCTGCTTTTTGCTCATCCAAGAGACAAGATTGTTACCCACATAAAAGCAACCCCCCGAGGTACTCTTTCTATCATCAGCATTTCCAGCCCAATCGGCATCAGAGTACCCAGCTAAGACACCATTAGTGTCCTTGCTATACCACACACCGAACTCAGCAGTGGTTTTGACATACTTTATAATTCTTTTTAAAGCAGTCATGTGAGATTCTTTGGGGTTAGCCTGATATCTAGCACACACACCAACACTATAACTAATGTCAGGTCTACTAGCAGTAAGGTAAAGAAGACTACCTATCATGCTTCTATAGAGGGAATGATCAACACTTTTGCCTAACAAGTCTACAGTGAGTTTGACATTAGGGCTCATAGGGGTTCTAACAGAACTAGCAGAATCCAAGCCAAATTTTTTCACAAGATTCTTAGCATATTTAGATTGAGAGAGAAATATACCTGAGTCTTGTTGGCGAATCTGCAATCCGAGGAAGTGAGTCAGCTCTCCAATCATGCTCATCTCGAACTCGGCTTGCATGAGTTTTGAGAAGCCATGAGCCAGTTCATCCTTAGTCGACCCAAAAATGATATCGTCAACATAGACTTGAGCAACTATTAACTCCCCACCTTCCCTTTTGATGAAGAGGGTTTGATCAGCCTTTCCTCTTGTGAACCCATGTGACACAAGATATTGTGTGAGTCTATCATACCAGGCTCTAGGAGCTTGCTTCAACCCATAAAGTGCCTTTTTAAGGTACAGCACATGATCTGGAAAGTGTGGATCAGTGAATCCTTTTGGTTGAGCCACATAGACATCCTCTTTAAGTAACCCATTCAGGAAGGCAGTCTTTACATCCATCTGATAGAGCTTGAAGTTCAGTTGACATGCTAGGGCAAGAAGAATTCTAATTGACTCCATTCGAGCAACTGGGGCAAATGTCTCATCATAGTCTACTCCTTCCATTTGTGAGTATCCTTGAGCCACAAGTCGAGCTTCGTTGCGAATCACATTTCCTTCTTCATCAGTCTTGTTGCGGAATATCCACTTTGTACCGATGATGTGTTCTCCTTCCGGTCTGGGCACTAGAGTCCAAACATCATTCCTCTGAAATTGGAGTAATTCATCATGCATTGCTTCAACCCAACTTTCATCTTGTAGTGCTTCCTCAACTTTCTTAGGTTCAACCTGTGACAAGTAGCAGGAATAAGACACAAAGTTAGCAACACATTTATCAACTGTACGTTTCCTTAATGTGAGTTCATTCATGTCTCCCACAATGACTTCTGGAGGATGATTTAATTTGATTCTGGATGAAGGTCCCTTCTTTTCTGAAGATTCAGACTCTGGTGAAGTGGGTAAGTCTGCAGGGTCTTCCACAATACTGGGAGTACCAGGAGTACTTGGAGAAGCAGGTTCTTGTTCAGTAATGTCTTGAACTTCCCTAGGCTCAGAAGGAAGAATTTCCTTGGGAAGTCCCTCAGTGCCTTTCTCAGAACTTGACTCTGAAGACTCATCAATGACGACATTTACTGTCTCCATTACCTTCATAGTTCTTTTGTTGTACACTCGATAAGCCTTGCTTGTAGAAGAGTAACCAAGAAATATGCCTTCATCACTCCGGGAGTCAAACTTTCCCACATTCTCTCTATCCTTGAGAATGAAGCAGGTACTTCCAAAAATTCTGAAGTACTTCACATTAGGCTTCCTTCCTTTCCACAACTCATAGGGAGTCTTTTTGGTACCGGGTCTGAAGTATACCCTATTTACTGTATGACACGCAGTGTTCACAGCTTCTCCCCACAGATTTCTAGCCACATCTTTGTTATGCAGCATGGCTCTAGCCATCTCTTGAATAACCCTGTTCTTCCTTTCTACCACACCATTTTGTTGAGGGGTAATAGGAGCAGAGAATTCTTGAGATATACCCGATCTTGTGCAGAAGGATTCCATGTATGAGTTCTCGAATTCCTTCCCATGGTCACTCCGAATTCGATCAATCTTCAGGCTCTTTTCATTTTGCAGTCTTGTGCATAAAGCTTCAATGTGCTCAGGAGCATCAGACTTGGATCGTAGTAGAATGACCCAAGTGTATCTGGTGAAGTCGTCTACCACAACCATAATGTATCTCTTTCCCCCAAGAGACTCAGTTCTGGTTGGACCCATAAGATCCAAGTGCAACAGCTCCAATGGTCTGGATGTAGCTGTTGTTTGAGTGCCTGGATGCTTAGCTTTTGTCTGTTTTCCAAGCTGACATGGTCCACACACCACATTGCTGATTCTACTTAGCTTTGGTATCCCCAAGACTGACTCATGTTTAGATACAATAGATAGATGCTTGTAACTAGCATGTCCCATTCGTTGATGCCACAGATCTTCATTAGGCAGACGAATACTATTGCACACGATATCAGCATCAGGAACCAATCCATAACAGTTGTCCAAAGTACGAACCCCACTAATGAGTTTCTTTCCAGATTCATCCATGACAAGACACTTCCCTTTTGAGAATAGCACCATGAAGTCTTGATCACATATCTGACTAATGCTCAATAGGTTCACCCTTAGACCTTCTACATAAAGGACATTCGCAATGTCTGGCAGTCCTGGCAGAGATATAATCCCTTTCCCTTTAATTTGTGACTTGCTTCCATCTCCAAAGGTAACATTGCCACCTTTCTTAGACTCAAAGATCTTGAAGAGAGATCTGTCTCCAGTCATGTGTCGTGAGCAGCCACTGTCAAGATACCATAGACATGTGTCCATTACCTTGAATGCAGACTTCATCATGAAACATACTTCATGCTTAGATGATAAATCAGAAGGAATGGTTCTTTCTCTCAACTGCCTTTTATGAGCTAAGCCTATAACTTTCACTCTTCTCAGACGAACTCCTTTGCACATTTTCATTCTGAGACAGTCTAGTTTCTTCTTAGCAAAACTGAGATCTTTTCCAATAGTCATCATAAAAGAATTCAAATAACTTTTAGACTTGTATTTTCTGAGACACTCAAGCAAATAGTGATTAGAAAAACAAGATGTATTTGAAAACACAGATCTCATTAAGCAGGTTTTAGCCAATGACAACAGGGGTCAATGGATCAACACAGCAAAGATTAAATCCTAATCAGAGTGTGCCTGCTCTGATACCACTTGTTAGGTCACAATCTGAATGACCCCTTGTGATAAACCCTAATTAATTAATTAATTAGCCAAGTTGTTTAATTAATCAATTAAGCATGCAATTGCGTGGAAGCACAAACAAATCACCAAATACTAAATATGCAGCGGAAAATAAATAACACGGTGATTTGTTTACGAATGGGGAAAAACCCTAACGGCAAAAACCCCACCGGGTGATTTTCAGGTCACCACTCCCGAAACTCCACTATTATCAAATCAAGCGGTTACAAGAAAGGAATCCCAAGTACCTTACCAACCTACAGTTGAACCCTTACCCCAATACCCAATTGGACTTGATCTGTAGTGACAATTTCCACCTTTGATGCACGGCTCCCAAGTACGTGACTAACCAATGCGCGAATCCCAATACGCGACTTCAGAACACCAACTTGAGGAAGAATGGTTGGCTGCAAAGTTCTTCAGTTCATCCACGTGATGAATAGCAGGAAGATGCTTGGTTACAAAACCCTATGGTGCAAAGACACAGCAACTTCTTGATGAAGGATGAACTAGGTCAAGAACTTCGTCTGTTGAGCACAATTTGTATAAACAGAGATTGCTCAATGATAATACAACTTGTGTCCTCCAAAACGGCTCTTAAAATAATCCTTTTATATGTTTAGGGTTAGAAGAAAAGAAGCCCCAAAAACATATTCACGGATCCCAAGAAAATCAGATTGGAATTCTGATTTTTTAAATCTCGACAGATATCAGGTGTCGAGGTAGCTGTCGAGAGGTGTCGAGCTTTAAAAATTCTGCACTTCAACTTGCTTTTTCTTGGACAGACTTGATGGCTTCAATACTTGACCTTGAAACATAGTTTCTTAAAGTATTAAAAACACCTAGATCTACCCAATTACAAGTAGAGTGCGTTTTGTCAAAGGATTAGCCAATTTACATAAATAAGTAAGACATATGTTCTTAGCATGTGAAACACATATGTCCTAACAGAGCTCAAAGAGATTCTTAGTAAGAAGAGCAGTGAAAGCCAATGACATGCTAATCATAGCTTAGATGGGCAGTCCGATTCATTCTCTTAAGGAAGGTTATGCACTTTGGCTGATGGGTTTTCTACTTCTTCTCTTTGGAAACAGCACAATCAATACATTTTCATCTATACTAATATAGATTTGTTTCATCCTCTGATACTCTAAGTTAGGCAGCTAGAATGATATTGTTTAAATAGTCTAAAGAACACACTAAGAGAACACAAGTAGGCTCCTACACGGGAGTGATTCCCTACTTATTGGGGATATTGTAAAGTTTCAATGTTTTTGGATGTTATGCAGCATTTTCTTCACTGTATTTGTTTGCAAATATTTCAGAGCAAGAGAGTGATGGCTGCTAAGGAATAATAATTATACTCTATAGAGTGTAATTATTATTTTTTTTGGGGGCAAATAAATCTATTTATTGTTACTATTCAGCTTTTTTGCTATTAAAAAATAAAAAATAATTCTGCCACGTTTAAGTAAAAAAGCGATAAATATACTATTTCACAACTTTAAAACGCCGTCTAAAAAAAAAGGAAAAAAAAAAAAGGATGGGATAGAGAGAGAGAGAGAGCGAATTCACTAGGCCGTAGGGTTGTCCACGGGTCAGGCCGGGTCGGTTTTGGACCTAACCCAGACTCGACCCACCAACGTCGGGTGGAGGGCAGAGGAACCCAAAACTGATGGACAAAAAATTTGGTCGAGTCGGTTTTGGGTAAAGGTGAGCGTTGTTCGCTAAAAAAAAAAAAAAAAAAAAAAAAGCTTCGTCGGAATCTAGAATTTTCGCTGGTATTTGCATTTTTTCGCTAAAAATTGCTTGGATTTGGCTAGATCTGGTCAAGTTCTCATCAGATCTGGCTTGTTTTTCCTGGATTTGGTTAGATTTTTTTATCACTCCGGTCGGGTTTGGGTTGCCCGGGTTTTGGAGTCGCAAACCCGCCAATCGACCCGTTGGTGTCAGTTTTTGATAACGGAAACCCATTGCCAACTGACTGGACCTTCATTTCAAGCCAGAATCGGGTCAGCGCCAGGCGGTTTGTCCTGGTTATCAAGCTCCAGCCGGGTCTGGACAGCCTTACTAGGCCGTATGCCCACCAAAGTTCGATCTCCCACCACCATCAAACTCTTGTGACCCCCACGGTAAAGTTTTTTTTTTTTTTTTTTTTTTTTTATTGTTAAAATTTATGGATTTGGTTATATACTAATATCTGGTTGGATTGATATCGATTTAGGTGTTTGGGTTAAATTTGATTTTTATTAAGGAATCTGGGTAAGAATGCTTTAAGTTTGAGGTATTCGAGTTAAATTAGGGATTGGGTTTTAATTTTTTTTTTTTTCTCTTTTCTTTCTTATATCTAAACGTGGGATGTGGAGTCTTTTTTTTTGTTTTGGGGGGGGGGGGGGGGGGGGGGGGGGGG